>CAUYUJ010016644.1:217500-268612 GCA_963575745.1 Prorocentrum cordatum
CGAAGCGATTCGCCTTCACCAGATGCCCCATTGCCGTGCGCAGTAACCTAAACGCCGACCTGCACGAGGCGCACTGGTTGACGAGGGCGAGCTTGGCTGTCGTCGAAGTCGAAGGCGGCCCGCGTTGGCCCACTTTCGCGTCTCTGGCGCGCAGGCAGCACTCGACGCGTCGACGCGCCAGAAATTTATTTTTTGGGAGGAAGCCCGTCGCGCGCAAGAAGAATGCGATAGCAATCAGCCTCAGGAGTTGCCCCCAGCTCGGGCGATTCAGCGCGGGGGTCCCCAGCCCTCAGCAGCCACTCTGCCCGAAACTTTTCGAGATTGAGCTGCTGGGAAGGCCAGGAAACATTAGAGTCACTGGAGGAGGAGGAGGAGGATGAGGAGGAGGAACAGGAGGAGGAGGAGGAGGAGGAGGAGGAGGAGGAGGAGGAGGAGGAGGAGGAGGAACAGCAGGAGGAGGAGGACAGGGACGAGAAAGACGAGGGAGGGGGAGGACGAGGAGGACAAAAGGAAAAGGAGAAGGAATAATGGGGAGAGGGGGGGGGAGGAAGGACAAACATAGGAAGGGAGGAGGGGAGTGCAGCCAGCGCCCAGCCGCGCCTAGAGCCTAGAACCCGAAGCACATGCTGGGGGGCTACATGGACAACTGCAATATAAAACGGCGGGGGGCATGATGAGCACGTCCGCCCCACAACCCGCAAACGCTCAAGAGGGGGGGGTACGATCGGGAAGTTTTGGACAGCGTGTCGCCGCGGTGGCCTCGGCGACGCGCTATGCCACGTGAGTGGATAGCGTGTCGCTCGGCTCGGCGGGAGGCTTGGTAAAGCTCGGGGCGTTGACGCTCGGGGACTGGGAAGTGGATAGCGTGTCGCGCCGAAGCGTGGTGGGCCAGAACCGGCTCGGCGACACGCCATCCCAAAGTTCCCGACCGCTGGATGGATCGCTGCATCACAGGGGTGGTGAGCATGAGAAGCACGTCCGTCCCACGACCCTCAAAAGCCAGGAGGGGGTGGATAGGGCAAGGGAAGGAGGCATCGGGCACGGCCGTGCGCGTGCCTCTATGGGCCCTGAAGGGCGGAACTCAACGGCTCTGAGTGCAACCGACACATGCACGCGACATGGGCCTCGCCATCCTCGGCACCCCTGGGGCGGCCAAGGGCGCCGTGCTGGCCCCGAAGATGAGGGGAACGAAGGGCGAAAGAGAGAGAGAGAGGGGCGAACGACACAGGGGAGGAAGGGAAACGAAACAGGGGAGGAGGGGGAACGAAACCGGGGAGGAGGGGAGCGACTCAGAGATGAGGAGAGGGGAATGAGACAGGCGAGGAGGGGGAGGGAACGACGCCAGACCCCTGGCGTCCTGAACACGCCAGCAGCCTGGAGCCTCAGCCACCCAAGGCTGGCCTCGAGCCCCGGGGGCTGGCGAGAGAACAGGCCACAGGGGCGAAGCTCGTGGAGAGATGGAGTCGAGAACGCCTTGGAGCCCGGTACTGGCAGGTGGTGCCAGCCTCGATCGTCGTTATCATTGTCGTCGCACGTCGCACTCGGGCCAAACTTCACAGCCTTCCCTTCCCTTCCTCCTCCTCCTCCTGCGCCCGGACTAGTCTGCCCGATCGCGGGTCGGCCCTCACATCGCGGACAGCAAGCCCAGGAGCGCGACGACCGCGGCGCACACGGTGGCGCGCGCGCCACCGCTGTGCGGGAAGACGATGAGCTCCTCCGGCCAGCTCTCCGAGCCAGTGCCCACCCGCAGGACGACGTAGTCGCTGTTCCCCTGGGTGTTAAGCACCGTGGTCTGGGGCGTGTCTCCGATCCTGCGCGAGGCGCCCTCCAGGGTGAGCCTGTAGGAGCCGGGAACCACGTCCACCACGGAGTTGAAGGAGAGCTCCTCCTCACGGGTTGGCTCCTGCTGGGCCCAACTCGGCTGCACGCAAGAGTGGCCCTGGGCAGGAGCGACCCCTGGTGCGCGGCTTTGCGGGAGGCGCGGGGTGGCCAAATCTGGGCGCGCAAGGCGCTGCTACCGCTTCGCGTTCGGCGACCAGGGGGACCCCACTGGGGCACTCCAAGCAACACTGGCAGCGGGCACCACTCGGGGGACCGCCCCTTCCTCGAGGAGGAAGCGCCGTGGGTCCGCGAGGAGGCGGGGCCTGCAGAGCGCCCAAGAGCCCCCAGGAACGAACCACACGTCCAAAAACCTCCTCGAGCTTCCATCCTGGAGCATCGATCCTCCGGAGGCACCTCCACAAGCCACTCCAGCCAAAGGCCACTCTTACGTGTAGGCGGCAAGCGCGGCGCCCGCCTCGACTCCCTGGCGGGAGGGGGTGCGGGAAGAGAAGGATGTGCAGGGCATATGCTCGTGCGCCGCCCTCTCCCTCATCCTTTCTCCCCTCCACTCCTCCCGCCTCGCTCTCTGCATGCTTGGTGGTGTGCTGCGCTCCGATCCTCGGTCTGTGCAATCAAAACGTGTACTCTGGATGGGGCAATCATCGCCCCCCCCCTTGGATCCGTTGGCGAGGTTGGTCACGTGCTGTCCGAACGGGTGGAGGAGGGGTTAGATGATGATGAGGAGGAGGAGAATGATGATGATGATGAGGAGGAGGAGGAGGAGTACGAGGAGTACGAGGAGGAGGAGGAGGAGGAGGAGGAGGAGGAGGAGGAGGAGGAGGAGGAGGAGCAGGGGGGGATGGGCAAGGACGAGTGAAAAGGGCAACGGACGGGCCGCAGAGGCAAGGACACGGTGGTACCCTAGATGAAGGCGCGTGTCCTTACGGGGCGCGTTGACGGTACTCCTCGTCTCCCCGACAATGTGAGCCTCTCGAGACCCAAGGAACTTGCGGACCCCAGTGAGAATCTTCGAAAACCGCCCCACGCCCCAGACACCCGACACCACGGTCTGGTCGTGACGATGGGCCCCGCGTCGTCGTCGTCGTCGTCGTCGTCGTCGTCGTCGTCGTCGTCGTCGTCGTCATCGTCGGCCTCGTCGGCCTCGTCGGCCTCGTCAGCGTCGTCGGCGTCGTCGGCGTCATCGGCCTCGCCGGGGACCGCTTTCTTGTCCTGGACGTTGTGGACGGGCCCCGGGGCCCGAACCTGGCCTCCGGAGGCGCAGAAAACTTCGGAGAACTGGCGGCCTGGAATTTCCATGGCTGAAGATGTCAGGGGCCTCCTCTTCCTCTTCATGGCGGCGAGCACAAGGGGGTAGGGCGTGAGGGGAAGGCTCTTTAGAAGGAGGCTGCTTCTCAGAAGGCGCCGGCCCTACATCTACAGATATGGCCCGCGCCTTCGAACAAGCAGGGGTGCTTCTAAGAAGCCTCCCCCCTCCCCCAACCCCCCTTCTGCGCGTGGCCGATATTCCTCTTCCCTCCTCATCCTTCCTGTGCCTCGCCTGTGTGTTGCTTTGTTTACAAAAATTCACTTCAAACGCCTGGGCTGACTGTGTCATAGTAGGCGTGCCTGACGTTGTGCAGCAGACGTCTTATGATTATGGTCTCTGTCTTCGAGTTGGTGATTTGATCTCAATTTGCGTTCTTTCAATTCGGCAGTGGCTTGGATGCCTGCTCATCTGAAGCGCGTGACTGTTTTTGTGCCTCTTCATCTCCTTTTCGGACCGCTTCAAGCGCGGATACGCTCATTCGCGATGTGCTTCCGTGCTGGTTCTGCATGGTCTGGGGCTTTCTTCTACTGAGTTGTTTGGGATTGTGTGTGTGTGTGTGTGTTTAGATGCCCACTCGGAGCATGTCATTTTCTGAGGTCGCCAACCCAACGGGCCAGAGGCCTGCTAAGATCTCCGGTAACAAATTAACAATATTCTAGTTAGTTCGCGCGCGCGCGTGGCGGCTCCTGGGGGTCCGGAAGCGAAAAGTACCCCGGGCAACTCCTGGCAAGTCCATGTCAGAGATGCCGGATCTATTGTGCGCGGGCCTGGGAGCCTCTGGAACCGTCCAGGAGCGGCCCAATGAGCCGACAAGCGGGTGGCAGGCCCTGCGGCCAGAAGCCAGCAGCGTCTCAAGGCGGCCCAAGATGGCCTCACCATGGCCCTCGATGCCCCCAACGCGCCCCTCGAGGTTTCCAAGAGGCGTCCCAAGAGGCAAACATCCTTGATTTTCCTTGCATGTTGGAGATTTTCAGCCATCTCGCCTTTTCGGCTTTCTGACGCTTCAAGAGGGCCGAAGAGGCCTCCAAGACCGCCCCAACACAGCCCAAGAGGCTCCCAAGATGGCCCAGAGGCGGCCACACGGGCCCAAGAACGACCCAAGACGGCCCCTCAAGAGGGGCGGGAGACGCTCCCAAATCGCCCCAAGCCGCCCAAGATGACTTCAAGACGGCCCAAGAGGCCGCCAAGACGGCCCAAGAGGCTTCCAAGGGGCCTCCCAAGAGGGCCCTGGGAGACAACTAACACTGTGCTTGTATAGTTTTCAAAACAATTATTCTTTGGGTTTTGGAAGTTTTCAGCCTTCTCGCCTTTCAACTTTCCGACGCTCCACGAGGGCCCAAGAAGCCTCCAAGACCGCCCCAAGACGGCTCAAGACGGCCCAAGAGGGCCCCAAGACGGCCCCAGAGGCACACAAAAAGGCGCACGAACGCCCCACGACGAGATCAAGTGCGGCCCACGAGGGGCCCGAGACAAGCCGCCCAAGATGGCCCCACGACGGCACAAGAGGCCTCCAAGACGGCCCAAGAGGCTTCCAAGAGGCCTCCCAAGAGGGCCCTGGGAGACAACAATCACTGTGCTTGTATAGTTTTCAAACATTTTTTTTTGGCCGTCTCGCCCTTTCGGCTTGCCGACATTCGAAGAGAGCTCCAGAGGCCTCCAAGACCGCCTCAAGACCGCCCAAGAGGCCCCTAAGAGGGCCCCCAAAGGGCCCCAAGACGGCCCAAGAGGCACCCAAGAGAGCCCAAGAGGCACCCAAGAGAACCCAAGAACGCCCCACGACAGTCCCAAGTGGGGCCCACGAGGGAAACCACGAACCGACAGTTCGAGCTTTCCGCCCCGAGAAGGGCCCAGGAGGCCCCAAGAGCGCCCCAAGAGGCTCCAACAGGCCCCCAAGAGACCCCCAAGAAGCCCCCAAGAGGCCCCACGAACGCGCAAACAAACGCCTGCGATGGCACAATACGGGCCGGCGGAATGAGCGAAGCGGTTAAATGAGCTGAAAGCTTGTGCCTATTGACTGTGTACATGCATGTACCCGCACCGCACGGGCGGGGTAGTTACGTGCGCTTCCATCGCAAACGCGCGCGCGCGCGCGCGCGTGTGTGTGTGTGTGTGTGTGTGTGTGTGTGTGTGTGTGTGTGTGTGTGTGTGGTGTGTGTGTCCCGCTTCCTTATAGCCCATGTTTGAGCTCTCGAGCATACCAGAAGCGGGAGCCACTGCAACCTCAGCGAATCAGCGGAGCTCCTCCGCTTCTTGGAGTGTCTCGTGCCGCTCCTCGACCGAGGGGACGAACATCCGCGCGGCTGTGATTATCCCCGTACAGCCCGCGGGTCGACATGCTCAGCTCGGGCTGGCCAGTGCCTGCTGGCTCCGCCGTGCCTCCCCCGTGCAGCCGCCGTGCCCCTCCCCGCGGCACGGCCCCCTCTTTTCGAGGGTACCGCCGGTCCGTGGCTGAGCGTACGCAAATGCAAGATTGACCAGATGAAGGGAGGCGAGGCCGGCCTGGTCCGCATTGCCTGCGTTCGCTTCAATGCGGCCGTCATCCCACTAGGTTCAATGGAGAAGCGATCCAATCCAACAACCCCCTGGACAACCCATGCTGATCAACGACGACAGGATGACCTACCCTGGACAACCCCTTGGACAACCCAGCGGGGATCCGGACAACCCTACCGTACAACCCCCCTTGGACGAGCCTCCCCAGGATTTTTCTTCCATGCGAAAAATGAAGACATGCCGACTGCCCACGCCGCCTGAATGTCGCTCTCACCCGCGGCAAGTGGCACTCTGCCAAAGCGTTCAAAACCCTCGACCCTCGAACTTCTATCATCCACGACGGCGTCGATCAAAATCTGCTGTAAATCTGTCCCTTGACCTCTTCCAATATCCAACCTGGCTGTTTTTCGTCCTGGATAAACTTCTGATGGTCCTGGGCCCCCAAACGTGCCCCCAGAGGCTGAAAATCGCGAAGCAACATGTCGAACCACGATCCCCGACGACGACGACGGGCTCCTTGATCCTCAGGATGGAACGCTGAGCCCCCTGGTAGGCGTCGATCACCGCGACCTGCGCTCGGCTCTCTCTCTATCCCTCTCGGTCTCTCTCTCGGCTCCTGCTCGGCAGCTTCGGCAGCGTCGGCAGCTCTGGCCGCTCCGTCGTCGTCGTCGTCGTCGTCGTCGTCGTCGTCGTCGTCGTCGTCGTCGTCGTTGTCGTCGTCGTCGTGGCCGTCGTCGCCGCCGTCGCCGAGGTCGTCGTGGTCGTCGTCGTGGTCGTGGTCGTCGTCGTCCCTTCTCCCCCTTCCGTGCTCCTCGATCCTCCCCAATTCCTTTTTCTCATAAGCAAATCCTCCCTGTCGCACCCCGAGGCCAGTGGAAAGGGCGGGGCGGGCATTTTGCCTGATCCTTCCTCACCATTTACGAGCCTGAAGCTGAACACAAACAACAACAGCTTCACAGATGGAGGGCGGGCCGCTTCCACAATGTGGCTCTCGCCCCAGCGCCGCGCACATTCGACTTGAAAGTGTGCAAACGTTTACGGATTGAGGGCGGGCCGCTTCAAAATGTGGCTCTCGCACCAGCGCTGCGCACATTTGTTGAAAAAACTGCAAGAGCTTGACGGATTGAGGGCGGGTCGTCTTCAAAATGTGGCTCTCGCCTTAGTGACGCGCGCATTTGTCTTCAAAAACTGCATGGGCTTCACGGATGGAGGGAGGGCCGCTTCGAAAATGCGGTTCTCGTCGTAGAACCGCGCACATTCGTTTCAACAAAATATAAGAATTTCGCGGATTGAGGGCTGTTCCTTTTCAAAATGTGGATTTCGCCTTAGTGCCGCGCGCATTCGTTGTTAAAGACTGCATGGGCTTCACGGATGGAGGGCGGGCCGCTTCCAAAATGTGGTTCTCGTCGTAGCACCGCGCACATTCGCTTCAATTGTGAGAATTTTGCGGATTGAGGGCTGTTCCTTTTCAACATGTGGCTCTCGCATTAGCGCCACGCACATTCGTTCGAAACATTCGCAAGACTTTCACGGACTCCCTTGGTCAACATACCGGAAACAATTTCTTGGAACGATTCAGGATTGTCAGGGCGTAGCAGTTGCGTTGATTCGCGGTGTTGAAGTGCCAAGAATTGGTGTTCTGGCACGATGCAGGATCGTCAAGACGCAGCAATCACGGTGATTCGTGGCGTGGGAGTCCCGAGAGTGGTGTTTTGGCACGCTTCAGGGTCTTCAGACGGTTGTCTCCCAACGGGGCACTTCCCCCAGTGGAGCTGAATCCTTCTAGGGGCCTATGAAGAGAGAGCTTGGAGGGAGGATTTATTCCAACATCGGTGATGGGTCTTGGGTTTGCAGTGGTCCTCCTCCTCCTCATTCTCATTTCCGTTCCCCTCTTCTTCCTCCTCCTCCTCCTCCTCCCTGCGTGCCCCTCCAAGCGCGGCTGCCGAGCGACGGCAGGACGCCAGACCGCTGGGCGATGAAACCGTCGTCGCCGCCATCGTCGTAGTTCTCCTCCTCCCCTTCCTTTTCCTGCTCTTCTATCCTTTTTCCGTATGGATCGCGCCTCCCTGTCGCACCCCGCGGCCAATCGGAAGGGCGGCCCGGGCGTTTCGCTTGAGACTTCCTGCCCCTTTGTGATCCTGAAGTTTAGAAAGTGGCAACTACTTCAAGAAGGGAAGGCGGTTGGTTTTCAAAGCGTGGCTCTCGCCTATGCCCCGCGCGCGCTCATTTTAAAGCTTTGCGTGCGTTTCGCGGATTGAAGGCAGGCCGTTTTCAAAATGTGGCTCTCGCGTTAGCACCGCGATTTGGAACGATTCAGGAATGTCATGGCGCAACAGTTGTCTGATTCGCGGTGTTGAAGTACCAGGAATGGTGTTCTGGCACGGTTCAGGATCGTCATGAGGCAACGCAGTCAGTTTGATTCGCGGTGTTGAAGTCCCAGGACTGGTGCTTTGGCACTCGTCAAGATCTTCAAACGGTTGTCTTCCAACGGAACACTTCCATCAGTGGAAACGAACCGTTGTAGAGGCCTGAGAGGAGGGAGCTTGGAGGGAGGGTTTATTCCAACATCGTTGATGAATCTTTGTCTTGCACTGGTCCTTCTCCTCCTCCTCCTCCTCCTCCTCCCTCCTCCCCAGCTTGCTACTCCTCCAGGAGGAGGAGGAGGAGGAGGAGGAGGAGGAAACGGATGAGCAACATGGGAATAATGACTAGGAGTAGAATTCCCACTCCTGCTTCCCCTCCTCCTCTGCCTTCTGCTTCTGCATCTCCTGCTGCTGCTCCTGCTGCTCCTCATGCTCCTCTTTCTCTTCCTCCTTCTACCCCTTACCCTCCTCCATCTTCCGCTCCTCCTCCTCCTCCTCCTCCTCCTCCTCCTCCCCCTCCTCCCCTCCTCCTCCTCCTCCTCCTCCTCCTCCTCCTCCTCCCTCCTCCTCCTCCTCCTCCTCCTCCTCCTCCTCCTCCTCCTCCTCTCCTCCTCCTCCTCCTCCTCCTCCTCCTCCTCCTCCCCCTCCTCCTCCGTCCACTCCTCCTCCTCCCCGTGCCTAACTAGTGCGTTTCCCAACTTCCTCCTTCTCCTCCTCCTCCTCTTCCCTCTGCTTTTTCGTCTCCCTGTCTTGTCTTGACTGCTCTAAGATACCTTGCCAGAGATCGAGCAACCCGACCCGAGGCACCTGGGGGTTGGGCATGCCCGCTCGGCGCGGCGCTCTCACGCCGAGCGCTTCTCCGCGTCCACCGACGCCGAGTCGATCATCGCCCCGTGCGTGCTCACGAAGACGGCCGCGGCGAGAATGCCTCCGATGATCTCGATGACAGAGTCCGCCACCCGTGCCGTGGGCACCTGCTGCAATGTCCTCGGCTTCGTGTCACGGCCCTGTCGCGCCCTGGGGAACAAAAAGGCGGCGGAGCGCTCTTGGTCGTCTTCGGCCTCCCAGGGCACCTGTCGGGCCCCGGGGCCCGTCCAGAGACGCCCCGGGGTGCGACGCTGGTCCCGGGGAATGGGTCGAGACCTCCAGGGGTCCACGTGGTAAAAGATCACGGCGTCCAGGTGCGCGGAGGGGGTGCTCTCAGCAGTCCCCCCAGGACTCAAGGCTCCTCAAGCGGGCCCCAGGAGGCCCGCAAGAGGCCTCCCGGAGGCTCCCCAGGATACTCCCCAGGAGCAATGGGCTTCTGGTCCACGACCTAAGATCGGTGTTGACCTAAGCAGTGTTCTTCATTTTCGTTTTGTTTTCGTTTTCCCTCGTTTTGTATTAAATTCGCCTCTGCTGCAAAACGGCATCGAAACGAAAACGGCCCACGAAATCACCAACACACCGTTTAGGTCCACCCCCGCTGTTGGGATGGGCCGAAGGCCGCCAGGCCGCTAGATACATCAGCGCCCTGAAGAGCTGCTGGAAGAGGCTGAACGACGTCAGGCCAGCCCCAGTCGCGATGCCGAACGAGACGGCGGGGTTCAGGGAGCCGCCAGAGATGCCTCCGATGGCGAAGCCGCCAACGGTCACGCAGGAGCCGATTGCCAGACCGAAGTAGTTCTTCACGCTGTTGATCTCGGAAGCGGCCACGCAGAGCACCACCAGGCACAGGGTGAAGGTGAAGACAAGCTCCGCGACGAAGATCTGGCCCCACTTGTGGCCGCTCAACTCTGCTCCCCCCCCGAGCGGGAAGCTGCGGCCGACGTAGATGAGCACGTATGTGCCGGCTGCAGTGACGCCTCCAGCGACCTGTGCCGCAATGTACATTGGCACATGTGAAGGGTTGAACTTCTTGTCCGCCGGTATTGCCGAGGTGGCGCTCGCTGCCATGACGGCGCAGGTGACCGCGGGGTTGAAGTGAGCACCCGACACGTTGCCCAGGGCGTAGATCGCGCACATGAGGGAGGCCGCAATGGAGAAGGCCGCGGCCTGGGACGCGGCGAGCACGTTGAGGCCGACGGTGAGCACCAAGATGTATGTGCCGATGAATTCGCTCGCCAATTTTGTCCCAATCTTCGGCTCGGAAGGGATCGAGGGGTCTTCTGGGCTGCGGAACTCGTCTGGTCGGCAGACCTTGAAGAGGACGCATGCCAGGACTGCGCCGACAATCTCGAAAACGACGTATATCATGGACCAGAAGATGCCAAGGTCCCAGCTGGCCAGGTCGATCCCGATGGCCACCGCAGGGTTGAAGCAGCCTCCAGAGACCGCGCCAGCGCCATAGGCGCCTGCGATCACTACGAAGCCGATGGCCAGCCCATAATACTCATTTTTGCTCTCGTCAGCAGCCCTGCTCGCGGCAACGTTGAGGACAACAAACACCAGCACGAACGTGTAGAGGAGCTCGGCGAGCCCCGCGTTGACCCAGCCGAACTCCTTGGCGGGCGCAAGGTTGAACGAATCCCAGAAGAGAAATGTGTACGCGCAGCCAGCCATGATCCCAGCGACGATCTGCACGACGGAGTACACTGCGAAGGTGGACCAGGTAAACTGGCCGCCGTTGTCACGCAGCTCTGGTCTGTGTCCCATGGTGGTCAGCAGCGCAAGGCCGAAGGACACAGCGGGGTTGAAGTTGGCCCCAGAGACGCACCCAAAAGCGTAGATGCATACCATGAGAACGCACGCGATTGACACACCACCGAACACGGCATTCTGGCTGAGCACGTTGCAGCCGACCGTAAATATCAACAAGAACGTTCCCACGAACTCAGCAATCAACTTGGGTACCATGGAGCCGCCCATGGTCTGGACTCTTCGATGTCTAAATTGAAGACGGAAGCGCTGGAAGCACCAACCTGCTCAACACCGAAGCCCAAATGGATAATTACGGAAGAAGAGGTAGCGGCCAGGAACTTTTGCTAAGCGTGTCGCGGCGGCGGCCCACGCGACACGCTATGGCTTGCGGACTGGGACGTGGCAGGCGTGTCGTACCTGAGGGTAGTGGGCCAGAGCCGGCGGCGCGACACGCTACGCAAGCTTTCCCGACCATGAGGAAGACGTTGAGGACACGGGGCGAAGAGGGCGGATGGAGAGAGGGAGCACAATACCGTCGGGGCCTTGACCTTAGGAGCCCTAAACAAGGAACGAGGCCCCTTTCTTCCATACGTGAATCTTCGATTCCCCTAAAACCTCAGGACGACCTAAGGCAAACAGTGAAACAATTAAGGAGCACGGAGCCCCTCCCCAACGAAAAGGGTTCCTCCCTCAGCGCCCCGACTGTGGACACATACAGGAAGACATCATGTTACAAGGAATCTAGGGACCCGCTTGTCCTCGAGCTTTGGGCTTCCCGAGGAGCCCCAGGGCTTCTTCGGGGGATGAGCAACTTCCGTGGGGCCTCTGCTGGCAGGCCGGCTGCTGCTTTGACGTGCCTACCGTCGGGGCGTTGACCTAAGGAACCCTACATAAGGAACGAGACCCCTTTTCCCATAAGTTAGACTTCGATTTCCCATGGAAAACCTCAGGAGAACCTAAGACAAGCT
This sequence comes from Prorocentrum cordatum, assembly GCA_963575745.1. NCBI lineage: Eukaryota > Dinophyceae > Prorocentrales > Prorocentraceae > Prorocentrum > Prorocentrum cordatum. Next base: position 229,092 of record CAUYUJ010016644.1, read on the forward strand.
GTATAATAATCAAGGAACGCCTAGCCTCTCCCCAACGAAAAGGTTTCCTTCCTCAGCGGCCCGCCTGTACTGCAGGAAGGCGAAATGTGCTCCACCTCCGAAGGAGCGCGTGTCCGCCACGGGTCGCGTGGATGCGAAGCATTCCCTCGGGGATCCGCTGGCCCAGGTCAATGCACACCTGGGTCAGTCAGGCCTTGCAAGATCCTGCAAAAGCCCGCAGGATCCTGCACGCTAGCCCGGGTCAGTGCACGCCTGGCTCTGGAGTTTTGTTGCTCCCATCGTACGTTAGGACCACATCCCAGAAATAATTTCGAGCACCCAGAAGAGTATCGAAATAGTGTCGAACGAGTGTTGCCTCCCAGGACCCGACACACGAAAGCGCCCCAGTTTCGGTACTTTCTTGGTGCTCGATTTTTGTTTTGGTGATCTAGGCTAAAGTAGGTTGGAACATTATAGCTCTGGTGGATCCTGCAAGATCCGGCGCTCTGGCTGACCCCCATTTGCATGGACCCCCGCCTCAAAGCTCACGACCCCCTCGGCACGCCGAAAACCGGCTGCCCCCCCCTTCCCCCCTCCCCAGCAACTGGCGAATCGGAGCGACCTCTTATAGAAGCAGCCTCCTTCTAAGAAGCCTTCCCCTTTCCCCCTACCCCCCTTTGCGCATGATCGAATTCCCCTCGACACGCCGAAAGCCGGCCGCCCTTCCATTCCCCCCACCCCAGCACCTGGCGAGCCAGAGCGCCTTCTTTTGGAACCAGCCTCCTTCTACGAAACCTTCCCCCTTCCCCCAACCTCAACACCCCTACTGTAACACCGTAACCCTACAACCGAACACCTTCACAACAACACCCTAACCCTCATACGCTAATCCTAACACCCAAACCCTAACACCCTCACCGTGTGCCAAGCTCTCTGATCATTTTGGCATTCAGGTCTTTGCCCGAACCCGCCGACCATTGGAAGGCCGCGTCCCATACCATGTCCCATGGGACTTCCAACGCAAGAGGGCACGCAAGACGACCACGATGTCCTCCAAGAGAAATTTCATGACTCGAAGAGGCCCCGAAAATGTTCCCAAGACGGCCCAAGATGCACCTGTGACGCCGCGAGATGGGCCCAGATGGCTTGGGAGGCCTTAAAGAAGCCTGCAAGAGGACCCGCAGGAGGGCAACTTCATTCATTGCCCGCATGTGTTTCACCGAGATTTGCGTCCTTGCCTTTTCGGGCTTTCGACGCTCCAAGACAGCCCCGCATGCCGCCAAGATCACCCCAAGACGGCCCAAGTGGTGTTCAAGAGGCCCGCGCGACGGCCCACGAGGGCCCCAATAGGCCCGCGCAGAGAGGGATCTAAGATGGCCTCCGAAGTTCGGAGGCTAAGACGCGCCTGACAGGTCCCCAGACGCCTCTCGAGGCGTGCAATAGGCTCCAGGAGGCCACCGAAGAGGCCCCAGGAAGCCTCCCAAAACACCTCAGTGGCACCCAGAGAGCTCACTCCGCAGGAGCCCCGACGCAAGGGGGCCTCTAGAGGCGTGCTCTTCTTCTTCCTCCTCTTAGTGGTCGTCCTTCTCCTCCATCTCCTTTTCCGTTCCCTTCCTCTCCGGAGTGTTCCCCCCACTGGGCTCCACAATGGCTGGGGGAACCTATAATCCAATAGTTCGGCCAACTTTCGGCCCACAATTTTTCCACGTGGGCGCATTGCCGGCTCGGTCTGCGGCCAGCCGGGTGCTGACAACACCCAATTTGCCCAACAAGCCTGGGAGGCCGCCGCCCGTGTCGGTAACGCCCCGTGCTCCATCTGCATGGGCGCCCAGACGGACCTTTTGCAACTCTGACTTCCTGACTCAGATCTTCAATGCGAATTGGTCCAGCGCTGCGGCTGGGTACCCCGACGAACTGCGACCCACCGTCGGCCAGGCTGCTGACTGGGATCGGCCGCCCAATGGTCCCACAATCACCCGCATTGACTACATCCTGATCAACCAGGCTGCCAGTCACCTGTTGGTGGACGTCGTGCTCCTCACGTACCACTGACGTACCTTCCTACAAAACAGCATGCGGGGTTATGTGCCAGACTCGACCTGGACCTCATGCCGCAAGGGCACTCCGCTTCCAGCACCCTGCCCCCATACCAGCCACTGCCGTCGCCCCCTATCCCTCCGACCACAGCGGGCCGCTGCCCACGGCGCGTGTCAGAAGGCCGCCTGCGCACAGGTCAATGCCCTCACGCTACGCAGCCGCCACCTCCAACGTCAGTGCGACGAGGCGCTTGCCCACCCCGTTGTCGCCACCGAGACAGCCGTCAGCGCTCAAGCCGCCGTCGGTACTGGTCGGCGCGTTTCACCCCACAATTTTTCCTGCTCGCGGCCGTGCTGACTGGCCAGCAAGATTAGCCTTCCCCGCCGCCCACCCACTGGGATGCGCTTCGCCATGGCGCCGTCGTCCCCTCGGCCCCTTCCCACCAATGTTCCCAAATGGTCTTGCGCTGCTCGGCGCTATAAGGACATTGCGTTTCCACGGTCGTGCGTCTTGTGTTGTCGTGTTCTGAGATGATCCTCCGTTTCCCTCGCCACCGCGCTCCATGCCCCAACGAAAAGGGCTAGGCGCACCGCCCGCTTATCCGCCAGGCGCAGCGCGGACACCCGCGCATATCCATCGGAAAATTGGGGCGAGATCGCAATGGAACGGGGAGCCCCCGACCGGGAAATCGCTTTCGGTTTCGTGTTCGTGTCGCGCGTGCGGGCGAGGCGAAGCTGCGTGGACGCGCGAGAGGAACGACCGCGCCGTCGCCAGGGCATTTCGGATGCAGTGGGCCGCCCTTCCACCCCCGGTGGGCGCGCAATGGCCCGGGGTGTTCCGCCGCGGTGTCCTCTGGTGTTCCGTTGGTGTCCCGGTGGTGTCCCGTCGGTGTTCCGTCGGCGGTGGGCGGGCAGTGGCTGGGGCGATAGTCGATCGTGACATCGATAAGGAGATCGCAGTGAGATTGATTGTGACATTGGTTGTGAAATCAATCGTGAGATCGATATAGGAATCAATCGTGAAGTCGTCCGTAAGATCGGTCGTGATATCGAAAACGAAACATAACGAAATGTCATATGAGATCTATCGTGCGGCCGACAATGGAGTCTATAATGAGATCGATCGGGTGTGGTCGATCCTGTGAAGTCGATCGTGGGATCGACCGATTGCGATCGAAACCGGGGGCGATAGCGACACTACAGCGCAGCGCAGCATCGTCATCACGCGTCGTCGCTAACTCGAAGGCGCGTCACCAGCATCGTCATCTTTACACCCATCGCATTTGTCAGCAGTCGCATCCCTATCCTACATTCTCATCCCCCGAAGGGTGGTCGTATGGGTACTGTTGTTGTGTTTGTATTGTGTTTTGGTCTCTCTCTATATTTCTTTCTCTTTCTGCATGTCTCTCTCTCTCTCTCCGGAGCGAAAGCCGGCCCTGACAATCGTGAGGCAGCGAGCGATTAGTGGTCGGAGGGTTCAGCGGAGTGCCAGATGTACTGCGTTGGCGGGCCAGAGTTAGCTCGCCCGCCTCCGGGCGGTGCGGAAACCAGTTCAGCCTCCCTCCTCTTGTGCGTAGTAGCGTAGCACAGTATATTCTCTCCCTCCCTGGAGCGAATCGGAATCGCGAGAATCTTTTGAAGGCGCCGAGAAGCCCCGCAAGCTTCAAATCAATCTGTGGAAATTCCAAAGGGTGAGCGGCACCAAACCAAAAACGCTTCGAGGGCGCTCCCGTGCGTGCCCGCTCGCGCGCGGCGTACTCTGGCGCGCGCCCGAATGTTTCCGTGCGAGCCCGCTCGCACGCGGCGCTGTCTGGCGCGCCCCGAGGACGCTCTCGTGCGTGCCCGCTCGCGTACGGCGCACTCTGGCGCGCCCAGGAACCCCCAGGATGCTCCAGAAGGCCCAGGGGGCCCCAGGAGGCACGGGGAGACGCCAGGAGACACCAGGAGGCCCCAAGAAACACCAGGAAGCTTCAGGAGGCTTCGGAAAGCTCCGACACGCCCCAGGAAACCACGAGAGGCCCCAAGAGGCTCCAGGAAACCATAGGCAAACCCAGGAGGCCCGAGGAAACCCCAGGAGGCCCCAGGAGGTACCAAGGGCACCAGGAAACCCCATGAGGCAGCACGGAACAGCACGAGGTCCCAGGAGGGTCAAGGAGGCACCAGGAGGTACCAGGAGGTACCAGGAGGCACCAGGAGGTATCAGAAGGCACCAGGAAGCCCCAGGATGCGCCACGAGTGCCCAGGAGGCAGCAGAACCCCCAGTAGGCACCAGGAAGCTCTAGGAGACTCCGGGAAGCCCCAGGAGGCCCCAAACGGCACCAGGAGGCCGCAGGAACTACGAGGAGGCTCCAAGAAACTCCAGAAAACAGGAGGCACAAGGAGGCACCATGCAGCAGGAGGCCCCAGGAGGCCCCAGCAAGCACCGACAGGCGCCTGCCTGGCGCTACGCGCCGATCACCTCGCGAACGTCGCTTGGCGAGAACGCTGCCGATGCGACGCGTTGTGTCTCCCCGAGCGCCGCGCGCCGACCTCAACGCGAGGCGTTGGATTGGCGCCGCGCGCGGACCCCTGCGCAGTGCATTGTGTTCCAAGGTTGAGCCGACGATGCGACGCGCGGGTCTTCCCCTGCGCGCGCGGGCGCTATCCGGGGAAGCAGGGAAGCTGCTTGGCGCCGCGCGCCGACCCCAGCGCGAACAACGCGGGTGCAGATGACGTCTTCTCGTGCAGCCCCCCCGCGTGGTGGCTACGGGGCGATCGCTTGCATTTGCGACGCCGCTGCGGCGCGTCCGCAGGGACGCCCGCGCGCGCTCGCACGTTACCAGCCGCGCAGCGAGGCGCCATCCCGCTCGGCGCTACGCGCCGACCACCGCGCGAACATCGTGTGCCGAGAACGCTGCCGACGCCACGCGGCAGGACACCTCACGCGCGCTCGAGCGCTGGCCAATCGGGCGCGGAATCGGATCGGCGCGGCGCGCCGACCCCAGCGCGATACACTGCGTTCCGAGATTGGCCCCCCATGCGACCCGGGAATCTTCGCCTGCGCGCGCGAGCGCTATCCGGGCAAGCAAGGAAGCTGCCTGGCGCCGCGCGCCGGCTCCAGCGCCAGCCATTTCGCCGCCGAGGTGGCGCTGCGGTGCCACATGCGCATGGCGCGGCGCGCGCTTGACGCGCGACCATCGCGGCCCGAGGTGTCCTGTGCGTAGCGATGTGCTCGCATATGCGACGTCGTTCGACGTCTGTCGTTCGTAATTCGGGATCGTTTCGTTCGTCGTTCGGTCGTTTTGGTCGCCGTTCGTCGGTCGTCGTCCGTCGTCCGACGTCGTCGTCGTCGCCGTCGTCGTGTTCGTACCTCGTTTGTGGTTGCTCGTCTTTCAGGGGACGCGACGCGCACCATCCTCTCCCTATTAATGGGGCTGCGTGGAAGGAGCTGGCTTTCGGGCGCAGCCGAGGCAGGGTGAGGGGGGGGGCTGGGGCACGAGCATCGCGCAGCGCGCACGCGCACAGCACATAGAACGCACTCACTGTCTTTCCCTCTCTCTCTCTGTCTATCTCGCTCTCGCTAACTCGATCGCTCTCTCATTCTCTCCCTCCCTCATTCTCTCCCTCCCTCCCTCTCTCTGTCTTTCTCCCTCCCCCCCTCCCTCCCTCCCTCCCTCCCTTCCCCCCCCTCCCTCCCCTCGCCCCCCCTCCACATTTCTCTGCCAGTGCCCACTGGCTGCCCTCCCCCTTTACATCTCCCCCTGGGGTGGGGGAGGGTGGAGGGTGGGGCTGCCGTCCATCGAGGAGACCAACAGCCAGCAGAGGAGAACAACGAGGAAAATGAGGAGAAAGAGGAGGAGGAGGAGGAGGAGGAGGAGGAGGAGGAGGAGGAGGAGGAGGAGGAGGAGGACGACGATTCCCCCTCCAGGGGCGCCTGGAGGTTCATTGAATTACGCTACCGAGGAACCCCACATACTCAATTTAAATCTTATGTGCTTGCTTAAGTTTATAATATATGCGCAATTCTGCGTTCTCAGCCCTCGTCGCGAATGTTCCCCTCTGTGTCATCCAACGCCGTATTGCTTGAGCCTCCTTCCTCTTCCTAGCCTTCTATCCTCCATCAAGGACAGATTCGAGCCAGCCAGCGGCCGCGCTCAGGGACCACCCCCTGCGCACCCCCTATGGTGTCTAGAAAGTGCCACGCCTGCTATGCCTGGACGACTGGCACGTATAGCGGCCGCGCTCAGGGACCACCCCCTGCGCACCCCCTATGGTGTCGAGAAAGTGCCACGCCTGCCATGCCTGGACGACTGGCACGGATAGCGGCCGCGCTCGGGGGCCACCCCCTGCGCACCCCCTATTGTGTCGAGAAAGTGCCACGCCTGCTATGCCTGGAAGACTGGCACGGATAGCGGCCGCGCTCAGGGACCACCCCCTGCGCACCCCCTATGGTGTCGAGAAAGTGCCACGCCTGCTATGCCTGGACGACTGGCACGGATAGGGGCCGCGCTCGGGGGCCACCCCCTGCGCACCCCCTATTGTGTCGAGAAAGTGCCACGCCTGCTATGCCTGGACGACTGGCACGGATAGCGGCCGCGCTCAGGGACCACCCCCTGCGCACCCCCTATGGTGTCGAGAAAGTGCCACGCCTGCTATGCCTGGACGACTGGCACGGATAGCGGCCGCGCTGGGACCACCCCCTGCGCACCCCCTATGGTGTCGAGAAAGTGCCACGCCTGCTATGCTCTGGACGACTGGCACGGATAGCGGCCGCGCTCAGGGACCACCCCCTGCGCACCCCCTATGGTGTCGAGAAAGTGCCACGCCTGCTATGCCTGGACGACTGGCACGGATAGCGGCCGCGCTCAGGACCACCCCCTGCGCACCCCTATGGTGTCGAGAAAGTGCCACGCCTGCTATGCCTGGACGACTGGCACGGATAGCGGCCGCGCTCAGGGACCACCCCCTGCGCACCCCTATGGTGTCGAGAAGTGCCACGCCTGCTATGCCTGGACGACTGGCACGGAGCGGCCGCGCTCAGGGACCACCCCCTGCGCACCCCCTATGGTGTCGAGAAAGTGCCACGCCTGCTATGCCTGGACGACTGGCACGGATAGCGGCCGCGCTCAGGGACCACCCCCTGCGCACCCCCTATGGTGTCGAGAAAGCGCCACACCTGCTATGCCTGGACGACTGGCACGGATAGCGGCCGCGCTCAGGGCGCACCCCCTATGGTGTCCTGCCTGCTATGCACGACTGGCACCTCAGGACCACCCCCTGCGCACCCCCTACGAGAAAGTGCCACGCCTGCTATGCTGGACGACTGGCACGTAGCGGCCGCGCTCAGGGACCACCCCCTGCGCACCCCCTATGGTGTCGAGAAAGTGCCACGCCTGCTATACGATATAGCGGCCGCGCTCAGGGACCACCCCCTGCGCACCCTATGGTGTCTGCCACGCCTGGTGCCTGGACGAGATAGCGGCCGCGCTCAGGGACCACCCCCTGCGCACCCCTATGGTGTCGAGAAGGTGCCACGCCTGCTATGCCTGGACGACTGGCATAGCGGCCGCGCTCAGGGACCCCCCCCTGCGCACCCCCTGTGGTGTCTAGAAAATGCCACGCCTGCTATGCCTGGACGACTGGCGGATAGCGGCCGCGCTCAGGGACCACCCCCTGCGCACCCCCTATGGTGTCGAGAAAGTGCCACGCCTGCTATGCTGGACGACTGGCCGGATAGCGGCCGCGCTCAGGGACCACCCTGCGCACCCCCTATGGTGTCTAGAAAGTGCCACGCCTGCTATGCCTGGACGACTGGCACGGATAGCGGCCGCGCTCAGGACCACCCCCTGCGCACCCCCTGTGGTGTCGCCACGCCTGCTATGCCTGGACGACTGGCACGGATAGCGGCCGCGCTCAGGGACCACCCCCTGCGCACCCCCTATGGTGTCCACGCGTCTGCGCACCCCCTATGGTGTCTAGAAAGTGCCACGCCTGCTATGCCTGGACGACTGGCACGGATAGCGGCCGCGCTCAGGGACCACCCCCTGCGCACCCCCTATGGTGTCGAGAAAGTGCCACGCCTGCTATGCCTGGACGACTGGCACGGATAGCGGCCGCGCTCAGGGACCACCCCCTGCGCACCCCCTATTGTGTCGAGAAAGTGCCACGCCTGCTATGCCTGGACGACTGGCACGGATAGCGGCCGCGCTCAGGGACCACCCCCTGCGCACCCCCTATGGTGTCTAGAAAGTGCCACGCCTGCTATGCCTGGACGACTGGCACGGATAGCGGCCGCGCTCAGGGACCACCCCCTGCGCACCCCCTATGGTGTCGAGAAAGTGCCACGCCTGCTATGCCTGGACGACTGGCACGGATAGCGGCCGCGCTCAGGGACCACCCCCTGCGCACCCCCTATGGTGTCGAGAAAGTGCCACGCCTGCTATGCCTGGACGACTGGCACGGATAGCGGCCGCGCTCAGGGACCACCCCCTGCGCACCCCCTATGGTGTCGAGAAAGTGCCACGCCTGCTATGCCTGGACGGCTGGCACGGATAGCGGCCGCGCTCAGGGACCACCCCCTGCGCACCCCCTATGGTGTCGAGAAAGTGCCACGCCTGCTATGCCTGGACGACTGGCACGGATAGCGGCCGCGCTCAGGGACCACCCCCTGCGCACCCCCTGTGGTGTCGGTCGTGGATAGCGACCGAGCTGAGAGACCACCCCCTGCGCACCCCCTGTGGTGTCGAGAAAGTGCCACGCTTGCTAGGCTTTGCGCCAGTGCCACGAGCTGTGCTGTGCTGTGCTGAGCTGAGCCGTGCTGGGCTGTGCTGAGCTGTGCTGTGTGCTGAGCTGAGCTGTGTGAGAAGGAGAGAGAGGGGAGGAGGAGACGCGGGTGAGACGCGGAAGGGAAGAAAACCATAACCCCACGAAGCATGTGGGGAACAACCAACGACCTCCAATGCAAATAGCCCCTCTTCCTCCTCCTCCTTCTTCTCCTCTCCTCCTCCATCCCTTCTCCTTATAACCAAGTCCTCCCTGTCGCACCCCGAGGCCTGCTGATAGGGCGGAAGAGGCGTTTCGACTGAAACGTCCTCACGTTTCTTGTGCTGAAGCTGGAGGCCAGCAAGAATTCCACAGATGGTGGGCGGGCCGTTTTCAAAATGCGGCCCTCGCCTCGGCGCCGCGCACACTCGTCTTAAAATACGTAAGGCGTTTCACGGATGGTGGACGGGCCGTTCTCAACATGTGGCCCTCGCCTTGGCGCCGCGCACAACCGTTTTGAAACAGACAAGGGCTTCACGGATGGAGGGCGGGCCGTTCTCAACATGTGGTTCTGGCCCTGGCGCCGCGCGCCTTCGTCCAAACCGTATCTTTAAGGTTTGCAAGGATTTCACGGATGGAGGGCGGCACCTCTTCAACGTGCGGCTCTCGTTTTAGCGCCGCGCACATTCGTCCTAAACGTTTGCAATCAAAATGCGGCTCTCGCTTGGGCGCCGCGCATCTTCGTTTTCGGAGTTCACAGCAGTCTCAAGGAATCAAGCACTTGACGTCCCAGAAATGGCGTTCTGGCACGATGTCAGATGAAAAGCGACAACATTTACGTTGATTCGCGGTTCTGAAAGTCCCAAGAATGGTGCTCTGGCACTATTCAGGTTCGTCAGGGTGCAACGGCAATGTGGATTCGCGGCGTTGAAATCCCAGGACGGGTGTTCTCGCACGGTTTAAAAGTTGTAATACGGTTGTCTCCAGACGGGGCCAATGAAAGAAAGTGAATCCTTGTAGGGACTTCCGAGGAGGGAACTTGGAGGGAGGGTCTATTGCAACATCGTTGATGGATCTTGGGTTTACACTGGTCCTCCTTCTTCTCCTCCTCCTCCTCCTCCTCCTCCCCCTCCTCCTCCTCCTCCTGATCCTCATCCTCGCCATCCTTCACCTCCCCCTCCTCATCGTCCTTTGACACGGTGCGGTTGGCTCAGGGCCGCGCTGTGGAGGCAAAAAGGTCCTCTCTGGTGGGCCTCTTCTGGGGGTTGTCGGCAGGACCGTCGGACCTCTCCCCTCTGTCTCTCTCTTAATGACGTGCGATCCTCATCGTCCTTTCCCCTTCTTCCTCTTGTCCTCCTCCATTTTATCCTCCTTCCCCTCCTCTTCCTCCTCCTCCTCCTCCTCCTCCTCCTGCGCGCCAGGGGCGGCCCGGGACCTGTGGGCCGACCGCGGGGTGGAAGATGTGCGAGTCGAACGCCACCGCCATGGAGACCGCGTCCCGGCCTCGGCAAGGTGCCGCATGCACGCCCCCGAGGCCACTTCCTTCCCGTTTTGTCTACCCGTCATGCACGGAAGGCGTGTATTCCTTTATCCTATAAGGCCACATCCGAAGCCCTGCCTGGCAGATACACAATGCCGGACCACGCCGTCACAGCACCCCACAGAGCTCCATGAAAACCCTAATATGACTCCAGATGCCCCCATTCCCTGTGCCCGGTGACCTCAACAAGCCTCTTCGACCATCTTCGGGGCTTCGGTAAGTATATATATATATACACACATTTCTATAAACAAGACTGCATTGGCGCTTCGCGCCATGCCCATTGGTCCTTTGAGTTTCGCGCGTAGGCGGCGTGCGTACGCGTGTACATTCGCGCATGAATCTGCGCATGCTTGTGTACACGCGCACGCGCATGCACGTTGTTCACATACATACATGCGTGCATACATACATATATGCATACTACATACATGCATGCATACAACCATGCATACATACATACGTACAAACAGACAGACATACACACGCACACATGCATACATGCATGCATGCACGTACATAATAGCTATGTATATATGGATACGTGGATATGCATACATGTGTATGTGTATGTGTCTGTCGCTGTACATGTATAGCGTCGAACTTTGAGTGCGCACACATGTGTACCATGTCTAGTGTAGATGTCTAGGTGTACATACATGTCTGTCTGTATGTATGTATGTATTCATGAACACATACATAGCCACGCGCCTGCGCGCGCGGGAAGTAACGATCAATTCGCCAGCCCAACGGGCCAGAGCAGTGCTAGGAGCTCTGGTAACACGTCTAAGAAAAATTAAGTTTGCGCGCGCATGGCGGCCCCTGGGGCGCCCAGTCCGAAAAATTCCCGGGCACTGTTGTTTAAGGGTGCCAAAATTCCAGCATCGTCTGAGGGCCACAAAAGGCCCCCAATACAGTCCAAGAGGGGTCCGAATCCGGACGGCCCAAAAGGCCTCCAAAACGCCCCAAGAGACCTCCAAGAACACTTCCAAGAGGGACCAAGGGGCAAGCACCAGGGCCTCTTTGGGCATGTATATATATATATATATATATGTGGTGGAGTCTTCCACCAAGGTCTCCAACGTGTCTTTGCTGTTTTATCTTGGGGATGTTCTTCGGCACGCCTCTTTGTCGAATTTCTTCGTAACGCCGATACAACGAGAATCATGTTGTAAGAGCGCCACATAAGGAATCCTTGTCTAACGGCGCCACAAAAGGAATCATTTTGTATGGCCGCCACAAAAAGAATCCTTTTGTATTGCCGCCACAAAAGGGAACCTTTTGCAAGGCCACCACAAAAAAACATCCCTTTGTAGGGCCGCCGCGAAAGGAGTCCCTTTGCAGGGCCGCCGCAAAAGAAATTCCTTTTGTAAGGCCAATAGAAAAAAAGGAATCCTTTCGTAAGGCCGCCACACAAGGAATCCCTTTGTAAGGGCGCTAATCTTTGTTCGGGAGCCAACAGCGGAAAACCAGGAAAACAAGGAAAACACAGCGAAAAACAAGGAAACACCAAAACAAATGTGAAATCACAGCCAACAAGCCAGCAACAATGAAAGCCACAGGAACCATATGAACACACAGAAAGAAAACAATGAAAACACAAGAAGACCTGTGTGTTTCAAACCTTTTGTGTGGTTACCATTGTTTTTTGTTGTTGTGTTTTCATACGTTTTAAATGGTTTTCAATTTTTATTGGCTATGCTTTTGATATCTTTTCTTTGGGTTTGGAAGCTTTTGTTGTGTTTTCATATTTGGCTTTGGTTATCATTGTTCCTGGCTGTGTTTTCAAACGTTTTCCGTTGTTGTCATTGTTTTTTTTCATGTGTTGCCATATGTTTTCATTGGTTTTCATTTTTGGCTGTTTTTTTTCATAGTATTTTAATGTTTCTCCTTGTTTTTCGGTGTGTTTTCCTTGCTTTCCTTTGTTTTCCCGGTTTTCCGCTGCTGGCTCAGAAAGAACACTAGCGCCCTTACGAACGGATAACTTTGGGGCGGCCTTACAAAAGGAATACTTTTGTGGCGGCCTTACAAAACGATTCTTTTTGCGGCGGCATTACAGAGAGATTATTTTCGCGGCCGGCGGCCTTACAAAAGGATCCCTTTTCCGGCGGCCCAGACGCACCCTTGAGGGGTTTCGTTTGTTTTACCGCCGTCAAAAAGAGAGAATTCTGTTTAAATTTTGTTGTCTCGGCGTGGGATGCTTGCCATGGGAGACGTATCGGAAGATCAACGTTGTTATCGAGTGATTCGTTTCCCCAAAGAACTTGAGCCGTGGCGGACGCACCCCTAGAGGGTTTCTTCTTTGATCAGTGTCTCAAAAGGGGAAATGCTGCGCATTTGTTTGATGTTGGGCGGTGCAGTCTTACCTTGACAACTTCATCGAATGAAACACATCGCCATCAATGTCGTTTTCTTCCCGAATTTGTTTCGCGGCGAACGCACCCATTTTTTATTTAATACATATATATATATATATATTGTTGTTTTTGTTTTTTCTCTCTCTTATGGTCGTTCAAAAAAGGGAAGCTATTCTTTTTTTGTACATTCTGGGCGCGAGGTTACTGCCGTTGGAAACACAACGGGTGAAAGTTAGCAGCCTCTGCTTCAATTGCGTAAGTAATATCTTACACGGCGTGCGCGCGCCCTGAATAGGTAAGCGTATTCTGCATTTTGTTTTGGCGCTGTGTCTGTTTGCCAGGGCGCCGGAGTCTAAATAAGTAGAAACTGTAGTACTGCGAACATTTAGCGACCCGAAATGAGTCCACCACCTCCTTCCAAGCAGGGTGGCGCGCACATCAATATGAGGCGACGGTTTGAAGAGTCATGGGCGCAAGCTCCATGCGGGCCCCTGATTTTTTGTGGGTATCCATCTTTTGGGTGCCCCCGTCGCCCGCTCTTCGCGCAACCAACGCCTTCGCTTAACGCGTGGTGTTGCCCGTGGTTTTGTGCGCGAGTTTGGGCGGGGCAGCGGGGGAATCCACTTTTGGGGGCTGGCCGCCGCCCGCTCTTCGCGTGCTTCGCGGTTTTGCTCAGCGCGCGTTGTTAGTCAGCGGTTTCACAGGGGGTGTTTCAACGAGCTAGCAGGGGCATCGATTTTTGGATGACCCTGCGATCGCCTTCGTCGCTTTCTGCTTGCGCTTGCAACAGTGGCCGCGACGCGCGTGTGCAACGTGTGCATCTGCATCTTCGCGTATCGACTGCGCCCGTTGAAAATGATTGCATCTGGTTAACAAGTTGTTGCTATTCCCGGGGGTCTCGCGCCTTTCGTGCGATTTGATTGCGCGTTCATCTTAGAACTTATACTGTATACTAGGGGAGAACCTTCGCGCTTTTGCTTAACGCGTGTTAGTTATAGGTTTGAAGAGGGAGCTTCGACGAGCTAGCGGGGGCATCCATTTCTGAATGCCTCCGTGATCGCCTTCGTTGCTCTCTGCTTGCGCTTGCAACAGTGGCCGCGACGCGCGCGTGCAACGTATGCGTCCGCATTTTCGTTTACCGACAACCCCACTTGAAAGTGGCTGCAAATGGTTAGCAGGTTGTTGTTATTCCCGAGGGTCTCGCGCCTTCCGCGCGACGTGCTTGCGCTTTCATCTTATAATGTATACTCGGAGAAGGCCTTGCCTGACACGCATCGCTTGGTTGTGTTGCATTGACACTTGCGCGGGTCGAAGGATTATTTTTTTGCATTTCTTTCCGCCTCGATCATCCGGCTTTGGTATTTTAGCTTCCCAATGCTTCCCAGCGCATGAAAAGGCGCACCCTTTCTCCGACGCCCCGAATGCGACGATGACGACAACGCTGCAGACCGCTTCGAGGAACCGCCGCCGCCCCCGCCCTCGCCAGCAGATGCTCTGGGCGGCGCTATAGGAGCAAGCGACCCGCCGAGGCAATGACGCGCGCGGGGGGCAATTTCATCCCCAAGAAGGGGAAGCCAGGACGTGTGCTCGCCCGAAGAAGTTGTGCAAGGAGAAGTGGTCCAGTGCATGGAAAAAGACCCCATGTGTTCGCCACGGCATAACTGCGCGATCTCGCAGAGATCGCGCCACCTGGGCCTGGAATGTGAACGATATCGTGGCTGCCAGTGAAGAGGCTCTGATTTCGCGCCTCGCCGTGGATGGCTTCCCGAAGAATTGGGCTCAGTGTCATATAGTGTCATTGTCCGCGTTGCGGCGAGGAGCGGGTCGGCCCGCTTCAGCAGCGCGCCGGCGGTGCCTGGGCATATAGGTGTATGAAACGTGGGTGTCAGCGGTTCATCCTTCCTCATGCTCAGCACCCCGTTTTCACGGCGGGGTCTGGCTTCAAAATTGCTTTGAAGCCAGATTCGGGTCCTATCCGGGCTCATCTTGACGCGCTCGCAGAATCATTTGCTGTGGGGGGGCAGCGCCAAGCTCATCGGCGATATGTCAAAGCGACTCGACGCTTGCCTGGCGAAGGACGTCGTCGCCCGAGAGAAAAGTATCACATTTGGAGACAATCTCAAGAAAGACTGGCGCGACGTCGAAGCGGACGAGGTCGACTTGGGAAAGGAGTTCGTCGCAGATAGCGCCAGGGAGAAACTCAGATGGCTGCAATGGGCGGGCGTAGTCGAGCGGGGCAGACCAAGAAACTTAAGTAACATTTTTGCGAACGAAACCCAAACTTACGAGCAGGAGGGCTCCTGGTCCGGGGCCTATCAAGAAATCATATTGGTACCCCATGGCGAACAAATGGCTGAAGGGGCGCAAGGTTCTTTTGCGCACTGACGGCGCCCGCTCGTGCACATTGGGGCTGAACTGAAAACCATCTTGGACGGCGTCATCCACGATTGCGTGACCCACAGGCCCGAGAAAGACGGGAAAATCCTGCGCCCCAAATGCGCGCAGCTCTTCGCTCACAACATTGAAGGGTTTACCGCGTACACGAAGAATGGGACCCAGATGGTTGATCGGTGTCGGCAGCATATTCGTAAGTTTGTAGGCAGACGATCGGCCGCTGGCTCATCCCAGAAGAGGATGGATGCACGCGCGCGTGCTGCACCTTGGGCCTACTGGCACCAAAACGAAGATATGTTCTTGAAGGCGGGGGGAGTTTTTAGGCGCCGCTGTTGAACTGGCACTGAACATCGGAGTTCGCACTCGCATCCTTTGATAAAAAACATGGTTGGAGATCTTGGTGGTGGACCTGAGCATATATATATATATATGTATATGTAAATGTATGCGTGTATGCAAATATATAAATGAATACATACGTCCGGAAACACCAAACAGGGCCCCCCCCCGAGCGAATCTCCCCTGGGCTGCTCGGAAGCCCCTCCCGGGCTGGTCGGACGCCCTTGTAAACGGTTCCTTTTGCAGTCCAGCCTACTCGGAAGGTCCAAAGAGCCTTCCAATATTGTCCAATACAACTCGTCGACAGTTCCAAAACACACCAAAACGCCCAAGATGCGTCGAAAACGCACCCTCGCACGTCCACGAGGCTTCCGGATTGAGCGCGCAAAAAGATCGCCCATTTCCCTTCGGTTTTTTTCATGGAAAGGGCAAAGGCGTAGGATTCTCCTTTAGTTGGTGAGCCCGCCAGCCTCGACTTGCGTATGGCTGGCGAATATTCCGCGATGGATAACAAGGTCGCGTGGGGCCGGCGAATTCAAATGTCGAGAATGTCCAGGGCGAAACGCTGGCTTTTGAAATTCCGATCGACACATGGTAAAGTACGCATTTTCGTTTGTTGCGGATGTCACTTGTTGGGGGGGGCGGGGCGGTAGCAATGCTCGCCGCGGCCTCCATCCCAGCACTCACCACTGAGCACCCCGAGGCAAACAACAAATCACAAACGTGCGCAATGTTTCCTTGCTTCCCAGACACAAATACCCAACGACAAACCCGAACAGCGTTTCTTTGTTCCCCCAAACCAAAAAGCAAAAACAAACGTACAACATGTTTCCCGAATTTCGCTTTGCGGGGTCTGCCCCTGCCGTTCGGCTTGGGCATTGCTGCGCTGCTTGGGCCCGCGCGCCGCTTGATATAAAAACCGGGAGAATATTGAGGAGGGGGAGTGGGATGCTACGCTGCTGCCGCGCGCCTCCGTTCTAATCCCGAGCCCTGGCGTGGAAACATCCTCTTTCCCTCCTGCTCCTCCTCCTCCTCCTCCTCCTCTCCTCCTGCTCCTCCTCCTCCACCTCCTCCTCCTCCACCCTCTTCTCCTCCTCCTCCTCCTCCTCCTCCCCATGTTCATCCTCCTCATGCTCTCACCCTTTCTCCTCATTTTCCCCGCCCCATCCTCCTTCTCCTCCTCCTTCTTTCCCCCTCCCCCTCCCCCTCCTCTTCCTCCTCTTCCTCCTCCTCCTCCTCCTCCTCCTCCTCGTCCTCCTCTCATCGTCCTCTTTCCTCCACCCCCTCATCTCCAAGCGGGGCGAAACATTCTCCATCTTGCAGCCTCGACAGTTTGGTTGAAAGGGGCTGAGATCCAGCGCGACTTGCAATGACAAGCAACGGTACCACTACCAACGCCCTCAGCCCGAGGCGCTGCCCCGCGAGAGGAAGACGGGATGAGGAGCAGGAGGAGGAGCAGGAAGAGGAGGAGGAGGAGGAGGACGAGGAGGAGGAGGAGGAGGAGGAGGAGGAGGAGGAGGAAGAGAGATGCTGTGGGAGTGGGCGGAACGACGAGCGGGAATCGAAGGAGCAGTAGGGGGGTGTTGGGGGGAGGGGGAGGCAAGCTAGATGTACAACGTGCATGCACGTGCGCGTGTACACATGCATGCGCTTATTCATGAGCGATGTACACGCGCACGCACGTCGTCTGCGCGCGAAACTCAAACGATCAAGGTGCAAGCCGCGAAGCGCCAATGCAATCTTGTACGTAGCACCCCGCAATTGCGGATAAGAGTGAGGGGGCGGGCGCGGGCGACGCGGGCGTCGTCGAGCCGGCGGACCTTGTGGCCCCCACCTTCCCTGTCGATGGCGCTGTCCTCCTCCTCCTCCTCCTCCTCCTCGTCCTCGTCCTCGTCCTCATCGTCATTGCCATCCTCCTCCTCCACCTCGTCCTCCTCCTCCTCCTCTTCTTCCTCGTCCTCCCTCTCCCCCCCTCGTCCTTTCATCATCGTCCTCCCATTGTCTTCCTCCCCCTCATCGGCTTCCATCATCGTCATCCCATTGTCGTCCATCATCATCATCATCACCATCATCATCATCATCATCATCATCATCATCGTCATCATCATCATCATCATCATCATCATCATCATCCCCCTCCTCCCCCTCCTCGTCCTCCTGCTCCTCCTCCTTTTCTTTCTCCACATTCTCCTTACATCCTCTCTTCTTCCGCGTTCTCCTCGTCCCCTGTTTACTCCTCCTGCCCCCCCTCCTTTCCCAAGATAACTGCAACGCAATCCTTTTTTCCACTTTATGCTCCCCGCCTTCTTTGATTAAGGCAACTCGCCAGGGCAGAGTTGCTGGACGGGCTGGTGTGGATGCGCGGGGCTTGAAGAGTTCCTTGCGGGCTCAGGCGGCATGCAAAAATCCGCTGCCGCGCTTGTCCGGCATTGGTTTGTTCAGTGAACGTGGTTTAGGTCGCGGGTGGGTCGCGGGTTCTCCACCTCCACCTGGAAGGAATGCAAAAGCAGCCCGCCGCAAGCGCCCCAAAAAATGGTTTGTACACTGAACGTGGTTTGGGTCGCGGGTGGGCCGCGGGTTCTCCACCAGGAACGAATGCAAAAGATGCCCGCCGCAGGCGCCGAAAAATGTGGTTTGTACCCTGAACGTGGTCGCGGGTGGGCCGCGGGCTCTCCACCTGAAACGAATGCAAAAGATGCCCGCCGCAGGCGCCGAAAAATGTGGTTTGTACCCTGAACGTGGTTTGGGTCGCGGGTTGGTCGCGAGTTGGTCACGGGGTGGGTCGCGGGCTCTCACCTGGAAGGAATGCAAAAAAGCCCGCCGCAGGCGCCGAAAATGGTGGTTTGTACCTTGAACGTGGTTTGGGTCGCGGGTGGGTCGCGGGTGGGTCGCGGGGTAGGTCGCGGGTGGGTCGCGGGTGGGTCGCGGGTGGGTCGCGGGTGGGTCGCGGGGTGGGCCGCGGGCGGGTCGCGGGCGGGTCGCGGGGTGGGTCGCGGGGTGGGTCGCGGGGTGGGTCGCGGG
This sequence comes from Prorocentrum cordatum, assembly GCA_963575745.1. Taxonomy (NCBI): domain Eukaryota; class Dinophyceae; order Prorocentrales; family Prorocentraceae; genus Prorocentrum; species Prorocentrum cordatum. Next base: position 247,499 of record CAUYUJ010016644.1, read on the forward strand.
GTCGCGGTCGCGGGTGGGTCGCGGGTGGGTCGCGCGGGGTGGGTCGCGGGTGGGTCGCGGGTGGGTCGCGGGTGGGTCGCGGGTGGGTCGCGGGGTGGGCCGCGGGCGGGTCGCGGGGTGGGTCGCGGGGTGGGTCGCGGGGTGGGTCGCGGGGTGGGTCGCGGGGTGGGTCGCGAGGTGGGTCGCGGGTGGGTCGCGGGTGGGTCGCGGGTGGGTCGCGGGGTGGGTCGCGGGGTGGGTCGCGAGGTGGGTCGCGGGTGGGTCGCGGGTGGGTCGCGGGTGGGTCGCGGGGCGGGCCGCGGGCTGGGTCGCGAGTGGGTCGCGGGGCGGGTTGCGGTTGGGACGACGACAACAAGCAACAACAACAAACAACAACAACAAACAACAACAAACAACAACAACAACAACGAGAATCCGCATCGCGGAGTTCCACTTCAGCCACGCACCCAGGGACAGTGAATGACCGTTCGGCCCCCTCACTCTGATCTATATAGATATACATTCAAGACTGCATTGGCGCTTCGCGCCATGCACCTTGGTCCTTGAAGTTTTGTGCGCAGGCGGAATGGCAGGAAGGTGAAGCTGACAACTTAGCGATAACGTCTTGTTGCCTTTTGTGGCATCGCCGTTCTAATAATGTTATTCGTTATCCTTCCTCCATGTTTCTTTTTCCCTATTATCGCCATACCCTACGTATTTCCCACATCCTCCATTCATGTATACATATATATATGAGAGAGAGAGAGAGAGAGAGAGAGAGAGAGAGAGAGAGCGTCATTCACCGCCGCTTTACTGTGGAAAATTCCCCCCCCTCTTCCTCCGGAGCCCGGGGGTCCCCCCCACCCCCCCCTTCGAAAATCCCCCCCCATGCTGGAACCCCCCCCCCCCCCCTTCCCCCGGCAAACCCCCCCCCCTCCCCCCCCCCCTCCGGAAAACCGGGGGGGGTCACTACTGGTTCGAACCCCCCCCTCGGAAAACCGGGTGGTTGGTCACTACCGGTTCGAACCCCCCCCCCTCGAAAACCGGGGGGGTCACTACCGGTTCGAACCCCCCACCCCCCTCCAGAAAACTGGGGGGGGGTCACTACCAGTTCGAACCCCGCCCCCCCCCCTCGAAAACTGGGGGGGGTCACTACTGGTTCGACCCCCCCCACCCCCCCTCCCCCTCGAAAACCGGGGGGGGGTCACTACCGGTTCGACCCCCCCCCCCTCGAAAACCAAAACCGGGGGGGTCACTACCGGTTCGAACCCCCCCCCTCCTCGAAAACCGGGGGGGGTCACTACCGGTTCGAACCCCTCCCCCCCCCTCACCGCCAGCAAACGACTCCCGGTCCCTACCACCGTCCGCACCACATCCCCCACTGTTGTTCCCAGCGCCACTGTCCTCACCACCGCTGTCCCCACTGGTTCCACCACCGTCCCTACTGTCCCCAAGAATGCCCCCATTACTGTCGCACTGTCCCCACTGTCCCCACCACTGTTCCCACCACGGTTCCACTCTCCCGGCCCCAACCACTGCCCGACTATCCCCACTGTCCCCACGGTCCCACTGTTTCCTCCGCTGTCCCATTGAGCTGTCCCACTGTTCCCACCCTTGTCCCCACTGTCCCCACCACCGTCCCCACTGTACCTCTGTCCCATTGTCCCACCGCCGTCCTGGCCACCGCCCTCACCACTGTCCCCACCACCACTGTACCCTCCACTGTCCCACTTTTGTCCCCCACATTCCCACTGTCTCTACACCACTGTCCCCACCACCACCGTCCCCACCACTGTCCCACTGTCCCCACTGTTCCCACCATTGTCCCCGCTGTCCCCACCAGTGCCCCCACCAGCGTGTCAATGTGCCCACTCTCCCCACCATTGTCCCACCACGAAGCCACTCTCCCCACTTTCCCCACCACTGTCCCACTGTCCCCACTACTGTCCCACTGTCCCCGCCGCTGTCCCACTGTGGTGTCCCAGCGTCCCCACTGTCCCCATCACTGTCCCACTGTCCCCACTGTCCCCACCACTTTCCTCACCGTGCTACTGTCCCCACTGTCCTCACCACCGCCTTCACCACTGTCCCCACCACTACCGTCTCCACTACTGTCCCACTGTTCCCACCATTGTCCCCGCTGTCCCATCACCACTGTCCCCACCACCACCGTCCCCACCACTGTCCGCACCCCCTCCCGGTTTTCGAGGGGGGGGGGTTCGAACCGGTAGTCCCCCAATTTTCGAGGGGGGAGGAGGTTCGAACCGGTAGTGACCGCCCCGGATTTCCTGAGAGGGGGGGGGGCGAACCGGTAGTGACCCCCCCCGGTTTTCCGCCAGCAGCGGTAGAACACGCTCTTTCATATCTATATATATATATATATATATATATATGCGTGGCGGATTACGGAAACCCTGAACCCCAAAACGGTTTCATTTCTTGCGGACGCATTTTTTTTTTGCTGGCGGAGGCGGCCTCGTCTCACTTCCGCCGCCATTCCGCCGCCTTCCGCCGAAGAAGAGATGGCAACTCTTTCGGTCCTCGGAGACAAGGCCCTGTTTGGAACGCCCCACATGTACACTACCATCGTGCCTGGCAGAGGCCATCCTGGGACCTCACATGGTGTATGCGCCCTCCTGGCCGAGATCGGGTGGGTTATACTTTACACTCCGTCCCCTAGGGCCGGCGATGACCCCGACCATACACGGTGGTGGTGGTGGTGGTGGTGGTGGTGGTGGTGGTGGTGTGTAAATGCCTCCTGCGTATGCCAGACGCTCAATCGATCACTAGAGGGCAGAACATTCACCCCCATACTTATCACCCCGACACGCGAAGTCGTTTAGTAAATGCACCCAAAGAAGGAATCGAACACAGCAGGGTTGCTTAGCAAACGCCCACGACCGCTTAGCAAACGCCGATTATCGGGTCCAGGTGGTTTTCTCCTCCCCTGAATCACCAAGCATCAAGCACGATCAAGCACTGCATCAAACATTCACTCTATCAAACACTCTGGGTTCTTTCTGCTGCGGCCGTCGCTGCCGCCGCCGCCGCTGCTGCGCGGGCGAGCGGTTTGGCGGCCGCCGCGCGGGGCACCCGGTGGTGGGCCCCCGAGGCCCCGGCGGCGCGGGATCAGGAGCAGCTGGCTGCGCGGGTCTTGCGGGAGGCCTCGGGGCGGCCGGGGAAGCGCCGAGGAGGGGGAGGAAGCCGAGGACGAGGGCGAGGATGAGGAGGAGCAGGACTAGGAGGACGAAGAGGAGGAGGAGGAGGAGGAGGAGGAGGAGGAGGAGGAGGAGGAGAGGAGGAGGAGGACGGGGAGGAGGAGGAGGAGGAGGAGGAGGAGGAGGAGGAGGGAGGAGGAGGAGGAGGAGGAGGAGGAGGAGGAGGAGGAGTAGGCGGAGGAGAGGAGGAGGGGGAGGAGGAGGAGGAGGAGGAGGAGGAGGAGGAGGAGGAGGCTGGAGGATGACGGATGATGCTGATGCTGATGATGCTGATGATGGTGAAACGAAGACGAAGAGGAGGAAGGGGATGGGAAGGATGAGGAGAATGAGGAGAATGAAGGCCCGGATCTCAAAGCGCCATCGGCAGAATCACGGCGGGCGTGTCTCTATTAATCTGGGCCTTCTGGGGGGCCGTATCTGGGCCCCGGGGCCGGCAAGAAGCGATCCGCGATCTGAAACTGGTCTCTGCGACGGGGTCGAAGACTCTGGAGACCCCTATCGTGAAAAGTTACACCTGGGAGGCATAATCCTACCAGCCCTTCAAGGCGCGAGTGGTTCACAACGTTTCTTCTTCCAGCCCCCCTGCATTCCATTTGGGGAAGGGTTTATCGTTGTTCCCGATTGATATACACTCCCTGAAAAACACCCCCTCCCCCAGGCGACTGGCAGCCAACCAGGACCAATGAAGCCTCTCCCCCCCACCATCCCTATCGAAAAACAATACAGAATCCACTTTGGGGCAAAATCTTGGGTCATGATTGGGGGTCCGGGGCCAGGTTCCCTGCCCCCCAGCCCCACGCCCAGCCCCGCGACCAGCCCCGCGACCAGCCCCACGCCCAGCCCCGCGCTAGGAGGAGGAGGAGGAGGAGGAGGAGGAGGAGGAGAAGGAGGAGGAGGTGGAGGAGGAGAAGGATGAGGAGGAGGAGCGGGAGAGGAAACTACACATCAAACGGCCAAAGCAGCCAGCGATATCCCACACAAGCTAATCCCCACGGCACCAGGTGAGGCACAGCGCAAGCTGGCCGACCTTGTGCGGTTTTGCGGTAATGATACTAAACGTAGACAACAGCAACGGAGTAGCGGCGGCAGTGGTGGAAGCAAGACGAGGAGCAGGAGGAGGACAGAGGGACCACTGCATCGGAGCCCAAGCGCGAGCGACGCAAGCCGTCGCAACGCCATGTCCGCGAACAATCTCCTTGGCCGTAGGGGCAAGAGCCGGCCAAGCAAGCGGGCCGACGCCTCCTGGAGAGTGCCTGTGGCGGCAATCTGCAATGTACACGGCCGCGAGGCGGATGCTCTTCCCCCGGGCCCACCGGCGCGTCGAGGTGAAGGAAGCGGACGCCGAACTCGCGGACGACTGGGCAGCGCGCGTAGTGCTCGATGCTGTCCTCGCAACGGCACCCGAAGATGCATCGACCTTGCTCTTGAAATCGGCGGCGCGTGACTCAACCGTTCCACCACGCGCGCAGGACTGCGGCCCTCGCCGCGCCGGGAGGAAGAACTCAAAGACGGCAACGCCAGCTGCGCACGGTCAGCGCGGACACGTTCGAATAAGTTCATGTCACACCGCGCGAAGCGCCGCCGCATGAACGCCTCAAGGGTGGCACGGGTCGGAGGTTCAACAGTGGTCCTGCATGTCCTCTGCCACTGGCGCCGGAGGGTGATGGGCTCCTCCAGGGTACCAGAACCAGCCCGCCCTAGGATGCGCTCTCGGATCCGTTCGGTCCCGAAGCCGGCCTCTGTGAAGTGATCGACGACAGAATCCAATTGAAGGACGAAAGCAGATGCAAACCACGACGCCATGACGTGCAGGCGATCCAAGTGGTTCGATCGAGCGGCAGCTGCGCGGAGCTCCCTCGCGCGGGTGCGGATCGCGATGCCGCCATGGAGTCTGTTCTCGAAAGTGGCGACCTGGTGCTTGGCTGCGAGCGCTTATGCTTCGAGGTCAACCAGCCCGCCGTGGGAGCCGAAATGCGGTAGGGCCCGCAGGGCGTTGACGGTGGCCCAACACCGCGGACCTGGGAACAGCTTGGAGGCCGCGGTCTGCTCGAAGCGGGTCCCATTCGGGCGGAGGGGCGCCCAGCCGGGCGACGAAGAGTACGGTGAAGGTCCACAATCAACTTTTTCCCAAGCAGCCGCGCGCTGTCGGTATTTCTCCAGCGGTCTGTCCCAGGAGGTCGTGCCGCGGCCGGGCCCCAGAACGAAGCCGAGGTGCTCCGCCGAGGTCACGACGCGGATCCCTCCCCACGACGGCGCTGCCCTCGCCAACCGGTCCCTGAAGGCGTCGGGGGATTCCAGGTGGAGCGGGATGATCGTGGTCTTTCCCAGATGCAGAAGCAGTCTGGAGGCCCGGGCGTCCTCCTCATGTGTTGGGAGGGCGGGTGGTAGTGAGCGAGACGGCTTTGGACCTGGACAAGGGGGGGCCGCGGGTCGTTGAGTGTCCAAGAAGGCCTTGGCGAGAAGGCGTTGTTGTTGTTGTTGTTGTTGTTGTTGTTGTTGTTGTTGTTGTTGTTGTTGTTGAACACTATTTCTTCTTAAGAATAATTATTGTTGGGGCCCCTGGTGCGCGAACCCCCCGCCGCGCCTAGGCCGCAGCCTCATTTTCATCATTTTCGTGAGGAAGTCTCAGGCAAAACGGGTTGGTCCGGATCCGGTTGTGTTGTTACGATCGGTTTTCCCTGGCAAAAATAAGCTAAAGTGGACATTTCTTGTTCTAACATAACCAAACTTCAAGAATCCCTTGCCAAAAATAAGGTAAAGTGAACATTCGCGCGCGCAAGACGAAATCCTTCCAAAACCTTAGTTTTCGTTGCGATTTAAACATAAAAACATAAAAAACCAATGGTTTTTCAAACAAAAAATTGTCAACATTTCATCCCGCGCGCTCTTGCGGATTCGTAGGAAACCCAACACTTTTTAATCATTTCTGTCAAACGGGCTTTTGCGAGCAACTTTTTCGAACTTCTGCAACAACGGTTGCGCACCTGCCAGGGCCATCATCCCTGTCAAATAATACCATGCGGGACACATTCGTTTTTTCTTCGCGCGCGCACGCCGTCGTCGTCGGCCGCGGGGCCCTGAATAGTAGCCACGGTCGTCCGCATGCCACGAAGTGAAGTGTCCGAACGTCATAGGGCGGGAAGCTGGGTGTGGGTGGTGGCGAAGAGTCGTTTGGAAATTTGGTAGAGCTTGAACCGGCCCCCCCACAAAGTGGGGGTATTGCCCGCCTCCTATGAAAACCCTGGCACTGGTGAGAACGGTGTGTCCCCACGTGTTAGTAATTGTTGTTGTTGTTGTTGTTGTTGTTGTTGTTGTTGTTGTTGTTGTTGTTGTTGTTGCTTGTACTTTTCCAACAAAAACACCATGTTCCTCATGACCCGATTTGGGCAACCTGAAGGGGGAAGGCCTAATTGTGGACCGCCCCTCCTTTGACCGAGCTCTTCCAAGATGGCCCCAAGATTGCCCCCAAGGCTCCCAAGAGTACCCCAACAGGGCACCAAGAGGCGCCATAAGGCGCCCAGGAGGCCCCAAGAGGCCCCCCAAGAGGACACCAAGAGGTCCCAAGAGGCCCCTAAAAAGAAGCTTTCAGGAGACATCCGAAGAGACCTCGACAGGCATCCAAGAGGGAACTGGCCTTTCTACTCGCTCTCCTCCTCCTCCTCCTCCTCTTCCTCCTCCTCCTCCGCCTGATCGTTTCTCGTCACCCCTCCCTCTCACCCCTTCCCGTTCCTCCTCCTCTTCCGATTCCTCCTCCGTCCTCTTCCTGCTGGGGTATGCCGGCGTCCCCAAAGACTTCTTTCACTGCGTGCTCCTCCGCATCCGTGACCAGGGCAGCTCGCCTGGGCATCGTTTCTGGATGGGCTGGTGGGATAACGGATAACGCGATGCGTCTAGAATACCCTTAACAACACATCTTGATCATGAAGAGCACCTCGTCCTCTACTGTGCACACGGGAGACCATGCGAGATACCATACGGAAGACCAGGAAGGGGGACCACACGGGATAATATGCGAGACACCATGCGGAAGACTAGTCTGGAGATCAGGCGGGAGGGAAAACGCGGGCCACCGACTCTGGATCTGGAGGACCTCGCACCCGGCTTCAAGAAACACTGTGCGGGAACCTTACAGACAAGCCGCTGGGGGGACATGCGACGTCGGACGTCTGAGGCAGGCGTAAGCGGAAGGAAAGATGGGTTGCCTCTTCCTCCTCCTCCTCCTCCTCCCCCCTCCCCCTCCCCCTCCTTCTCCTCCTCCTCCTCCTCCTCCTCTCATTCTTCCTTCTTCTCCTCCTCCTCCTCCTGCCCCCCCCTGCTGATCATCCTCGTCCTCGTCCCTCCTCCTCCGCCTCTCCTCCTCCTTCCGCTCGAGAACGGGGGACTGTGAAATCACTCTGCGTTCCAAGGCACCTACTTGTACACATGTTCGTGGCAGTCACCCTGGCGCTGGCGCTGTGGCACCCACTGCAGTCGCCCTTGTGCACCCACTGCGTTGGGCGCTGGCGCTGTGGCGTGGAAAACCAACTAGTGCACATGGTCGTGGCTTGCCATGCGAAAGGCATTGGTGCTGTGGGCTTCTCGTTATTTCTGCCTCGACAATTACAGACGCTGTGCGCCCTGACCTGAGCCTGGCGAGTTCGTATGGCCGAAATGAAAGCACTGTCGCCTGCAAATCTCTTGAGTCTGCCACGCATTGAAAAAATAAAACACGCGTGCGCCTACTAAAACGCATGCGCCTGATCCAGCCATTCGCCCAAGCGGATTCTCACATTTCCCTGGCCGATCTGGCGCGCGCGAGCGGGCTGCGGCACAATAAAATACAAGAAGGACTGGAGCCAACCATGGCTAAAGCGCACGGTATGCACCATATGTCCCAATCAAGGTCGGCACGCCCACCAGACCACATCTAGTTTCGTACTCCATTGTGCCGCTTTGCCTGCTGTTCAAAATCGCGATGTGTGCTTACCCACGATCCTCATCGCGCTGTCAGCGATCCAGATTTTAAGCCTGCTTCACGGGAGCGTGCAACCATTGTACTTGCAAGGCGCCGCGGCCATCTCGTAATATTTTGTCCACCTTCTGGAACTTCGTCTGACTGTAGCTGGCGCTCCTGCGGTAACTGTCCCTCCACTCCGTGCTGACGCTCGAGGCTTCGCTATCACTTGAGCGACCAGTAGACGAACGCGCATGAACCAGAACAGCGGCCTGCCACTGCCATGTACCGCGCGGGCAAGTCAATCATGTGGCACGCTAGCTGGCCAATTCGTTTCAACGAAGTTGTATCCGTTCGATCGGAGCGCGGTGTAACCAAGTCCTCTAAGCCGTCCGAGTAGTAGACGTGCCTGTCGCAGGTCCGTTTGATTCCTCCCCACGCGCACTGCCCACGATTGTGGACCACTTTGGATGAGCCCATGCACGCGCGTCAATACTGCATCCTTTACATTTTGCCCAGGCCCACATGTGCCGATACATGCCCATATATCTCCTCTGCAACTAAGAACGAGCAATCATCAACAATGCACAATGTATAGATCAGTGGCACACCTACACTTGTACTTACGCATAGTTCTGTGTACTTATGATTATATAGCTATATGTTTGTACATCTGAATTATCGGCTGGGCGTGCAGTCTCTGGCGAACAGCAGGTACACGCCAACCCAAGGAATCATGCAGCGATGCCAGTGGCGTCTACAATGCTGCTTCTAAGGCCCACTTGCTAATCCACTCGCTCCCATTCGCAATCAGAGCTTTTCTTGCACATAGCGCGTGGATGTAGTCAGGGGGATCATTCGAAGGGCTCTGTCGCCTACGGGCCTCAACTGCGTCTCGCTGGGGCGATTGCAGCTTTGGCCGTGACCGCATTGGGTGATGCTGCACTGCCGCTGCCCGCGGCCCACACATTACCTATTGGCGGTGGTCCAACTCCAAGTCTACCCAATCCCGCAAGCCACTCGGCCTGAGCATCTCGGTCGCTCTGATTCTGGGGGATGATAACTCTAGGCGGATGTGAAATTACTCGGTCCATTGATATTCCAATAGTGCGCAATCTCGCTTGTTCCTGATTTGGAGAGAGTGTGTCTAGCTCGGGATCTCCTGCATGACACCTCCACTCCGTCTCCGCCGCTGTTCGGCTGGCCTGCAAACCGACCTACACATGTGTAGCCACCTCCTGCGTCGGAGAATAGTGTGCGCCCAGGTCCGATTCGTCTAGTCTGGTCTGAGACTTTGCACGTGACATCCCTTGCAGTTCTCCGCCGTCGTATTTGATTGCCGAAGCCTTTTTGGGGAAATGCAGCCGCTGCTGGTGCCGCTCCGCTTGGTACTGCTGCTGCTGGCGCTGTCGGCTGCTGCAGCGGACTTGGCGGCCTCGCTAGTGGTGGCTGTGGGGCCATTGGGAACTTCTGCGGTCCTCCAGGGGCTGGTTGTCCCACGGGTGTCCCTGGCGGCACGGGGGCCTTGCCACCACCCTTAGTGATGATCGTCTGCTGGTGCATCATGACGTTCATGTCCTGGATGTATATCTGCAGCTCAGCTTCCATCGCTGGCGACATCGATGGGTAAGGCCCTAGCGCTGCTGCGAGGTGTGCTGCGGGCCCACTTTGCTGAACATCCATATTTCCATCCTGCTGATCTCCATTGGTCTTCTGCTCCTCCAGCTCCTCGATGTACTGCTCCAGTTGGTACGTCTCCTCGCTCATGACATGGCGGTGCTCCCGAAGTTTGGTAACCTCCTCGTCCGAACGATCGATCATCACCTGCAGGTCGTGCTGCTCTCTGTAGGCCCTGTTGAAATTTGAGATCGAACGGTTCCGTCGAGGCCAGCGCGTACTTGTACATGGACAGCTCTGCCTTCGAATCGGGGTCGTCGTCTGCCTTCGAGTGATCGCCTGGATGTCCTGGTTGCGGATCTGGGCACTGGTCTTCCCGCTGCCCTCGCTTCCGTCTGGCCGTGCTTGTCCACCTGGTCGACTTCTTGACGGCTGTCGGCGCTCCCGTCTCCGCGATGGAGGGCACGGCTTTCGGCTGAAAAGCTCTTCGAGCTGATCCTTTCGAGCGGATCCTGGTCTGGCTTTGGGATGATCCTTATTGATCCTTTCGAGCTGATCCTTTCGCACTGATCCTTTCGAGCTGTGAGCTGATCGTTTCGATGGTGGCTGCCCATTGGTGTGTCAGGATTGCCCACATACGCTCTGCCAGTGCCTGTTAGAACGTTTCTTCCATTCTGCTGACGGCCGTGCTATGACATGAAGCACGCGAACAAAGAGAGACATGCAGGTACGTTAGTGACAGATGTGTGCTCGCCATCGGGCACCCTTGACCCTAGGGTGCAGGGGCTGTCTCGGGTGCCTCCAAAGAGAAGCGGTTTGGCCAGCTGCCTTGGGAGATGTATTACTTGAGCCCAAATAGCTACGGATCTCCTCCTCCTCCTCCTCCGATTCCTACCTCCTCTCTCTCCTTACGCATTCCTTCTCTTCAGCGTTCCCCTCCTGATGCTGCTGGTCTCAAGTTCCTCCTCCCCCTTTCTCTTCCTTACCCTCACTCCCTTGTCCTTGTTCTCTGCTCTCTTGCCCTCCTCCTCCTCCTGCTGCCCCTTTTCGCCATTTGCTTCCTCCCCCCCATCCCTCCCCTTCCCCCTCCTCGTTTTCGTCGTCGCCGTCACCGCCAGTATCGCCGCCGCAGCCGCCGTCGCCGTCGCCGTCGCCGTCGCCGTCGCCTTCGCCGTCGTCGTCGCCGTCGCCGTCGTCGTCGTCGTCGTCGTCGTCGCCGTCGTGGTCTTCGTCGTCGTCGTCGTCGCCGTCGTCGTCGCCGTCGTCGTCGTCGTCGTCGTCGTCGTCGTCGTCGTCGTCGTCGTCGCTGTCGTCGTCGTCGGCCGCGGGCCCCGCACGGAGAACGTGCCGATGCTCACGTCCCCGGCCGAGAACTCCAGCTGGTCGCCCTCGCGCAGGGGCAGCCGGTAGTCGCGGCACGCCTCACGGCGCCGCGAGCCGGCGCTGTGGCGGCGGCGACGACGGCGCAGACGACCTCTCGCCTTCTTCTTGAGGGAGGACGAACCACGAGGGAGGAGGGAGGTGGAGGAGGAGAAACGGGGGGTGGGGAGGAGGGGGGGTGGGGTGGGGGGGTGGGGATGAAGGGAGGAGGAGGGCTTCTGAGAAGCGGCGGCGCCTGCTGAGAGGGCCCGCCCCCTGTCACTTCCTCCCTCGGCGCGCCGCCGAGTATCGGACTGGCGCGTCGTCACGTGTGGAGTTTTTTTTTGCGAGGCGGAAATATATCCATATCCATGCCCACCGCCTGTGGAACCGACGTCCTGGGATCCCAGCGGGCGGTGAATATGGATATATTTTGGTCGCAGGGGGCTCGGTATCGACCGCCTGCCCCTGAGATCTTGGCGACTCAATTTTTTCGAGCCGGGCGTTTTCGCCCCGTTTCGGGCCCAAGGACCCTCACAGATCGATCCGACTCGAAGAATGACGCAGAAAGATCGGGTCTAGGGCTCCTGGCGTTTTTTTTTGTCGCGATGCTACAATTGTTTCGCAACGTCGGATCTCAGGGGCCGAGGTCCCCGAGGATTGACCCCTCAGGCGCTTGTTATGTAGAGGCTTCCTAGGTGGTGTCGGGGAAGATGGGGTCAGAGGATCGCGCCGCATCGCCGATACATCGGCGATGCATCGGCTATGCATCGGCGATGCACCGGCGATGCATCGGCGATGCAGGGCGATCCTCCGACCCCATCTAGGAGGCTGTGCGCGCACAGTCCCGTTTTCGGCTTCAGAAAGGAGAGGAGGAGGAGGAGGAGGAGGAGGAGGAGGAGGAGGAGGAGAAGAAGAGGAGGAGGAGGAGGAGGGGGAGGAGGAGGAGGAGGAGGAGGAGGAGGAGGAGGGAGGAGGAGGAGGAGGAGGAGGAGGAGGAGGAGAGAGAGAAGGAGGAGGGAGGAGGAGGAGGAGGAGGAGGAGGGGGAGGAGGAGGAGGAGGAGGAGGAGGAGGAGGACCGCCCTGGAGTGGCTACGAGGCTGCTCTAGGGTGGTTTCTTCGTATCCCCACACTTGTCTTCTCGGCCTTCGGCTGGGGGTGTCTGGGCTGTTAGGCAGCCCGTCGCCATCAACTGCGACAGTGGATTCGCTCTGAGCTCGTGGTTTCTCAAGAAAGCGGCCCACTTTCGCATACTGGCGAGACTCGGCTTCAATGTTGACACCGTCTGGCTGGAACGGTCTGCTTTTGGAGCGACGTCGACAAAGCCAGCACAACTGCTGTAAGTTGATATCCGAGGTTCGGCGGCGCACCCAAGGCGGATGGGCCTTCTGAGAATCTTTCTAGGGCTTCTCTCAAGCCGCAGGGAGCTGCTCGGAAGGCCATGGGGCTTCTTAGAAGCCCCGCCGCCCTCTGAAAAAGGCCTGGTCACTGTCACTTCCCCCCTCGGCGCGCCGCCGACAGGTCAGCCGCCAGGAGTTGCACACGGTACCCTGTCACGGCCGATGCTGCCATGCAGCAGGGCCCTAGATCTTGCAAGGACACGACAGCAAGGGCCGCCGAAAGACTTCTCTCGGGCGAAGCAGCGCCCGTCCGAGGTGTACCGCCTCCTGGCTGGGCACGCGGGCGCCGTCTGCCAGGGAGGAAGGCGGGCGACCTGAGGGACTGGTCAAGTCGTCAGCCAAGAGCTGAGCATTTTCTTAGGGTGGAGGCCTCAATGTGAAATCCACATGGGCTTCTGCACTTCGAAAATCCATCCGTCTCGTGATCCACCTCTTGCAGATTCAAGCCTCGAAGATCCATCGAAACAACATTCCAGATTTCAAACTTTGCCCTCCACCCATAGAACATGCTCGGAAGAGGGGTCTTGCCGATCCTGTTCTTGCGCTCGCTCCTTTTCGCCCTATTGGTCCGGACCTAGTCTCCCCTTGCTCTGGGGCCCAGGCCTGGGGCGCAGAGCAGGAAAAGAGCGCCGAGTCCAGAATCCAGGAGGGCAGGCTGCAGATTCATCTTCTGTGCCTCTCGAACAGGACAGGTGGATGGTGATGATGATGATGATGATGATGATGATGATGATGATGATGATGATGATGATGATGATGCCGATGATGATGATGATGATGATGATGATGATGATGATGATGGTGGTGGTGATGATGATGATGCTGACGATGACGATGATGATGACGATGATGATGATGACGATGATGATGATGATGATGATGATGATGATGATGATGATGATGATGCTGATGAGGATGATGGTGATGGTGATGGTGATGGTGATGAGGAGGATCAGGATGGGCGGGGGTGGAGAGCATATGAGACACAGTGTGGGGAGGAGCAGGAGGATGATGAAGAGAAGCAGAGAGGGGTGGAGAAGGGGGTGGAGAAGGAGGAGGAGGAGCAGAGGGGGAGGAGGAGCAGGAGGGAGGCGGAGCAGGAGAAGGAGGTAAAGGTAAAGGTAAAGGCCGTTGGGGGTCCTTGGTCTGCAGCAGCTCTCGAACCTGCAGGAGCCCCTAGGGAGTATTATGGAAGCATAGGGGAGGAGGAGGAGGAGGAGGAGGAGGAGGAGGAGGAGGAGGAGGAGGAGGAGGAGAGCAAACCCAACATCCATCGGCGCTGCTGCAGTACACCCTCCCGTCCCAGGCCCCCGCCGCATAAGTCCCCGAGGCCTCCCTTTGCGCTGCACGGAGCGCGCCCTTGAGAGACAAGCGCCCTGTGGGTCTGCCGCTCCGGCCAGAGCAAGCCTTGGGAGGAGCTGCCCCGTACCCCTCCGTCGCGTGACAGGGAATGCGAGACGGCGTGGTCCTACAGTTCAACGAGGCGTCCAGAGATACCCCCCATTTTGGAAAGGGCAGTCAAAACATCCACCCCCAGAGTAACCACTCCGACGCGCGAAGTCGTTTCGTAGACGCGCCGAATGAAGGAATCAGACAGGGCAGGGCTGTTTAAAACCCCCCCCGCCGTTTAGTAAACGCCAACTGTCCGGTCCCGGGGGTTTTTCCTCCCTTGAGTAAAAGGCCCGGCCCGTCAAACAACTCTCCGCTCCCGGCCATGAACTTCGCCTTCGTCTCAAGCGAGAGACCCCTTTTGGAGAGGAGCCGCCCGCCATCCGTGCAGGTGGTGCATCTGTTGAACTGTCTGGTGTTTGAGGTTGACAGACGTATTAAGCGAAAGCCCCATTTTGAACACGACCTCATCCATCCATGTGGCTGGTGCACACTTTTTGTACGAATGTGCGTGGCGGTAAAGCGAGAACCGCAATTTTGAAAAAGAGCCACCCTCCATCCGTGAAGCTGTTGCTATCTTTCATAACAAATGTGTGCGGCGCGACAGCGAGTCCTATGGTGAAAACGCGCTGCAATCGATAACTGAAGCTGCTGCTGCGTTTTTAAACCGAATCTGCGCGGCGCCAAGGCGACGGCCAATTTTGACAACGACCCCCGCCATCCTTGGAACTGTCCTTGGAACTACTGCATTTGAACAAGAACGTGCGCGGCGCTGAGGCGAGAGCCCCCGTGTTGAAACCGACCCACCCTGCAATCTTGAAGCTGTTGCAAATTTCTGACACGAATGTGCGCGGCATTAACGCGGGAGCCCCAGTTTGAAAAGGAACCCCCCTCAATCCTTGAAAAGCTGCTGTAAACTTCAAACTTCAGGATCATACATGGTGAGGAGGTCTGAGGCGAAACGTCCAGCCCGCTCTACCGAGACGACAGGGGGTACGACGGGGAGGCGTTATCCATAATTAAAGGAAAAAGAAAAAGGATGCGTGAGCGTTAGTCTCGGGTCGGGAGCGTGACCTCTCGGGCCGCAGCATACCGCCCTACAGGTTCGCTACCGGAGCCGCCCAGCCCCGCCGCGTCCCCGCCGGACTGGCCAACAATGGACGGCAAGCAGCTTTCATCGCGTCCGACTGCTCACAAGCAGGTCCGATGGTGGCTCGCCACAAACCACGCCTTTCAACGCGAACGCTGAGTCTTGGCGGCGCGCCCAGTGGGGGAAGTGTGTGGGGGCTGGCCCACGGAAAAGCGGCGGGGCTTCTCGAAGCCCCCCAGCCTTCTGAAAAACCGCCCGTGGCCTCCAAGAAAGCTTTTTTTGTTGTGAAGAGGGACCGACCGTCCTGGCATTCCCACAGGGCTACACCGCAAGTCCACAATGAGGCCTTCCTGCAAAAGGGTCTCCTACTTGTGTTTCGTCGCCCCATCGGGAGCTTCACCGCAGCCAAAAGCTTCTCAGAAGGCCAGACGCCTGCTGGGCGATCTGGGCAGGCCCGCATTCTCTGCTTCCCCCCTGGGCTGCACGGTTTCCCCCGGGGCCGTGGGTGACCCGAGCAGGAGGAGGAGGAGGGAGGAGGAGGAGAGAGGAGGAGGAGGAGGAGGAGGAGGACGGGTCGCCTAAGGCCGTCGGAGAAACCCTGCACCCTGGGCCCGCCGCCGAGGTCTGCGGGGAGAGGCAGGAGGAGGGCCACGCCGGGCCCTCGGGGCCTTGTAGGGCAGCGGGTGCTCCACGAGCATCGGTCGCCTTTACCGCAGCCACAAGCTTCTCAGAAGGCCAGACGCCTGCTGGGCGATCTGGGCAGGCCCGCATTCTCTGCTTCCCCCCTGGGCTGCACGGTTTCCCCCGGGGCCGTGGGTGACCCGAGCAGGAGGAGGAGGAGGGAGGAGGAGGAGAGAGGAGGAGGAGGAGGGGAGGAGGAGGAGAGAGGAGGAGGGAGGAGGAGGAGGAGGAGGATGGAGGAGGCGAGGAGGAGGAGGAGGAGGGACGGAGGAGGAGGAGGAGGAGGAGGAGGAGGAGGAGTAGGAGGACTAGAGGAGGAGAGAGAGGAGAGGAGAATAGAGATGAGAGTGAAGGAGGAGGGTGGAGGAGGAGGAGGAGGAGGAGGAGGTGGAGGAGGCGGAGGAGGAGGAGGAGGAAGGAGGAGGAGGATGAGGAGGAGGAGGAGGAGGAGGAGGAGGCGGAGGAGGAGGGAGGAGAAGGAGGAGGAGGCGAGGAGGAGGAGGAGGAGGAGGAGGAGGAGGAGGCGGTGGCGGAGGCCGGAGGAGGAGGAGGAGGAGGCGGAGGAGGGAGGAGGAGGGGGAGGAGGAGGAGGGAGGAGAGGAGGAGGAGGAGGAGAGGAGGAGGGAAGGAGGCAGGAGGGGAGGAGGAGCAGGAGGGGAGGAGGAGGAGGAGAGGAGGAAGAGTGAGGTGGAGGAGGAGAGGGGAGGTAGGAGGAGGAGGAGGAGGGGAGGATGGGAGGAGGGGGAGGAGGAGGAGGAGGGGAGGTGGGGGAGGAGGAGGAGGGAGGGAGGAGGGGAGGAGGAGGAGGAGGAGGAGGAGGAGGTGGAGGAGAAGGAGGAGGGCGGAGGAGGAGGAGGAGGAGGAGGAGGAGGGAGGAGGAGGAGGAGGAGGAGGAGGAGGAGGAGGAGGAGGACGGGTCGCCTAAGGCCGTCGGAGAAACCCTGCACCCTGGGCCCGCCGCCGAGGTCTGCGGGGAGAGGCAGGAGGAGGGCCACGCCGGGCCCTCGGGGCCTTGTAGGGCAGCGGGTGCTCCACGAGCATCGGCGCCTCCACGCGGCGCATCTCAAGCGGTAGCTGCCACGCGTAGGCGTTGCACAACCGCAGCTGGTACATCCCCGCGGCCTCCTGGGCGCGATGGGCGCAGACAGATGCGCGGACGCAAGCGCCCACATGCACGCAATATCAATCCGCATCGGATCCGGAAACCGAATCGGACCGATGCGTCGGGTCAATGTGCATCGGCACGGAGTCGGAAGCGAATCGAATCGGGCTGGCCAGAACAGGATCGGCTGCGCCAGGATGCACATGCAGTGAGGGGCAACCTTAGGGGGGACCAGCTCACGGGGGGAATATCGATCTGGAAGCGGCGATACATCGCCGATAAATCGGCGATGTATGGTCGAGGGTTTGGGCCCCCCCCAATGCTAATGCCATTGGCCCCCCCCCCCGCGCGATGGTCACCCCCCCCTCCCCCTGTGGATGTGGTGTGGTTGTGGTGTGTTGCTGTGGGTGTGTGTGTGTGTGGGTTGATCCAATGTCCTCCCCCCCTTCCCCCCTGTGGGTGTGGTGTGGGTGTGCGTGTGGCTGTGATTGTGGCGTCATGCTGACGTGCTTTCGGAAAGCTCCGGTGCTCGACGTCGTCGCCGGCGCTGGCGGTGCCGTCGACGTCGTCGTTGTCATCGTCGTCGTCGTCGTCGTCGGCGTTGTCGTCGTCGTCGCCGTCGTCGTCGTCGTCGTCGTCGTCGTCGTCGTCGTCGTCGTCCGTCGTCGTCGTCCACCGTCGTCCGTCGTCGGTCGTCCGTCGTCGTTGTCGTCGTCGTCGTCGTCGTCGTCGTCGTCGTTGTCGCCGTCGTCGTCGTTGTCGCCGTCGTCGTCGCCGTCGTCGTCCTCCTCCTCCTCCTCCTCCCATCCCATCTGGGGGGGGGGAGGCCCGAGGACCCTGGGACCCATCCCATCTGGGGGGGGGGCCCGTGGGCCCCGAGCCCGCGATCATATACCCCCGATGGCAAATCCACACTGTCACGGGCGGGGTTGGCTATCAGGCCGCTATCGGCGATGACTGGGCAGTTGAGGGTCTGTGAATCCCCCCTCACGCTGCCCCTGACGCAAACATCGGGCCGCATCGGATCCTCAGAACATCGGAGCGAATCGAATCGGGCCGGCCAGAATCGATATCGAATCGGCATTGAATCGGATCGAGATGAACCCTGCGCACGTGCATGCATGTGCATGAATGTATGCGCACGCATTCGAGGAAGATTATGCGGAACTCAAGCCACCCATACCCCCAGCGCCCCTGGCGCCCCCAGTGCGCGAGGAAGAGGCGCCCCGATCACGCCTCCAAAGACCGTTTCCAGGCAGAGCGCGGGACGCGCCAGGTGACTCAGGAGCTGGCGCTTTCGCGGGGAGGTCGGCTACGATACTCGTCCCAAATGCCCCCCACCACGCCTCCAAGGACCACTTCCGGGGAATGCGCTGGACGCGGTGGATGGCTTCTTACGGATCTCCGCCTCAGGGGATGGTGTCAAGCGCTCCGTCTATATGAGGTCCTAGAGGTTCCGCAGCTTACGCGAAAAAGAGGACGTTGCATGCCAAGCTCGTCGTCCTCATCGTCATCCTCACTGTCATCGTCCGTGGTCGTCGTCAACTTTGCCACCGGCACGGCCCACTCCTTACCTTCTGTATACGCAGTGTCCCGATCAGCCGCAGAGTGGTCAAATAGAACTCGCCTTACCTGAACATGCGTGTGTGCACGGTGCTTTGATATGTTGCGTACATGCGCATGTCGCAACGGTTGACAGGGCCATATCTCTTTACAGCATTTTGAGCAAAACGCTGTGCCTGCCTTGCAAATAATGCACCCTTGCCTGTGCAAGGGGGGATCTGAAACTGGGCCAGTTTCGTGGGATCGGTCGAAGGAATGCTGGGCTTCAAGGAAGGAGGGCGTTTTTTATCATCGGGGGTACGGGAGGTGGAGGAGGATGAGGAGGAGGAGCAGGAGGAGGAAGAGGAGGAGGAGGAGGAAAAAGGAAGAGGGGGAGGACCAGAGTAGACCAAATATGCAAGCGCGATGCTGTAATACACCCTCTCGTCCCGAGTACGCTCCTCGCACGTCCCTGCAAGTCCTCCTTTCACTTCAAGAAGCACCCCCCCTGAGTCCTGGAAGACCAGCACAGAAGGGCGTGCTATCTTGGCAGGGGCCCCACTTTGAAAAGGAACGGTCCTGCATCTTTGTGGCACGTGGTCAGGAAGGCGATAAAAGCCATGCAGTTCAACGAGGCGTCCAGCGATATCCCCCTTGAGAAGGAGGAGAAGGAGGAGGAGGAGGAGGAGGAGAAGGACGATGAGGAGGATAAGCGCAAGTAACGTTTTTTCCCCCAAAGAGCGCAAGTAGCATGGAGGAGAAGGAGGAGAGGGAGGAGGAGGAGGAGGAGGCGGAGGAGGAGGCGGAGAGGAGGAGGAGGAGGAGGAGGAGGAGGAGGAGGAGGAGGAGCGCCCCGGCGCTGGTGGCCACTTTTCAGCTGCCACGGTAGGTATGCTGGAGGACCAATTCTCCTGCGAAGGAGGAGGCGGATGATGCGGAGGGCCACGCCGCGGTCGCATTATCGACAGACGGGCTGCTCCATGGAGTCCTTAGCGTGCAGCCGCTTGCTGCACACCAGGGGGAGACGGGGGGAGAAGGAAGAGGAGGGAGAGAGGGAGGGCAGAGGAGGGAGGGAGGGAACAGGATGGAAGGAGGAGGGAGGCAAGCTAGGGGCGCCAGCGCCATATCTTACATCCTACCCCTCCCGCCCACTCCTTACCGTTGTGCTGAATCCATTTCCACCCGCCGGCCGGGGGATTCTAGAGGACTTTGACACACAGATGGCAGTTTCAGGATTAGACCCATCGTTTACTGTGCAATGGCAAAGGGGGCTTTCTACCCTGGATGAGGAGGATGAGGAGGAGGAGGAGGATGAGGAGGAGGAGGCGGGTGAGCAGGAGTAGGAGGAAAGAAGTAGGGAGAGGGAAAGGAGGAAGGATGTAGGGAGAGGGAGAGACGGGGAGGGAGGAGGGTGCGAGGAGGGGAGATAGCGGGAGTGCGGAGGTAAGGAGAGGAGGAAGGAAGAGGGATGAAGAGGGAGGAGGGAGGGAGAGGGATGGATGGAGAGAGGGAGGAGGGATGGAGGGGAATGAGTGGAGAGGGAGAGGATGGGAGGGATGGCGAGGGAGGAGGGAGGGAGAGGGAGGGATGGAGAGGGAGAGGGGGACGGAGATCGGGGGGAGACCCCGCGCACCCGCGCCCACGGGCCGCTCCTGGACCTGCTCTTGCTGCTGCTGCGCCGGCGCGGCGGCCTCGAGCTCGGGCGCCGGCGCCTGCGCCGTCGCCGCCGCCGCCGGCTCCGCCGTCGTCGCCGTCGCCGCCACCCTCCCCTGGCACCCGGGCGTTGCAACCGTTGCCGCACGGGGCAATGTCGCCCAATTCCGCGCCCCGGGGACATCACAGATGGGTCTGGCTCGACAGATGCAGCAGAAAGGTGGGGTCTGGGGCTCCGGTCGTGATTTTCTACGATGCTATTTGTTGCGACGGTGCGTCTCAGGGTCCTGTGGGGGGCCCACAGACGACGAAATTACGCGCCCAACGAGAAGCATTACTACGTCCCCGCAGTCCGCGAGGCCAGCCTCGTGTTACGAGCGCTCGCGCAATGTGTATGCTCTCGAAGCCAACGTAAATCAATACACACGTGTGTCTTTTTCCGCCCCTGAACCCACCAAAGGGTGCGGAGCGAGCGGGCCCCAGCTAAGTCAGGGCGGGTGTTGCCGCATCCCCCTCCCTCCCGCGCGCCTTGCACCCCCTCTTCCTCCGACGTCGCCGTCGTCATCGCCGCCGTCGAGGTACGGAGCTCGAGGATCGGTATTTTTTTTGGGCGTTGTCGCTTACTTTTCGGCGTCCAGAAGCCTCCTGGGACCCCTGGAGAGCTCTAAAGGCGGAGGTCGTCATCGCCGTCGCCGCCGTCACCGCCGTCGCCAGTCGCCGCCAGACCACTTGCGACGACGGCGGCGCGGCGGCTTCGCGCCCCCGTTGGCCTCCGGAGGCCGTCTCCGAGCCCTGGGACCCCGAGGGACAGGGCGCCTGCCTTCGCTCCCACCGGCCAGGCGTGGCGCGCCCAGAAAGGAGGCATGGGCAGTCGGCGCGCGCGGGGAGAGGATGGATTACACAAGGGCGGTTCCACACAAAATCCCGACTGTATAGCAGTAGGAGTAGTAGTAGTAGTAGTAGTAGTAGTAGTAGTAGTAGTCGTGGTAGTAGTAGTAGTGGTAGTAGTAGTAGTAGTAGTAGTAGTAGTAGTAGTAGTAGTAGTAGTAGTAGTACAAGTAGTAGTAGTAGTAGTAGTAGTAGTAGTAGTAGTAGTCGTAGTAGTAGTAGTAGTAGTAGTAGTAGTAGTAGTAGTAGTAGTAGTAGTATT
>CAUYUJ010016645.1:0-157500 GCA_963575745.1 Prorocentrum cordatum
TCCTCCTCCTCTTCTTATTATTATTGTTATTGTTCTTCTTCGTTTTCTTCTTCTTCGTCTGCGTCTTCGTCTTCTTCGTCTTCTGCTTCCGCCTCCGCCTCATCCCCCCGCCCCACCTCCCCCTGCAAAACCCCGAGGAGGGTTCTGCACGGGAGCCTGGTGGCAGCGATGACGATCGGCCACCTTTTTACTCCCGCACGGCGAAGCGAGTCTCGGTGGCTTCAGCCGTTAAACACTCGAGCCAAAGGTAACGGGGTCACCTTCCCTCCCCAGTCACCTGAACGCTTACATGTTAACACCCCCCCTCGGACGCTAGTCCGTATAGGCTGACGGGGAGGTGTCTACAATCGCAAAAACAGGTCAAACTATGCAAAACGTTGCACGCAAATCATCATACGGTTGAATTCGAAATGTCCCGTGACTGCGCTTGCGAGCACCAAGTTTCTCACACGTGTAACCTGAGCTCGAGTAAACGCTTTTACTGTCACAAATTCAAACGAAGCATCTAAAGTTTACACAGCAGGCTAGCATTTGGATGATTTTGAGTGCTTTCGCTTTTTATTCGCCAATACCTGCGGTAACAACAAGAGATGCGCATGCAAACAAACTCAGCTCAACAAGCTACCGTCACTCGATCGTTAAGCCAAGTTAAGAGGGGAGATGAGGAAGAGCGTAAACTGCAGCATGCTGACTGCCTGCCGTCTTTCACGAACGGCGCGGGCGCCTCGCCGACGGGGCTCGTGAACCCCTCGACCTCGGTAACCCGCGGTGTCCCACGCTGGCTGCGGTGTAGGACGACACCCTGTTAAGGGCCTGCATCGGGCTGTAGTAGTCGGTGTCCAGGTACGCGTTAATGCGCTCATCGTCGTCAAGCCAGCGCCCCTCATCGTAGCTCTTAATTGAGCCGTCAACGATGTTTTGGTAGTTGCCGATGGCTCTCCAGTAACTGGCGTGGGGAGCCTTCAACATAGGCCCACCGCCTGGATTGTTACGGAGGTGCTCTTCGACCGCAGCGCCGGCAAACGGGTTCACAGTCCAGGCCGGATCGGTAAGCCAGTTGGGGAAGTCGTCGCACGGTAACCAGCCAAACCAGCAAAGCTTCTCACGGTGATCGCTTTTACGCTCGGTGACATGATCGGCCGGCCAACTACCACGGTAAAGTGCCCTCATGGATCCCTGATCGTTAAGGGCAACGTCCAAGATGGTCTGGTGCCAGTAGACTGGAGGCTTGTTAATACTGCCCTTTAACTCCTCGGTGCTCCTGACCTCGAGGTCGTCGATGAAGTAGTTGCGGTAATGCACCTGGAGCCCGTTCATGTAACGGCAGTAAAGCTTGGCGAGATCGGGCGTCGCAAAGCGAATCACGGTAACTCCAGTCGAGATGTAACCGTGCGGCCCATGGGTGTCCTCCACCAGGTGCTTAACGGAGATCACGGTGGGGTTGCCGTGGGGCAGCATTCCTGCCCACGTTAAGAGGAGACCTTTAAGCTGCTTCTCGTTCATCTCCGGCACCTCGTTGACGCACACCTGCGTGTCCGGGCAACTGTGGAGCTCAAACCACGATGGGTGAAGCTCGTCGACGTAGAATGGTGGCACGTACTCATCGTCAAATAGGGACTGTACGTGTCCAACCGCGTCAACCCATTCATCATGCTTGGTCAACTCTTTCTCCGTTAACTGAGATCTACAGCTGCTCGGACATTTCAACACGGCATAGCCGATGAAACCGTAAGCATGTTGACCGAAGATGTCAACGAACACGTCATCGTAATCGTTAAGCTCCCGCCCTGTGTTGCCCTGAATAGACCTGCCGCCAGGGGTCGTTAACCCCGCCTTCGCCACGTGCCCGACGAAGTTACCCTCAAACCTGCGCCAGTTGTCACGTGTCTTCATCGTTAAGGCTACCACTTCCCTGGGGTCAGGTTCCGCCCGATAGTTAACGTCGTAGTCGTCGCTCCTGTCGTTCAGCATGGGCATGCGACCGTTGACGTGGCGCAGCGGGCGGTACACCGCCTTGGCGACGGTCCTGGAGTACCCCGCAAGCTGATCATTCGTGCGGTTAACGACTTGAGGCTGCGGTGGCGGGATGTGCTGGATCGGTAACCTCTTGGGCTCTGGAGGCGGGGGCTTCATGCCGGTAACGCTGCTTGCCGCTCTGGACTCGCCGAGCCCCGGAGGGGGCGGCTTGGCCGGCCTCGCATTTACGGCGGGGGCAGGATCCTTTGGTACCTCATCACGTTGACCGCCAACCGTTCGATCCTCGTCCATCTTCATGCCTATCTGCATCAACTCCTCCAGCTCCCGTTTACGCTCATGCATGGCCTTCGGCGCCCGCTTGTAAACAGGCTGTGGCTCTTCACCGCCCTGCCGGCTCAACGGTGACGGTCGGATCATGTTCGGTGACGCGGACCGTCGACTCCCCCCGGCTCCAGCGGTTGCGCCGGCCAGGTCCTGAGTCGGGGGAGCCTTGCCTGGTGGAGCCACGTTAACCTGCTGCACTGGAGGCGCGCCCGTGGCCATAGGCCCGACTGCCGCGGCAACGGCAACGGGCGGCGCCTTGGCGGGTGCTGCCGTCGGGGGCGACTCTGGTAACGGCGGCGGCACCTGCGGGATAATGGTAACCGAGGAGTTGATCGGGTCATCCAAGAACCTCTGCAAACCCTCAAGCCTCTCGGTAACTCCCACTAGCATACGTAGTGCCGCATCACGTTTACCTTCGAAGTCCTGCAGAGGCGTGATGTTCTCGGTAAGGCGCCTGGCGGTATTCAAGAGGCAATCGATATTTTCGTTAATGCGCCTGTACTTGGTTGCATTCTCCGCCGTGTTAACCTCCGAGTCGCGATTCTTGATGTTCAACTCTGTCACCGTTGCCACAAGGGTGTTAACCTCGTCCTGCGCCCTCTCGAGGTTTTCGTTGACGTCGTCACTGGCGTGAACCAACGCGGTGTTCTGCTGCGTTAAGTCAACGATCCTCCGCGCCATGTCATCGGCAACCCTCTGCATCTCGTCAACGTGCTTATCATAGGCCCCGTGAAAGTTAATGGCCATGTTGGTGAGGGTCATGGTAAACGCATGAGCCACGTTGACGATATCGTCGACACGGCGATTGAGGTTCTCACGTGTAACCGGTCCTGCCCCAGGCGGGCTCTGGTCGACCGCCGCGCCGTTGATCGTGACGTTGACTTGGTTGTCCGCCATGCTTTCGTTCACGCTCAAGGGAAAGAGGTAAAGGATGGAGGAAGCCTTAATCGAGACTGCTTGCTTGACAGAAATGAGCTGCGGATGTCAACACTCGGTGGCCGGCGCAAGGCTATGCCGACCTGTTAATGCACATTGGTTTGTGTTTAGTAGGTGTGTGCTCATGCTCTCACGACTGACATACTTGGTTAATGCATCTGCTGCGTTCTCATGCGTGCCTACTTTCTCAATCCGAATCACTCCCTCCCTTACTTTTTGCTGCAGCCACAGTTGACATACTTCAATGTGTCTCACTTTTCCTAAACCTCGTCTACTCGCAATTGCGATTGCAGCCGTGGCATCACTTTGCAAGGTGATCTCAACTTCCAAGTTCAAATCCCTCAACACGGCCTGAAGTCCTAGACCGACTGATCCTCCTTTCACAAGCCCGTAATATTCTGCTTCCCCTGACGATAATGCAATTGCACTTTGAGTTGTGCTCCAAGATTGTATGAGGTGTTTACCCCACATCACTACTCCTCCACTCGTAGACTTCCTAGTTCATTTACATCCTGCGTAATCTGTGTCCGTCCAAATCGTCAACTCTCGGGGCTGTTCTTGATACTGATACACGTAACTGCTTCTGCTGTGATACTTCAAATACTTTCCTAGCTTGACTAGGCCTTTCCATGAACCCATAGTTGGTTTTGACATGGTCCTAGCAAGTTCCTTTACTGAATACTGTATGTCCGATCTGTCTTGAGCTAAATAATTTGCTCTAGCCGTTAATGCCTGATATCGCTTAGTCATGTTGGGCGAAAGTTCTACCTCGTCTCCCTCTTCAACTGGAATACGTTCACCTGGCACCTCAGTCCTCACTTTTACTCCCTCAAGCTCAAGCTCTTTCACAATTATTTCCGCATGCCTTTGATCAGCCTCATATCTCAATCCTTCCTCAGTCCACTCCACAATCCTGTTGAGAATCCTGATCGCCTTCATGTTTTCCTTCCCCGGTCCAAGTCGTCCTCTCACTTATACCTCAAACTCCTCCTTTATTTTGTTTTCAAACCAATCGAGATCATGGTCACCTCCTAGTAGCGTAAAGTCATCCCCATGGACCGTTAGCCATAGGGCTCGGGTCTCGTGCTTAAACACGCACGGTGACGCAACTCCACTCTTGAACCCAACTTTAATAGCAAAGTCCATGTAACAGTCTTCCCAGTTGCTTGCCGCATCTCTTGTTCCATCCATTGACTTCGGTAACTTTCCACACATGCCCGGCTCGTAATCCTCGTCCGGTAGCCTGATAAATATGTCTTTCTCTGCAGGAGCGTAAAAGTAAGCTCGTTGAGTGTCAATGAATGCCAGCTTTAATCCTTTCTCCCGCTCGCCTCTCTTGAATCCCACTCCTTCAGTAACCGTCATTGAGAAGAATAGTTTCTGTGCTTCCAGTGGAGGCGTAGCCGCAAATATATTCTTTTCTTTGGAGTTGTATTTAACTTGTTGGGCCACTAGCCTTGACCTGTGGTCAGGGCTTAACTCATCTCCTTTGTTAATATCTATCCATCTGGTTCCAATGGGTGCTTTCCCCGTGACTTGCCAGCACACTTCTTCTTTCACTTTCTCGTAAACCCTGTGCTTTCTAAATTGATCCATTTCTTCCTGACGCGCTTTCACTGTCAGTTTAGGATCAAGCTCATTTCCTGTAACATCGTCCCATGCTTGGGTTATCTCTCCATTTTCCTTGTGAACGACGTTAATCATATTCATGGGGAGGGGTTTAACTGTGCCAACCTTTTCACACGCTGCACAGGTGCTGGGCGTTTTGAGCCAGCCCTCATGTTCACATGCGCTGCGCTGCCATTGGCGTGGGGCAGTCTCGCCAACAGCTTCACACGTAAAGGTGGTAGAAATGTTAACCGGTCCCTTCTTGAACATTCTCCTCCTTTCTCTGCCCGTGATCTCGTTCACGGGCCTGTCTTCGATAACTTTCCCCGTATCCAAATCAACGGTAAGTCTCCTAACGCATGAGCTCCATTGTGGTCCACTTGATCCTGGCAGCATCAACCTTTTGGTTACATAGTCTTTTCTCGTCCATGTTAACTGGTGCTTGTGCTCTCTGTCTTGGTCCGCATGGTCACATGCCCAGTTAGTTTCGTTTATCTGCATTTCACTTTGCCCCTCTTCATCAACTTCCATGTTTGTCGTTTCCTCTTCTAAATGTGCCTCCTTGACGTCCGTCAATCTTCATTTGTTCCACAGGTCCCTTCAATATCGCTCGGCACAATTTGTCTGGATAAACTTCTGATCGGTGAGTTCTCCTGCCACCAGTTAACTCCATGTGTCGGCGTTGCCCCTTGCATCTCCAACTTAACTCGCGACCTATGGCCGGGCTGTTTGTCATGAACTTGGTTGGTTTTTTAATGAACATCTCCTCACCTTTGACTATCTGCTTCAAGTCGTAACAGCATAAGTCTCCATTGTAAACTTTAACATATTTGTTTCTGAGCAACCGTTGCACTGCTGATGTACTCCAACTGGTCGCACCCGCGGGATGTTCAAACAGAAAGTATAACCCACTTCGCCGTTGAATTTCGCAAAGCTCCATCGCAAATGTTAAGTGCTTGATCCCGTAGTCCAACATTTGTTCTACTCGGTCGGCACCTAATCTTTTAAAGTTAAACGTCTGGAGCCTGCTGAAGGCTGCGCACATGGGACTCACCACTAGTAACAGGGCTGATTTGGACTTAACTATCTTTTTTGCTTTTGCTCGCATGGCTGGCACGTTAAAGTCCCATGAGTTACCATGTTGGTCGCACGTTGTTAAGTCCATTGCTAACCCAGGTATCAATCCCATTTTCTCTGCCATGCCCGTAACCCTCACTGGCGAATATGCCTCGGTTACGTGTGCCTGAGTTTCATGTTGATTCGCGCCGTGACTGATGCACAACGTCCAACTCCCCGCTCATCAACCACTCAACCAGCTCAGAGTTAAATCCCATCACGTTGAGTCCCAGTCTGATATCGTTTACTTCTGACATTTCTTCATCCTGTTCCGGGTTAAGTTGGCGATGCTGAGTTGTCTGTTGATCTTCTTCATCATGGTCACTATCTGCTTTTCGTTTAATCGGTTCACTTGGTGGGTCCTTCATTTCTTCATCTTCAATTTCAAACTCGGTCCACCCGGTCCAATAACCGTTAAAGGGGTTTCCCATTGCCCATGTTTGGTCATCTCCCTCTTTGCCGTACCAAGCATCTTCATGCTCACGTATTTCACCGCTGTCGTTTAGAATGGCATGGGTAAATCTCCTGGGTTTAAGTTTATCCCAATCGACAGGGCATCCACCATTGGTGGGAAAGGCTAACTCTCTTCTTGGTCGCCGGTGTTGACATATGACTTTGTTTCCTTTTATCACCCACTCATCTTTTGCATCCTCAACTTTGGCGCCCGGCGGAGGTGGTACGTTGAGTCTCAGTCTCTTCGCTTGACTTTCTGAGCCCTGATCTTGACTTTCAGACGCACGGCTTTTACCTTCGAGTCTCAGTTGGGCCGAGGCTAACCTTGCTTGTATGTTTGGGCTTTCTTGTCTTTTTAACCACTCGATCACGCGAGCCCTGCAATCAGCATTATGTGGTTTCTGCTCTTTGTCGCCTCTAACTAGGCATTTACACCCGTAACATCCCGGCGTCGGTCCCATTTTTAGATATTCGTGCTTCTTTACGGCTATTCCTTGCGCAATCAGCGGCTTCGTTTCAGGCGCCGTTAACTCTTGCTCTGGTAAGTCCATGGGTACCATAATTCTAGACTGTAACTCCATTCCCGCCGTGCTGGGGTCAGGCTGCCAAGGTAACCCCTTCATCTCGGTGATCTCGTTGCTATTCCATCTTTCCGCTTCACTTCCTTTTCGTTTGAACTCGTGCGCCTTGATCGCTCCGTTCGGTGTCCCAATGATGAGCTCCTGACTCTTCTCGTTGATTCCCAAAAACACTCCACTTTCCCATCTCATCTCAAGCTTTCCACGGCCTTTGTGTGCAGGCGTCTTTAAGTACATGACACACTCACCGAACTCAGGAATTTGTTTGTTAAACTTTCTCCCCCATGCATCTTTCATGGGCTGTCTTTCCATCCGTATCTATCGTGAATGTGTTAATCAGAGAAGACGCATGGCGTACCAGCCATGGTATAATCGTATGACTTTCACTGAACTCGGTCTTGTAATTGGCATCAAAGGCGCTCTTTAATGTCCTGACTTGCCCTTGCACCGTTCTAACTGCTCTCTCAATTTCACCGTTGGCCTTTGAGTCGCCTACAGGACTGACTTCAACAACCATGTCGAGGTCACGTGACGCTTTAATCCTGTTGGCCAGCGCCGTAATTGCCGCTTCTCCATCACGTTTAAGTATTACCTTCTTATATCCGGTACGCCGATCATGCCACATCCCACTTTTACTGAGTATGAATCCACTCCTTTCTTCAACAACACTCGGCTCCACGTTAATTTGGTTCCCCTGCAATGCATGACCAGAATTGGGTTGCCACTGCTAGCACTTTCGCCTTCTTCCTTTCTCCCTTTAAGCCACATGTAATCCATTGAAATTACTGGCACACCTCCGTTCCTTTCCCTTTTACGTCTCCTGTGATTGCGCCTACGCGCTTTGCCTCTAACGCAATGTGGGCACCAGCTTCGGTGAGGTAAATGAATTGTATTGTGCGCCTCAACTTCCTCCCTTGATGGTCTCGTGTCACAGTAAACTTTCTTCGGTAACTCTGCTTCGTCACTTACAAACACGTCTTCTACGTCACTCAACTCACTTTCGCTGCCCCTACTTTCACTCCCTTCGCCTTCTTCGGCGTTAAAGACGTTTAAGTTTTCGCTTGGTCTCACGGGTAATGAGGGGCTTAGTAGAACAGGTCCGCCTCGAGGGTTCCCTGCCGCGGAAAACCCTCAGCTGCGTTCGCTTCACTCTTGGGCTTGACAGCCTCCACTGGTCCCTTCGGCACCATGATGTTAAACTGAAATGTACCGTTCCTCTCGTGGATGGTCGTGCATTTACCCGTGGCCTTATTCATAATAGGACTCAGGGATCTCCCGTTAAGGTCCTTGTCAAACACAATTCTGTTTCCAGCGTTTACCATTTCTCTGACAGATCCCAGAACTTTGTTGACTCCCGCCACTTGAATTGGCATGCTGACTGAGTTTCCATGTTCATTCTTGCCGGTGACTACTCGCTGCCCGTAATTCTTTATCGTCGTTCCGTTTGCTGCGCTGTAGTGTCTTCCCTGCTTTGACGCATCTGTTTGTTTAATGGGGAAGTAGGTGCCTATTCTTGGGGGTCCTACCGTGTTGTACGCTCCAGAGTCCACGGTAACCACGATTGTTTCATGCGTTGTACTCTGAGGTGGCACCGCGTTAATTTCTGGATCACAGTCTCGCATCTCGATTAGTCCAATCTCTCCACATTTCTCCAACCAACTCTTTTCCTGTTTTACACTTCTACTTATCCTCTGGTCCCATTGATTCACATGATTGCAGTTCCCGTTACGCTGATGCTCCTGGTAAGCTTTTCTCAGGCCCACTGCGACTTTACGCGCCATTTTCTTTCTGGAATGTGAGGGCAGTGCCCACTGTCCGTTAATCTCCTCAGCTGTGAGCTGTTCCGGTGGCACGTTCACTTCGTCATTCATTTCAACACTGAGCACGTGCTGCGGTTGGCCAAACGAGGTGGTTTGTTCACTTTCCGCGTTCACCATTGGTCTCTCTCGCTCAACTTCGTTGGCGGTCTTCTTGGGGCCCGGGCAGTTAACGGCAATGTGCCCTTTAGCTCCACACTTGTAGCACTCACGCTCGCTGTGGGGGGTAAATCTTCCTTGGCCACCGTAACTTCCACCCCGCGAGCCGCCCCCTTTACCACCTTGTTTGCCTCCAATCTTACCTTTCATGTAGGATCCATGGGTGTCACGGTAACCTTTGCCTTTGCCGCCTTTACCACCTTTGCCCCCTTTCGTGAACTGTTTAGGCTTTGTGCAGTTCCTGGCTAAATGACCCATGCCTCCGCAATTGTAACATTTGGGGCCTGAGCCTTTACCTTTGCCCTTGTTTACGGCGTCGACTTCTTCATGATCTCCACTGTCGCTTTCATTAGCCCAGGACCCGTAGCTCCAAGATCCGCCCTCTGGCCACCAATTTCCGTCTTCGTCAACCCATCCTGTCTGATCCCAGACATTTTCGGACCCTTGACTCGTCTCGTTAATATTTCCAATGCCCATCGCATCTTTATTCTTAGTGTCTGAGTCGAGTTTCTCTTTACGCGCCCAATCTTCACACTTGGAGTATAACTTCTGGAATGAGTCAATGTTAAGTGCGTCGGGCGTCCGCCAGCGCGCCTGCTGCCACTCGTCAAACCAATCATTCGCATGCACCATTATTGCCCTGAGCGCGGTAACCTTAAAGGGGAGGGGCAGTGAGTAATCCTTGCCATACTTTTCAAGATTCTCCGCTAACGCGCCCCACTCCTCAAGTCGGGCAACGGCGTCGGTAATTTTCTTGGGCGGCTCAGGGTTCATGGCGCGCGTCATCTTTGAGGAGAGGGTCGCTCCGGTAACAGCCGAGTACCACTTGTAAACCTTTTGCCACGCCATAATTCCGGCCCCATCCATGAGTCCCTTTAATTCCCCCCTTACTTCTGCACCTTCGAGCTTTTCGTTAAGGATGTACCACAAGTCTTCCTCCATTTGAGTTTTGTCTCCCTCGGTAAACTCATAATCTCCTTTGTTGTCATCCTCTGCTTGTTTAGCTTGGTTCGCCTTTAAGTATTCGCTTGCTGTTAACCGACCGTTCATTATGCGTATGATGTCATCATCATCTTCCTCTGGGACAACTCCGTCGAGTGTCTCCAACTTCTTGTTCAACATTTTCAATGCCGGTCGGTAACTCGGTTTTACTTGGGCCAGCGCGTTTAAGAACTTGTCGCTCCAGTCTCTGAACTTTGCTCTTTCTCCACTGAAGTTCTTTAACGCCTGTGATGCTTTGTACTCGCTTATCGGTTTACCGCTCCCGTGCTTACTTCCGCTTCCTCCTTTGATTGCTTCCGAAAGTTGACCAAATTGTTCAATTAACTTCTCTTGTGCTTCGCAGTTGGTCTCCAACTCGGTGACTCTTTCTACCAACCTGCGAGCATCCCTTTCAAGCGCAGCGTTTCCCTTCGTTATCGCTAACGACATGCTGTTGGTCTTCTGAGCGCTCTGTAACATTTGAAATGCCTCAGCGTTCGATACTTCCCTTCGGTCCTGTGTCACTCGCTCATTAATGAACGTCGCAAGCCCATAATGATTTGCAAGTAACGCTGTCTGAACGTAACTGAAGTCCCCGTTCAGGTACGCCTGCTCGCACAGGTCGTCGAAGCGGTTAGGGTCCATGTTGACCCATGCATCTCTGTCCGCCGGTACATTAAGGTTGACCGGCGGGTCGCCCTGCGCGGGCCTAGCTGCAGCGGCCGCCGCCGCCGCCATGGCAACCGCGCTCCGCTACCATGCAAAACCCCGAGGAGGGTTCTGCACGGGAGCCTGGTGACAGCGATGACGATCGGCCACCTTTTTACTCCCGCGCGGCGAAGCGAGTCTCGGTGGCTTCAGCCGTTAAACACTTGAGCCAAAGGTAACATGGTCACCTTCCCTCCCCAGTCACCTGAACGCTTACATGTTAACACCTCCTCCTCCTCCTCCTCCTCCTCCTCCTCCTCCTCCTGGGGTGGGGTGGTGTGGGTGAGCTGGGTGGTCTCGTCAAAGTGAAAGGCCATGCCACGCGCGCTCACATTCAGTCTGGTGCCATGTATGCCTTTCGGAAGACACTGACAATGGCAGACGAGTATACCAGGCAAGCTTCTGACTTTTCTCGCCTGCCATCTGAGTTGCGAGGGCACCTTAGACAGAAGGAGGCCAGGCCATGCTTCGTAACTATGCTATGTGTGTGGCTCGTGTTGGCGCAGCGTTGGTGGCGGCTAACTCCACTCACGCCACTGATGACCAGCGCAAGAAGGCTTCGAAACCACGCGAGCCCGCGCTGGTCGTCTTGCCGCCTGAGCCTCTGTGCACGCCTCGAGCTCTCAGGCAAGCTGACCTGGTTTCAATCCGTGTGGCATTGGCAGGTGGCCGCGCGCGTGTCATCCACCCTTTTCGTCTCGCCGAGTCTAGCTCGTGGGGCGTCGCCTGCGCTGTGTGCGGCGCCGGTGGACTTGGCTCTCCTCCTGCGCTATCGTGCCCCTTGCTCGGGTAAGCCCGCGGCGCTTTCCTGGGGCGCTCGGGCCCCGGCTAACCTGGCGCGAGGACGATACCAAGTGAACAAGGTCTGGCGCGCACTAGACGAACCGTGGCGCACGGCCGATCTGGTGCGTGCTGGAGAGACGAGCTCATATGGGTCTCACCGTGCAAGGGTGTTTGACTCTACAGGGGAGCCCCGACGTGCGATCCGCCGAGGGGCTGTAGCAACGTGGACAAGCTGAACTTGTCCGCCAGGCGGCGTCGAGGAGGAGGAGGAAAGGCGGATTAGGAAGAGGAGGAGGAGGAGGAGGAGGAGGAGGAGGAAGAGGGAGGAGGAACGTGGAGGAAAGTGGAGGAGGAGGAAGAGGAGGAGGAGGAGGGAGGAGGAGGGAGGAGGAGGAGGAGGAGAGGAGGAGGAGGAGGAGAGGAGAAGGAGGGAGAGGGCGGAGAAAGGAGGGAAAAAGAGGAGGATAATGAGGAGGTGACTGAGGAGGAGGAGGGTGAGGAGGAGGAGGAGGAGGGTGAGGAGGAGGAGGAGGAGGAGGAGGTGGAGGAGACAAAGGAGGAGGAGGAAGAGGAGGAGGAGGAGGAGGAGCAAGAGGAGGAGGAGGTGTCGAGGGTGGAGGACGGTCAACCAGCGTGGGGACCTGCTGTAGAGAAGGCGGGGCGCGCAATCACATCAGACAAGCGGGCCTCTGGGGAGTGACCGCCCGACGTTGGCGGGAGACCTCGGCGCAGCCGACGGATGGCATACCCTTCCCCCTGCTCTGGAGAGGAATCTACAAGCAACTTCTGGGCAACGGCCAAAAACGGGCCCTGCGCGAGATGGCAATGGCGACCTTTTGACGGGCGAAGAACGGCATAAAAAAAAACTTTGTCGCTGTCGGGGGCGCCTGTCCCAGGGCGGCTGGAAAGTTTATACCCTTACGGTGGCACCCTAGGGGTATGAACTTTCCAGCCGCCCAGGGACAGGCGCCCCCGACAGCGAAAATGTTTATTTTATACCGTTCTTCGCTCGCTGAACCTTGCGCCGCAGCTTACGCGGGCCGCCAGCGCGACACGCCACATCGGAAACGAAGGCGCCTGCGCGCGTCTTCGCGCGCACAACTTGCGCGCCAGTGCCGGTGAGGACGACCTCGTTTTTGTCCCGTCGCTTTTCCCGAAGATGGAAGAACGGTCGAGAATGGCACGTCAAGAGTTTAGGGGCCCCAGAACTGTGCGGTAACAGATTCAGCGGTAACAGATCCAGCGGTAACGCGCCAATGCCGGTGAGGACGACCTCGTTTTTTCCCGTCGCTTTTCACGAAGACGGACGGACGGTCGAGAATGGCACGTCGAGAGTGTAGGGGCTGTAGCAACGTGGACAAGCTGAACTTGTCCGCCAGGCGGCGTCGAGGAGGAGGAGGAAAGGAGGACTAGGAAGAGGAGGAGGAGGAGGAGGAGGAGGAGGAGGAGGAGGAGGAGGAAGAGGGAGGAGGAACGTGGAGGAAAGTGGAGGAGGAGGAAGAGGAGGATGGAGGAGGAGGGAGGAGGAGGAGGAGGAGGAGGAGGATGAGGATGAGGAGGAGGAGGAGGAGGAGGAGGAGGAGGAGGGAGGAGGAGGGAGGAGAATGGCACGTCGAGACTTTAGGGGCCCCAAAACTGCGTGTGCGGCAACGGACCCCGCGGCGACGTCGCACTCCGCAAGAAGCCCAACCGCAGGGTCCGTCCGCGCACCGGTCTGGGGCTCGGGGGGCCCCACAGTCGCCAGAAATATCCTCGGAAAACGCCGTCGTCGTCGTCGTCGTCGTCGTGGTCGTTGTCGTCGTCGCTCTCGTCGTCGTCGTCGTCGACGTATTCGTTTTCGTCGTCGTTTTCGTCTTCCTCGACGTCGTTCATTTCCACAGGCACCCGGAGCGCCCCGGATCGGCGGCACTGGCCGGAGGCCACTACAATATCCTCGGAAAACGGCCCAAGTTTTGAGTCGGGCCTGCCCCCCGACAAGGGGGTTTTCGACGAAAAATAAAATAAGCAATACCCCAAAAAATGATCCAATAATATTACAAACATAAATATCATCGGAAAACGGCCAAAGTTTTGAGTCGGGCCTGTCCCCCTACAGGGGGGTTTTCGACGACAAATAAACAATACCTCAAAAATAATCCAAAAAAATAGTCCAAAAATAGTCTGGGGACTATTGATTGCGTATTTTTTGACATTCTTGGGGTACTTTTGTGGCATTTTTTATCTCGTCGAAAATCCCCTTGTATGGGGGACACGCCCGACATAACCAAAGTTCCAAAACCGCGCGGTGACCCCGAGTCCCCACCGACTCACCACACGGTGTGGTCACCGAGTGTGTCTTCGACCCATAGCTCGGCTCTCCGGGGCCGGCCGCGACGATTCAGGCACCCTCGGAACGCCCTCGGCGAGGCGCAGCTGATGGAAACCATCCAAGGGTTCGGAGACTTTCGAAATCTGCCGGCTCAGCACGCGGTGTGGTGACCACGCGGCGTGGTCGCCACACCTTTTGGGAGCCCCCGAAGGAGGGAGGATCGGGGAGGCACGCCGGTCTCTGGGCGCCAGCCTCCGTGCTGCAGGCCGTTGGAGGCCGTGCCGCGGGTCGTGCTCGCGGCGTCCACCTCTGCTCGGTCGCGCGAGTGGCGCAGGGTTGCGTCGTCGTCGTCGTCGTCGTCGTCGTCGTCGTTGTCGTCGTCGTCGTCGTCGTCGTCGTCGAGGTCCGAAGATGAGAGCACTCACGCCGGAGGTCTCTTCTGCAGGGTAGCTGTGGAACACTGCGTGAACAACGCATCCTCGGAGGTCAACGCAGTTTTCTTGGATCCGCGCTGGGCCCCCCCTGGCGGCGCTTTCGGCGCTGCCCCTGACGCGCTGAGAACGCCGCTCCGGAAGGTCTGGCACGGAACCGAGAGATCCGCGCGGTGCTCCGAACATTTCAATATGTTGCCAACTCATTGATGATATGGGCTTATCTCGGCCACGTTGATCTGCAAATTGTGACCATGATCGTCTCGCAATTGTTAGCATTCATCTCGTTCATGTACAGAGTCTCTTGCTCAGGTTGATCCTCAATGTAGGTGATGTATCCCTAGCCATGGCTAAATGAATGCAATGGCGTCCATTACGCTTTGACTAGCAAACAGATATGAGGGGAGCCAGGTGGCCAGGGGGCGGCGCCCGGGAGGGCGCGCGCGCCGGGCGGGCGGGCCGCGGTCTTTTTCTCGAGCCACCCCACAACAGCCGCGACGAAGCTGTGGGTCAGAAGTGGCCACGGGGGGATGACTTAATCAACCCCCCTCGCGGCCAGCCCGGCGAACTCCACTCGCGCGGGCGGGCGAGCCTGATTTAGGTACCGCCCCGGATTTTTCATATAAGCGTCTCGGTACGCAGACGGCAGACAGTTCTCCCAGTCTGGCTCGCCGTGCAAAAGACGCGGGCGCGTGGCACCTTTGTGACGCAGCGACCCATTCCGTCCCTAGTGGGCGATCCTGACCTGCAAACATCTCGAAGGGGCACTGTCGGCATAGCCGCTTTCCCCCTCGCTCTATCTCTTTCGAACTCACTCGTGATCGCGTGAGCCCCAGCTGTCATTGCACCAGCTGTCCGAGCCCTCTGTCCACGATGACCCTCAGTTCGCGTCACCTCCCCGCCGCGGGGTGGAAGAATCCGTAGTCTGCTGCTCCGTGCCGGCGCACGCGCGCCATGGGCGAGACGTCCTTTACTCGTCTGCCCTGCGCCGCGCTGCATATGCCTCAGCGCGCCACGGAACATCCTGACACCGAAAGTCACGGGCCGCAGGGGGCCGCGCAGTGGGCAAGGAACTCGAAGAAGCTGCCCCCGCACTGTGGGGCGTGTCCCACTGCGTTGGGTTCTCAGCTCGGCGCCGCCTGGATTATTGTTGCTCATCTGGCGCTCGGCTGCTTGGTTTCCTTGATCTCTTGCCACTGCTCTCGTTGTCCTTCCCTCGCCCGCCGCGTCGCCCGCCGTCCTCGCTGCCGCAGAGCGGCCCTCAGGCCTCGCAGAGCGCGGCCGCTTGACACCCTTGGCAGATGGCTCGCGCGATGATGCAGCAGCCCCGACATAGTCAGCTGGCGCGCCCGCACTCGTTGCCCGCGCCTTAAGCATAGGGGCCCTACGGGGCTCTGCCTGTGTCGTCGTCTGCCGCGACGTCCTCGGCAGCCTTGGGCTCGGGCTTGGGGCCCTCGCTCGTTCCAGCAGAACTCTTGGCTCCCGTCGCGCCTTCAGCAGCGGTCTCCCGTGCCCGAGCTGAAGCCTCCACCCCCCGTTTGCGCGCCGCTACCCGAGCATCTGACCCGGCGCCTCGTCGATGAGGAGCGTCTCGACCGCCGGGCTGCCAAGAAGCTTGCGCAACGCCTCCACCGAGATGGTCCCGCCACGCCGCGCGCCGCGCAGCCTGTCCGCATCGTGGGCAAGGAGGGATGGGGATCTCTGCCCAGCGCCTCCGCCTGCTCCTGAGTCCGACGCTTGCCGCTTCCTCCTCGATGATGTAACACGAGGACTGGCTGCTTAGTTAATCGGCCAACTCCCGCGCCTGGCACTCCGTCTCCTCGAGCTTTCTCCGCGGCCCCTCGACCTGCCCCCCCCCCCCCCCGCTTCCTGACATGAGCTCCACGTTCTACGACTCGACCTGCACCTGCACGGGCTTCGCCACGTCGAGGGGCTTGCGCGGCGTGGCCTGCTTCTCGACCAGCTGCGCGCTTGCTGCTGCAGGACTCCTCAGCCTCGCTGGAGGGCTGCAGGGCCGCCAGCTGCTTGCCCACCACTCCAAGGCGCTTCTCGCCACGGCCCCCGGCTTCAGGCCGTCATCGGGCCCGCTGGGCGGACTTGCCGCCCTCTTGGGCGCCGTCGCCTCGAGCCCTTTGATGCGCGCCTTCGGCCTCGCCAGCTGCAAGGTGACGTCGCTGCCCTCGGCGCCATCACCCCCAGCACGTTTCGACGGCCCACTCGCTGCCGGCTTGGCCACGGACGTCGCCGCCTTGGGCACGTTGCACCACTTGCACTGCAGCCCGTCGGCGAACTTGACTTCCATAAGCCAAGGCCATCTGGCTTTCTGCACGCCTTGCAATGCCAGGCTGTCCGTGGCCCAGCTCTAGCACCCATCGTTCCGAGGCTTCGAGGGCCAGCAAGCTTTTGTTTCTTGCCGACACCGTTCTTGCATCCGCCTGTCCCCTCGCCGCCAGCGCCGCTGGGCCCAGCCGCCATTGCTGCCGCCTGAAGTCGGGCTTCCACGTGAGCAACGCAAAGGTCCATGCCACTAGGCTGGCAAGAAGGAAGACATATCATTTGGAACGTTTGGACCACAGCGCGAGATCCTCGCGTTCCCAAGCCGCCCGCGAACACCTCGCGGGCGTAGGATGTCGCATGGTTTTGAGTCAAAACCGGCTGAGGATTCTCTTGGTTTGTTTTCTCTGTGTGTCTCTCTCTCTCTCTCTCTCCCTCCCTCTCCCTCTCTCCCTCTCTCCCTCTCTCCCTCCCTCATTTGTGTTGCTCTCTCTTTCTCTCTCTCTCTCTCTCTCT
The DNA here is from genome assembly GCA_963575745.1 of Prorocentrum cordatum. Taxonomy (NCBI): domain Eukaryota; class Dinophyceae; order Prorocentrales; family Prorocentraceae; genus Prorocentrum; species Prorocentrum cordatum. The sequence goes on from CAUYUJ010016645.1 coordinate 16,970, forward strand.
CTCTGCTTCTATCTCTCCGTCTCCCTCTCCCGTTCCCTCTCCCTCTGGCTCTGGCTCTCGCTTTCGATCTCGCTGACGCTTTCACTCTGGATCTCGCTCTGCCGGTATTCACTTACTTGTGGCTAATGTGTTGTTGTTGGTGTTGCTGTTGTTGTTGGTGGTGTTGTTGTTGCTGCTGCTGTTGTTGTTGCTGCTGCTGCTGTTGTTGTTGTTGTCGGTGTTGTTGTTGTTGCTGCTGCTGCTGCTGTTGTTGTTGTTGTTGTTGTTGGTGTTGTTGGTGGTGTTGTTGTTGTTGTCGTTGGTGTTGCTGTTGTTGTTGGTGTTGTTGTTGTTGCTGCTGTTGTTGTTGTTGTTGCTGTTGTTGTTGTTGTTGTTGGTGTTGTTGTTGTTGTTGTATTGCGCGGCGCCCGCGTTTTGCGCCCACGGCGCGAGCGCGCCTTTGCGCGGCGCCCGCGTTGAACGCGCGGTTTTGGCGGCGCCGACCGTGTGGGCAGGGCGTCCCGCTGCAGGGGTCGTTCGGCCGTCCGCGCCAGGGCGCCCACCGCCGCAAAAGAACATGCGCTGGAACGCAAACTCTGCAATTTTTTTGTCACCCTGAGCCGCCCCGAAGGCACTTTCAGAGTCCCTGCGGCGCGCGCGACCGTGCGCGCCGCCTTTCGGTGCGTACTTTGCGCGGTTGAACGCGCAGTTTTGGCGGCGCCGACCGTGTCTGCAGGGTGTCCCGCTGCAGGGGTCGTTCGGCCGTCTGCGCCAGGGCGCCCACCGCAGCAAAAGAAAATGCCCTGGAACGCAAACTCTGCCATTTTCTGGTCACCCCTGAGCCGCCCCGTTTTCTTTGCAAACAATGACACGAATTGCACACTCGCGCGCGCAAGATGAAAAATCCTTCCAAAACCTTGGTTATCGTAGCGATTTTAACATAAAAACATGAAAAACCCAATGGTTTTTCAAAAAAAAGTTTCAAAAATTCATCCCGCGCGCTCTTGCGGATTTCTTAGGAAACCCAGTACTTTTTCAACATTTCTGTCAAACGGGCTCTTGCGAGCAACTTTTTCGAACTTCTGCAACAACGGTTGCGCACCTGCCAGGGCCATCATCCCTGTCAAATAATACCATGCGGGACACATTCGTTTTTTCTTCGCGCGCGCACGCCGTCGTCGTCGGCCGCGGGGCCCTGAATAGTAGCCACGGTCGTCCGCATGCCACGAAGTGAAGTGTCCGAACGTCATAGGGCGGGAAGCTGGGTGTGGGTGGTGGCGAAGAGTCGTTTGGAAATTTGGTAGAGCTTGAACCGGCCCTCTACAAAGTGGGGGTATTGCCCGCCTCCTATGAAAACCCTGGCACTGGTGAGAACGGAGTGTCCCCACGTGCTAGTAATTATTGTTGTTGGTGTTGTTGTTGTTGTTGTTGTTGTATCTATATCTCTCTCTCTCTCTCTCTCTCTCTCTCTCTCTCTCTCTCTCTCTCTCTCTCTCTCTCTTTCTATACTTAGATCCCTTTCCCACCTCTCCCACGTGCGTTTCATCTCTTCTCTCATCTCCTCCACCTCTTTTCCCCGTGCTCCACCTCGAAGCCTTGCCCTCACCATTGGAATCTGTCAGTCTCGTCCACCGCCCTCCTCGTCCTCGGACCCCCCCTGCTGCTGCTGACCCTCCTGCTGCTGCTCAGTCTGCCCCTGACGAAGTAACGCGCGTGCCCAGGCCCACCGAATCCAGTTGCCGCTCCAGCTGCCGCAGGAACTCCTGTCGGTCAGGGGGGGATCTGCAGCTGGCGGGCGGTCCTCCTCCTGGCCTCGTCACCTTCCGCCTCCGAAGTACGAGTTGCCCCGGGCACCATTCATAGAGTATCACCCCTCCTCCTGCTCCTCCTCTTCGTCCTCCTCCTCCTCCTTCTTCTGCTTCCTCGACGTCGTCTTCGTCCTCCTCCTCCTCCTCCTCGGGCTGGGGCTTAAGTGCTTCAACCCCCGGTAGCCTTCTCTATGAGGAGCTTTCGAGAACATGCTGACCTGACCTGACCTCCTCCTCCTCCTCCTTCTCCTCCCCCCCTTCCTCCGCACATGGAATATGCTGTGCAATCTGCCAGTGCAGCCCCCCATTCCACCTCCCCGTCCACCATCCACTTCCTCCTCCCCCCTTTTCCTGTCCTCTTCCCCTCCTCCTCCTGCTCCTCCTCCTCTCGTCGACCTCCACTCCACTGTCGTCGTCCTCCTGCACCTCCTCGAAGTCCTCCTTCTTCTCCTCCTCCACTGTCGTCGTCCTCCTCTTCCCCTCCTCCTCCTCCTCCTCCTCCTCCTCCTCCTGTCGTCGTCCTCCTCCTGCTCCGTCTCCCCCTCCTCCCCCTCCTCCTCCTCCTCCTCCTCCTCCTCCTCCTCCTCCTCCTCCTCCTCCTCCTCCACCTCCACTGTCGTCGTCCTCCTCCTGCTCCTCCTCGAAGTCCTCCTCCTCGAATTTCTCCTCCTCGTCTCCTGCCTGGAAAAAAACGAAAGGCTGCAGGAGGATTTCGGCCGTCGGGCGAGCGACCTGGTGCCTGCCACTGGCGCTGGTGCGGTGGCTGCGGCCGTGCGGTCTGGCCCCAGCCGCCGGTGGCCACTGCGAACCAGGCTGTGCTCGTCTCGGGCGTCGTCCTGCACACGTCTGGCCATCGCTCGGACGTCCATTCCCTGTGTTTTTTTCGGTTTCGTGCGTGGTTTTTCTGCCAAGTGATCAAGGATGCTCCTCGATGGTCCTCGCCGAAGGAAAAATACACACGTCCGAGCGATGCCAAGACGTGGATCGCGCACGGCGGGCTTCCAGCGGCCGCGGGGCGGTGCCCGGGCCCGAGCTGGTTGGTGCCGTCGAGCGGGGCGGGGGGGGCCCGGAGTGGCCGCGAGGTCCTCGGCCCGCTCCGCCAGGCCACGACAAAAAGGCCGAGGAGGAGGGCGCCGTCGAGAGAGCGGAGGCGCACTGCCACGTCGAGCCGAAGAAGCCGGATCGATGCGCCCAGCCCGTGCAGGGCCGCGGGCGGCAGCGGCTGCCGGCCTCGGGGCCGAAGTGGTGGCCCGCAGCGGAGGCGGTTGTGCAGACGGCGGCCGTGGCGGCACCGACGGCCTCGGAGGGAAGTGCCTTGGCAGGGGCTGCGGCAGCAGCCGACCACCCACCAAGCCACCCCAACCTGATCCAAAGACCCGAATTTCGGGTTGGGGGGGGTACGGGTTCTACGCGTGTTTTTCAGTGTTCCCCGACCCCCCCTCAATGGAAACAGAAGACACATCGGGACTTTCGGGTTGGGTTGGGGTGGTTTGGTGAACGGTGAGTGGCGCTATCGGAGTGTGGGCGGAGGCGGATGCCAACTTGACTGCTCCAGCGGCCTCGGCAGCGAGGCTGCAAGTCGACAGCCAGAGGGAGGAGCTGGCATCGCCGCCTCCGGCGTGCAGACGAGGCGCGTGACTTGTAACGCGTCTCACACAATTGGCTGACTGGCTGACCACATCGGATGAATAATCCCACCAGCCCTTTGGGCGTGAGTGGTTTAGGGCGCCCTCTCTGTCCTCAACCCCCCTTCTTCCCCTTCGGGGAGGGGTTTACCCCTCCCCCTACCCCCTCCCCCTGGACCTGGACAGGGAGTCCCGAGCGTCGCCGGGGGGGTCTTTTTTGACTCCTGGGAGGGCCAAAAAACGACGACCCTCACGAGGATTCTGGCCCCGACGGGGGGACGCTAAAAAAATCCTCTCCTCTTCTGTGAAGCCAAAATCATTGATTTTACTACGGTTTCGGCCCCATTTTGGCCTTCTGAAGGGGGCAGCGCTCCTCTTCCTTGTTCTCAAAAACATTGATTTTACCAAGGTTTTGGGCTCATTTTGTCCTTCTCATGGGGTAGCGCTCATTTGCGCTTCTGAGGAGGTCGCAAGAGGCCCCCAAGAGGCCCCAAGATGCCCCCAGGAGGCCCCCAAGAGGCCTCCAAGAGGCCCCAAAGAGGCCCCCAAGAGGCCCCCAGAGGCTCCCAACAGGCCCCCAAGAGGCCCCAAAGAGGCCCCCAGAGCCCCCAAGAGGCTCCCAAGAGGCCCCCAAGAGTCCCCCAAGAGGCCCCCAAGAGGCCCCAAGAGGCCCCCAAGAGGTCCCCAAGAGGCCCCACGAGGAGCCCGAACGACTCACACCAGGACGAGGGGCCCGAACGACTCACACCACGAAGGCCCGAACGACTCCACCACAAGGAGGGGCCCGAACGACTCACACCAGAGAGGCGCCGAACGACTCACACCACGAGGAGCGCGGGGTCTTTTTTGACTCCTGGGAGGGCCAAAAAACGACGACCCTCACGAGGATTCTGGCCCCGACGGGGGGACGCTAAAAACCCTCTCCTCTTCTGTGAAGCCAAAATCATTGATTTTACTACGGTTTCGGCCCCATTTTGGCCTTCTGAAGGGGGCAGCGCTCCTCTTCCTTGTTCTCAGAAACATTGATTTTACAAAGGTTTTGGGCTCATTTTGTCCTTCTCAGGGGCAAGAGGCCCCCAAGAGGCCCCAAGATGCCCCCAGGAGGCTCCCAAGAGGCCTCCAAGAGGCCCCAAAGAGGCCCCCAAGAGGCCCCCAGAGGCTCCCAACAGGCCCCCAAGAGGCCCCCACCAGGCCCCCAGAGCCCCCAAGAGGCTCCCAAGAGGCCCACAAGAGTTCCCCAAGAGGCCCCCAAGAGGCCCCAAGAGGCCCCCAAGAGGTCCCCAAGAGGCCCCACGAGGAGCCCGAACGACTCACACCAGGACGAGGGGCCCGAACGACTCACACCACGAAGAGCCCGAACGACTCACACCACAAGGAGGGGCCCGAACGACTCACACCAGGACGAGGCGCCCGAACGACTCACACCACGAGGAGCCCGAACGACTCACACCACGTCACACCAGGGAGGAACGAGGGCCCGAACGACTCACACCAGGACGAGGGGCCCGAACAACTCACACCACGAGAAGCCCGAACGACTCACACCAGGACGAAGAGCCCGAACGACTCACACCACGAAGAGCCCGAACGACTCACACCAGGAAGAAGGGCCCGAACGACTCACACCAGGACGAGAAACCCCAAACGACTCAAATCACGAGGAGCGCTTTCTCTCCCTCCTCCTCCGCCTCGTCCTTCTCCCGCTCCCCCACAAGGAGGATGTACAAGGAGGCGGGAGGAAGGAGGAACAGGGGAGATATGCGGGGCCAAGCGGACACACGCCTGAAAAACACGACTGTCGGCATGCTTCGCGAGAGTTGCTGCTGTGAGATGGGCTGGTGGGGATACGCGAAGCGTAAAGAATGCCTCTCGATTACGCCCAGATCACGGCGCATCAACGGACAACAAGGCGCAATATACCGCTCGGTATATCGAACTTCGATGAACCAATCCTCTCCAGCGTCAGAGGTTGCTGCCTGTCTACATTCAGCCTGTTTAAATACACAAGATTGAATAAATTCTTTCCATGTGTCGATGTCATGACGCTCGCGATCAGGTTGCATGGAGCCGTGTCCGGGGAGGAGCAGGTGTTGGCACATTAGTCCAGCTGGGAATGTGATTACTGTGCCGCCCTCAAGGCGGATGCGCTCCGCGCTGTGCAGCGCTTCCCCCCCGTCGCCCGTGCTGCAGAGATCCGCCTCATCGTGGGCTGCGCACCCGCCCCGCCCCCGGGGCTCTGTCCCAAACACCGGCGCGGCGTGACGCCTGGCATGGAAGATGGTACGAATGCTGGCATGCACTCGGGATTGTAGACTGCCGTGCAACTCAAACACATCAAACGTGCGTTTATAGGTGTATGACAATCGTCGCCGCACTTCCGTCATGCGCCTGGTGCCAAGCCAGCCGGAAGCCTGAGCTGAAGGTTTGTTGGATTCGCCCCACGGCCCCCTTCGGTTCTCAAGCGGACGCGCGCCGAATGTCCGTCACCCTCGCTTTCCCCCTGACGGGAAATACCAGACCAGCGGAGGAGGAGAAGGAGAAGGAGCAGGAGCAGGAGCAGGAGGAGGAGGAGGAGCAGGAGCAGGAGCAGGAGCAGGAGCAGGAGGAGGAGGAGAAGCGGGAGGAAGCGGGAGGAGGAGGAGGAGGAGGAGGAGGAGGAGGAGGAGGAGGAGGAAAAGGAGGAGGAGCCCCCAGGAGGGCACCTCGGCGAGTGGGCGGCACGTCGAGGCTCGGGGGGCGAACTGACACGCGCCAAGACGTCGCCTGCGCAGGGGCGGCGCGGCGGGCCCGGGGTGCCGGTGCCCTCTGACGGGCCCGGGGCGGCCCCCCCCCCCCCGCACTCTGGCGGTGGTCCCGCAATGGCGCGGGTCTGCCGTCTCGGGTCCCTCGGGGACCTGGCGCTCCGGGGCCGCGCGCGGGAACCCCCCTGGGCCCGACGTGGATCTCGGTCCGCGTCGGTCTGCGTGGCGCCTGCCCTGGCGGGGGCAAGCCCCAGCCACCGAGCATGGGCCCCCCCGTGGCGTCGCGGGGGGCAAGGCTGTGGCTGGGGGGGTCGGGTCGGCCTACGGGCACGGCTCAAGACGTGTACCGCCTGGCCCCCCTTGGGGGCAAGGGGGCCTGTGGCGGCGAGCCAGGTTGCCCACGCGCGGAAACACGCGCCGTGTGCCCCGCACGGCGACGTGCGGTAACCTGTGCCCCCTGGCGCTTGTAAAGCCAGGGAGGCACAGGGGGCCGCCCGCCTTCGGCGGGCTGGTGGTGCTCATCACGATCTACGTGGTGAGCCTGGCGCCTCTTCCTTTTCTTCGTCTCGTCGTCCGTCGTCCTCCTTCTCGGACTTTTGTCCACTCGCGCCTTTCACTTTTTTATGCCAAACCTCTGCAGCCCGGTTGTCTTTACCAAGTGACGGTTAAATGAAGAGTTACATCCAACGCAGGAAAAACCTGTTCCGGCCGGGACCTGCACAAGAAGAAGAACAAGAAAGAGAGAAAAGAGGACAGCAGGGGCAACACGGAAAAACAAAAACGAGAGAAACAAAGTGGCACGAAAGAGGGAAGAGAACAGAGATAAAGAACACAAGCAACAGCGAGCTGCTACGCGGAACAAGTAACGGGGAAGGAATGGGAGAGAATAGGGAAGAAAAACACACCAAACTCTACGAGCCCCCCCCTCGTGCCCCGCCAGGAGGGTGCGGCACCTCGCTCTTGGGTGTCGCGGGGTGTCGGGGTCGCGGGGCTGGGCGTTTGGCTCCGCCCCGCCCCCCCATCCCGCACGCGTGGGCGTGGCAGGACTTGTTGCGCTCCTGGGCAGCGTCGAGGAAGAGGAGGAGAAAAAGGAGACGCAGACGGAGGAGGAAGAGGTAGCGACTCTCAACCCAGAACGCCCGCAAAGGGTTCGCCGTTGCGTCGTCAGGACCCGAATCTGTCGCGGGTCGCTCGTCGGCTGCGGCAGCCGCCATGTAAGCATTCCGGCGACGAAGATAACGATGACGACGACGACAGCGACGAGAATGACGACGACGATGAAGACCACGGCGACGACAAGGGTGACGACGAAGAACATGACGACGGCGACGAAGATGACGACGACGAAAATGACGATCGGCGAACATGACGACGACGACGACGACGACGACGACGACGACGACGACGACGACGACGACGACGACGACGACGACGACGACGACGACGACGACGACGACGACGACGACGACGACGACGGCGGCGGCGGCGGCGGCGGCGGCGGCGGGCGGGCGGCGGGCGGCGGCGGCGGCGGCGCGGCGGCGGCGGCGGCGGTCGGCGGCTGCGGCCGCTGGGGCGTCCTCGGGCAGCGGCCCGCGACCCGCCGCGTGCGCGGCCGCCTCGGCCCGCAGGCGCGGCCAGGCGCGGGCGTCGCCCGGCGCGTGCAGGTCGGCCTGGCGGGCGCTGCCGGACAGGAGCACCTCCTGGCGCCGAGGGGGGAGGAGCAGGAGGAGGAGGAGGAGGAGGAGGAGGAGGAGGAGGAGGAGGAGGGACGAGGAGGAGGAGGAGGAAGAGGAGGGTGGGGACCAAGAAGTCCAACGCATTGACAAAAATCAAGACGCGATTGTCGGCCTCTATAGCGTCCCTTGCCGGGCCCCAGGACCGTGCAAAAACGACGCAGGATGAAAAACAGGTCCCGGGGAATGGGTCGAGATTTCAGGGGACCCCGTATCGAAAGCATCGCGACGTTGGATCTCTGGGGCTCCTCCCTGCCTTACTCCTCGTGCTCCAGCTCCTGCCCCGTCCGCTCTGCTGCGCCTCCTCCTCCTCCTCCTCCTCTCCTCCTCCTCCTCCTCTCCTCCTCCTCCTCTCTCCTCCTCTCCTCCTCCTCCTCTCCTCATCCTCCTCTCCTCCTCCTCCTCCCCCTCCTCCTCCCCCCCCCCCCCCCCCCCCCGTTGCTCCTCCTCGTGCTCTTACTTTCGTTGAGGGGCGGGCGAAGCGAGGCGAGGCGCGGCGAGGCGCGCCGTGTCCGGCCAAGGAGAGACCGAACCGCGAGGGGGCGAGCCAGCGTTGAGTCGGGCCCGTCCCTCTGCAGGAGGACTCTTCGAGAGCAGTCCCCAAAACAAATAGTCTGGGGACGATCTTTCTGCTGCGTCTGGACTCTCTGAGGATCTGTTTGGGGCATGTCTGATTCTTCGCCCTGGCTCCGCCTGTATCGGGGAGACGTGAGACTCGGGTACGGGGGACTTGGGTTGGCCTGAGGGGGCCATCATGAAAATGACGAGGGACCCAACCTGACATTTGATGGGACCGTCAGAATCCGGGATGCGCGCGTCAAACAACTTCGGCAGATCCGCGTTCCCGCTTGCTCGAGCGTTGCGCTTCCCAGACCTGCAGGGGGGACATGCCCGACCCGAAGCCTGCGGGACTTGCGCGTGGGGGGCGGGCGCCGCGCACGGTCGCGCGCGACGGAGGCCTTCGGAGCGGCGCAGGGGCGACGAACAATGCTGGCGCTCGCGTGCCAGGGCACTTTCTGCTGCGGAGCTGGGCGCCATGGCGCGGACGGCCGAACGACCCCTGCAGCGGGACGCCCGTTCAAAACACGCGGCCACGCGGCGCCACGCGCGCGGCGGCGCGGCGCAGGGGAAGCCAGGCGGGAAAGCGAAGCGCGCAAGCCTGCCCAGTTCACGCGGCGCGAGGAGGCGGGAGCCACCAGCAGCTCCACTCGCGAGGGGGCAGCCGCGAGGGCACGCGGTCGCCGCCGCAAAAGCTGCCCGTTCAAGGCTGGCGCCGCGCAAAGGCGGCGCCGAACAGGTCGGCCCGGCGGGCGCGTGCAGGTCGACCGGGCGGGCGCTGCCGGACAGGAGCACCTCCTGGCGCCGAGGGGGGAGGAGGAGGAGGAGGAGGAGGAGGAGGAGGAGGAGGAGGAGGAGGAGGAGGAGGAGGAGGAGGAGGAGGCGGAGGAGGAGGAGGAGGAGGGGAGGAGGAGGAGGAGAGGAGGAGGAGGAGGAGGAGGAGGAGGAGGAGGAGGAGGAGGAGGGGAGGAGGAGGAGGAGGAGGAGGAGGGACGCCCCGGCCACGCGGTCGCCGCCGCAAAAGCTGCCCGTTTTCGAGGCTGGCGCCGCGCAAAGGCGCGGCGCCGAGCCGCGGGGGCGGCCGCCGGGCCCGCGCGCGGCAGGCCCCGCCGGGAGAAGCGCCCCGCGCAGGCCGCGCGGCACCGCGGGCCGCGCGGAGCCGGCGGCGGGGAGCGGCCGCGCACGCGGCCACGCAGTCCTTGGGCGCCCAGCAGCAGAAGCCGCGCGCGGAGGCATATTTTCGGCGGTATTGGGCATATTTTCGGCGGTATTCGGCGGTTTCGGCGGTATTCCCGTGCATTTGTCGGTTTCGTGCGTGTTTTTGTTTGCTCGATGGTCGAGGCATGCATCGGGGATGGGCAGACCTCCCTTTCGTAAAAAAACGTGGTCTAGCGAAAACGACCTAGGGCCCAAACCTGGCGGGCGCAAGCCTGGAAAAGGACGGCCGCGGCGCCCTCTCTCGAGAACTGATAGCGGACGATTCACGAATCGACGTGTCACTGTTGGGGGTTCTGTCCACCCCCGAATATGCACTGTAGGGGAGGGGGGGGTGGGGGGGGAGGAGCCAGGGGGGGGGGGTATAAAGGAACGCCTCCCCCCCGCCGTGCGCACGGCGGCAGTGCCCGGAGCGCACTCGGGGGGGGGAGGGTGTTATGCGGGGGCGGGGGGGGCCAGCCCTCTGCGGTGCAGCCTAGAAGGAGTCGGCTTGCGGGGGGGGTCGGGCGCGCGGGAGGCGGGCGGAGGCGTCGCCGGCGCCCCGCGCCCCCGGGGGGCTCCATGTTGGATTTCCCAGACTGCGCCAAGCGCGCGCGTTAGTTGCCCGCGCGCCCACATTCGCGCAAGCGCATCCTAGGAAACTATGATTTTGGATCGGAAGCGGGCGACAGCGGGCATGGGGCGCCTGTCAAGGCTGCTTCTGGGATGCGATTGCCGCTGGCTCGACACGCGCGATATGCATGCAACGACTTTTGGAGGACGGGCGCCGCGCCGCCCAATCCAACGCGACAATGGCGCGGTCCGGGGCGCGCGGCCGTCGCGGCACACGGCGGTCGACGTGACCGCATGGGGCGCGCGATCGGCCGCGCGGCATTTGCGGGCCATTCGGCCGACGCTGCCGGGTCGCCCTCAAAGAGCCCGCCAGGAATGCGCAAATGCGCAATGCGCCAGCGCGCCGCCAGGATATCGCCCTGAAAACAACCTGTTCACTCTGAACGCCGACTGCGCGCCTTGCTGAACCAGCGAAGTCGCGCGGAGCGCCCTCGTCGCGGACCCGCCGCAATGAACTCGCGGGAAAAAGGCCTCCCTCCATGGGTTCTGGCACCGATTCTGGCCTACTTCCCCGTTCTGGCCGATTCTGGTTCCATCGCCGATTCCTCCTTTGATTCCGTATTGATTCCGTACTGATTCTTTTGATCCCGCTAGAATCAAGGGTCGCAGTTGTGCCGATTCTGTTTTGATTCTGTACTGATTCCGCACTGATTCCTTTGATTCCCCTGTGCCCCAGGGACCATCAGGCCGCAGCCAGAGCTCCCGCCTCGGCGACATTGGTTTTTCCAAGAGCGCGGAAGAGTTTTGAGGGGGAGGGGGGCGGGGGGGGAGGCGGAGCGATTTTTGGGGCGCATCGGGCGGCCGAGCCGCAGATTTCGGGGCCCAGCGCGCGCGCCCAACATGGCAGGCGCTGGTGCGCGCGCGAGTTCTCGACCGTCGGCGCATCTGTAAGTTCATGCCCCGCCCCGCGCGCGGGAATGGAAACTTGCGCTGCGGTTCCCCATTGAACGCGCGGCCGTCGCCCCCCATGCTGCTCAGCGCGCAAAGCGCGCGAGCAGCATGGGGGGCTTTGCGTGCGCGCATGAGAAGTGCGCGGGGCCGAACCGAACGGTCGGCGGCGCCCGCTCCTGCGCCGCGCGCGAGGCCATCGCGTCAGCGCGGGGGGCTACAAGGGCCTGGGCCGTCGCCCTGGGGCGCGGGCACAGCGCGAGGCCCGCGCGGGTCTCTCGCGCCAAACATGCGCAACTAGGTCGGCCCGCCCGCCGGCTGGCGCTCGCGGGCGGCGCGACGCCGGCGCCGACTGCGAGGCCGACTGGGCCCGGAGGATTCCTGAGAGTCCCGGGAAGGGGCAGCGGGCCGCGATGGAATCGGCGCGGTCGTTGGCGCCCCCCCCGCGCCCGCCCCCCCCTGCAAGCCGACCCCTCCTAGTGCAGCCCTGCAGGGCTCTCGCGGGGACTTGCCGGCGGTGGGCGAGGGGGGGGGGAAGTGACGACGAGGAGAGGGCCTCCTCACAGGGCGGCGGGGCTTCTCTTCGAGTCCCGCGCGCCCTCTGAGGAGTCGTCTGTGCCTTCGGGGAGGGCCCAGGAAGCTGCTCGGAAGTCCGGGGGGGGGGGGGGGACCTCCGAGCTCTCGGAGCAGGCCCGCCCCTTCTCGTTTCCCCCCCGGGCGCGCCGCCCACCCTCTGCGCAGCGCCAGAGCGCGGGGGCCGCCAGACAGGGGCACTTCCTAGCCGGAGTGGGGGGGGCCAACGGCCTTCCCCCGTGAACTCCGACGATGCTTGTGTTCAAAGTTCTCTCGTCTGTCCTCGGTGTCGGCCTTCTCTGGGGCCCGCCGTCAAACATGGATCTGATCTTTGGCGAGACACCAAGCACCCCTGATGCAGGGGTCGGGACCTCTTGGGCCGAGCCTGGAGAAAAACACAACGTCGGATATCTAAGCCTACAGACAACCCGCATAATAAGGATGGGCAACATTCCCAATGGTACCTGTACATCCCTGCCTCCTAGGTCCATCCTTGGCCGCTTTCGCAGGCGGCGCCCCGCTCGCAAAGTGTCGACATGGCCTCCCAGGGCCCTTATCATACAGGTTGACTGTAAGTCGAGGTTTTCGGATTTGGTCGCTCGTTCTTGGAAACTCTCTCGCCTCAAGGCGCCCTCCAGCAACTTGAGCAGGGACCGACCGGCCTACCACGACACGCTCTTGTGAAGCCCAAAATATCAGAATTACCGAAACGGTGCCTTAGAACACGAGCCCGATGTGTTAGATCTGGACGGTGCCAGCCAGAAATGTTTCAAGAACATGTCTCAGGGGCGTCCACGAGGGGGAGTTCCAAGAGGGGGGAGCGCAAATCATGGCCGGCGGCACGTGCGCGGCCCGGGTGAGGACCGTGGACGCATCGAAATAAGAGAAGGGGCCGTGGAATCTGGGGAGATCTCATGGCCTCCGCAATGATATGCCCCCCCCTGGCCATCACCCACCGCTTGGCCGCCCCCTAGTGTCGTGCAGACCGCGCAAGGTTCTTAGTCCATTCTCTTGTGTTGCGAGCTCGGGGGATCTTGTCTGTCCCGTCGCTGCCCCATCCGCGTCGCATCTGCGTCGAATCCATGTCGAGCTCGTGGGATCCTTGCCGAATCCGCGTCGAGCCCGCGTCGGGCACAAGAGAAGACGCCAACTTTGGGGACAGGCGAGGTCCTCCTGGGATGAGGGCGTCCTCGAGTCCCTGTCTGGCGGCAGTCCTCCGTCTCCCTAATGTATACGTTCTGCCTGCACCTGTCCTGGGTGGAGGCGATGAGGCGAGGATCCGTGGTCCAGATGAGCGTTGTCCTGGGCTTTGTCCCGCCAGACAGGTCCCCCGAAGATAAAAAAGTAGCATTCTGGGGAGGAGGAGGAGGAGGAGGCGGAGGAGGAGGAGGAGGCGGAGGAGGAGGCGGAGGAGGAGGCGGAGGAGGAGGCGGAGGAGGAGGAGGAGGCGGAGGAGGAGGCGGAGGAGGAGGCGGAGGAGGAGGAGGCGGAGGAAGAGGAGGCGGCGGAGGAGGAGGAGGAGGACGCTTCGCCACTGCTCGGGCAACGTGCGCCTCGCCGTGAACCTTCCGCCAAGGAGCCCCAGGGACTGCGCCGCCCGGCCGCCCGAGGCCCGAGTGGGTATTTTTTTGTTTCTCCGCCCGGAAGCGAGGCCTCCGCGCGTCGTTGGAAAACCAAGCCAGCTGTTTGTCTCTTGCCGTGTCTTCTGGGGGAGGGGGAGGGGGGGAGGGGGAGGAGGAGGGGGGAGGGGGAGGGGGAGGAGGAGGAGGAGGAGGAGGAGGAGGAGGAGGAGGAGAGGGGAGGAGGGGGAGGCGGGAGGGGGATGAGGGGAGGAGAGGAGGGAGGAGGAGAGGAGGAGGAGGTTCAAAGTGCGGAGAGGAGCAGGAGGGGGAGGAGGAGGAGGAGGAGGAGGAGGAGGGAGGAGGAGGAGAGGAAAAGGAGGCTCGAGAGGAGGGGGAGAGGAGGGAGGAGGAGCAGGAGCAGGAGGAGGAGGGGGAGGAGGAGGAGGAGGAGGAAACTCGAGGAGGATGAGGGGGCTCGAGGAGACGGCTCGAAAAGAAACGGAAAATTATAACAAATTGGCCTGTTGTCCCCCGCCGGGCCCCAGGGCCGTCAGATAGCAGAAAACTGCTCGGGACGACAATTTGGTCCGCGGGAAACGGTCCCGACCTGCGGGGGGCCGCGGTGTAACAGAAAACGATGTCGGAGATCTGCGGGGGGGACGACGCCAACAGGATTACGTGGAAGTGTTTGCTACTGATGACGTGTTGGTTTCTCACCATTTCAAACAACTATTGTTGATCCCCCCATCCAGTGACCATCGTCGTTTCAATTAAGGTGTTTCCCCGGGGCTCGCACCCTGTCTGTATAAAAAACACGAAGCTCAAACTACGTTGTTGGCCCCCAAATTACAACAACAACAACAACAACAACAATGGTTCCCGCCGGAGACGTCCTCAACATTTAGCAAGGACCCCCGCTCCCGTCTGAGACCCCCATCGCATTTTACTCAGGAGCCGCACTCTCGCTTGGGTGTTTGCAATGTATGCAAGAATCGCTCCGTCGGCGCTTTCCAGTTGCGCTCTCGCTGGAGACTAGCTTGCAGTGTATTCATTAATCGCGTTCTTGCGTTGGAGTTTCCCACAATTAGCTCAAACGCAGCGCTCCCGACTCTCAGGCAGCCATGAGTCGCGCTCACGCTTGGGACTCCCTCGCAGCTTACTTAAGAATCGGGATCTCGCTGCGCCCCGTTGCAACCCTTCGTAACCATCTCGCAGCCCTTCGCTGACCCGTTGCAGCCCGTCGTGGCCAACTCGCTGCGCTTCGTGGCCTCGTTGCAGCACGTCGCGGCCCCATCGCTGCCATCGGTGGGCTTGTTGCAGCCCTTCGCGGCCCCCTCGCTGCCGTTCATGGCCCCGTTGCAGCCCTTCGCGGTCCCCTCGCTGCCCTTCGTGGCCTCGATGCGGCCCTTCGTGGCCCCTTCGCTGCCCTTCGTGGGCCCGTTGCATCCCTTCGCGGCCCCCTCGCTGCTATTCGCGGGCTCGTTGCACCACGTCGCGGCCCCCTCGCTGCCCTGCGTGGCATCATTGCACCATCTCGCGGCCCCCTCGCTGTCCTTCGCGGCCCAGTTGTAATCCCTCGAGGGCCCTTCGCTGCCCTTCGTGGCCCCGTGGCAGCCCTTCGCGGCCCCCTCGCTGCCCTTCGTGGCCCCGTTGCAGCCCGTCGTGGCCCCCCCCTCGCCGCCCTTCGTGGCCCCGTTGCAGCCCTTCGCGGCTCCCTCGCTGCCTTTCGTGGCCCCCATCAATGCATGCCCTTCGTGGCCCCCGCTCGTTCGCGCCCGCTGCGGCCCCATATGCATGCGTTTCGTGGCCCTGCTGTCGCCCCTCGCGGCCTCCTCGCGGCCCTTCGTGGCCCTGTGGCTGCCCTCAGTGGCCCCGCCGTCGCCCTCTGCGGCCCAAATGTACGCATGCCCTTCGTGGCCCCCGCTCGTTCGCGCCCGTCGTGACCCCATGCGCGTGCCCTTCGCGGTCCCGCCGTCGCCCTCTGCGGGCCCCTTGTGGCCCCCTTCATGCCCTTCGTGGCCCCGCTGTCGCTCTCGCGCTCTCGCTCTCGCTTGTCGTCGTCGTCGTCGTCCTCGTCGCCGCCGCCGCCGCCGCCGTCGTCGTCGTCGTCGTCGTCGTCGTCGTCGTCTTCGTCGTCGTCGTCGTAGTCGGTCCCCTGTCCGTCCCACTTGGGGTCGGGCTGCCGCCGGTCAGCGCTGCCGCTGGCCGGGCCGAAGGTCTGCGGCCGCCCCGCCGCTTCCTCGGGCCCGGTCTGCAGGGAAGAAGGATATACCCCCAAATCGGAGTACCATCCAAGACGAAGGGAGCGGGTATCTGGGCAAATACATGTTGACTGTCACTCGAGCAGGAAAGAGCGAACAATCATACAATGGTTGTTGTTGTTGTTACTGGTGGTGGTGTTGCGTCTTTGTGTGTGTGGTGTGTGTGTGTGTCTGTTGGTGTGTGTGTGTGTGTCTGTGTGTGTGTCTGTGTGTGTGTCTGTGTGTGTGTCTGTGTGTGTGTGTGTCTGTGTGTGTCTCTGTGTGTCTGTGTGTGTCTGTGTGTCTCTGTGTGTGTGTCTCTGTGTGTCTCTGTGTGTCTCTGTGTGTCTCTGTGTGTCTCTTGGTTTTTGGGTTGTCTCTGTGCCCCTTGTGTGTCCTCCTGTGTGTCATCTGTGGTGTCTCTGTGTTCTCTGTGTGTCTCTGTGTGTCTCTGTGTGTCTCTGTGTCTCTGTGTGTCTCTGTGTGTCTCTGTGTGTGTCTCTGTGTGTGTCTCTGTGTGTGTCTCTGTGTGTGTCTCTGTGTGTCTCTGTGTGTGTCTGTGTGTGTCTCTGTGTGTCTCTGTGTGTGTCTCTGTGTGTGTCTCTGTGTGTCTCTGTGTGTCTATGTGTGTGTGTCTCTGTGTGTATGTGTGTGTGTCTCTGTGTGTGTGTGTCTCTGTGTGTGTGTCTCTGTGTGTCTCTGTGTGTCTCTGTGTGTGTGTGTCTCTGTGTCTGTGTCTGTGTGTGTCTCTGTGTCTGTGTCTGTGAGTGTCTCTGTGTCTGTGTCTGTGTGTGTCCGTGTGTCTGTGTCTGTGTGTGTGTCTGTGTCTGTGTCTCTGTGTGTCTGTGTCTGTGTCTCTGTGTGTCTGTGCCTGTGTCTCTGTGTGTCTGTGTCTGTGTCTCTGTGTGTCTGTGTCTGTGTCTGTGTGTCTCTGTGTCTGTGTGTGTCTGTGTGTGTGTGTGTCTGTGTCTGTGTGTGTCTGTGTCTGTCTGTGTCTGTGTGTGTGTGTGTCTGTGTCTGTGTGTGTGTGTCTGTGTCTCTGTGTGTGTCTGTGTCTCTGTGTGTCTGTGTCTCTGTGTGTGTCTGTGTCTGTGTGTGTCTGTGTCTGTGTGTGTCTGTGCCTGTGTGTGTCTGTGCCTGTGTGTGTCTGTGTCTGTGTGTGTCTGTGTGTGTCTGTGTCTGTGTGTGTCTGTGTCTGTGTGTGTCTGTGTCTGTGTGTGTTCCTGTGTCTGTGTGTGTCTGTGTCTGTGTGTGTCTGTGTCTGTGTGTGTCTATGTCTGTGTGTGTCTGTGTCTGTGTGTGTCTGTGTCTGTGTGTGTGTCTGTGTCTGTTTGTGTCTGTGTCTGTGTGTGTCTGTGTCTGTGTCTGTGTGTGCCTGTGTCTGTGTGTGTCTGTGTCTGTGTGTGTCTGTGCCTGTGTGTGTTTGTGTCTGTCTGTGTCTGTGTCTGTGTGTGTCTGTGTCTGTGTGTGTGTCTGTGTCTGTGTGTGTCTGTGTCTGTGTGTGTCTGTGTCTGTGTGTGTGTCTGTGTCTGTGTATGTGTGTGGCTGTGTGTGTCTGTGTGTGTGGGTGTCTGTATGTGTGTGTGTGTGTCTGTGTCTGTGTGTGTCTGTGTCTGTGTGTGTGTCTGTGTGTGTATGTGTGTGTGTCTGTGTGTGTGTCTGTGTGTGTGTGTCTGTGTGTGTGTCTGTGTGTGTGTCTGTGTGTGTGTCTGTGTGTGTGTGTCTGTGTGTGTGTCTGTCTGTGTGTGTGTCTGTGTGTGTGTGTCTGTGTGTGTGTCTGTGTGTGTCTGTGTGTGTCTGGGTGTGTCTGTGTGTGTGCCTGTGTGTGTGTCTGTGTGTGTCTGTCTGTGTGTGTGTGTCTGTGTGTGTGTCTGTGTGTCTGTGTGTGTGTGTGTCTGTGTGTGTGTCGCTTCTGGCTCTGCGGCCCCGCCCCTGGGGAGACCCCGCAGAGGCCTCCTCGAGACCGCTGGGAGCCCACGGAGGCTACACGACAAAAAACTCTGGGGAGGACCGCCTCGCCAGGCAGCATCGACCATCCCCCCTGAAACACTCAGGATCGGTCAGCATCAAATCGGGAAATCGGATCGAGCCAGAATGTGCTTCGGATCCTGCTGCATCGGTGCCGAGCCGAAACAGAATTGAATCGGCCGCGCCAGGCCGCACAGTATCGCCCTTCAGACGTCGGGCCAAGTCTGATCATCGGCATCGAAAAGCAGATCGAACCCGCCGAACTCGACGTCGAGTCGGATCGGCTTGCCATGGGCCTTGCGCCAGTCTCCGCGACAGAGCGATTCAAAATAACCGCGGCCTCCCTCGCGCATTTATCAATTCATACCCCGAAGAATCCCTTCTGCCCAGTATGTAGCTGGGCAAAGGCATTAAGGCCCTTCGCACCTGGGAGTTTGCCCTTTTGTGCTCTCCAGGCTGCTGGGGCGCTGGCTGGGGCAGCGGATCCTGGGCGGGCGGGGGGGAGGGGCGCGCTCCACTGCAGCAGCAGCCTGGCCTCCCAGCTCTTCTTCTGCCCCTCTCCTCGTCTTCCTCCTCCTCCTCGTCTTCCTCCTCCTCGTCGTCCTCCTCCGCGACAGCAGCAGCCCACCTCCTCGTCTTCCTCCTCCTCCTCCTTCTCCTCCTCCCCCCCTCTCCCTCCTGGTCCCCCCTCCCCCGTCCCCCCCAGCCCCTCCCGTGCCTCCTCCCCCTGCGCCGTGGCAGAATGCTCGGCGCTGGCTGGCGGGGGGTTCTGCAAAAACCTTCTGAGAGTCCACCCTACCCCCACCAACCATCGGTTTTCCTCGATCGATAGGGGGGCTGGGGTAGGGTTCGGATATCGCCACGTGTTCGACGAATTCCGGACCCTACCCCCGCCGCGCACCGAGTTGCCTGAATCGTTAATCGGAGAGGGTCGGGCGACGACGAGGCCAGATCCCTTCAAAATCGGCCCCTGGACCCCTCCCAGGGTCCATTTGGTGCAGTCTTGCACCCCCGACCCGTTTTTGACGATCACGGGGCCCGAAAGCGGCCCCCCAATGGCCGAAAATCGCCAAAACCTGTTCGCCGAAGTTGTTCTTCGCACTCCTCCCCCTCCTCCTCCTCCTCCTCCTCCTCCTCCTCCTCCTCCCTCCTCCTCCTCCTCCTCCTCCTCCTCCTCCCTCCTCCTCCTCCTCCTCCTCCTCCTCCTCCTCCTCCTCCTCGATTTCCTGATCCAGTTGCCCGACTCCTGGAGAGGCGAGGGCAGGGCTCGGACTCCGCCGCCGCATCGCGCTCAGCTGCTTGCATCGCCCCCCACGACTCCCCATGGGGCTCTCGAGGGCCCCCCACGGCTCCCCGGACGCCCCAGGACGGCCACCGAGGCCACCACGAAGGCCCAACACTGCCTCGACAGGCACCCGACGCCCCCCGAGGAGCGCACCTCGCAGCGCCAGAAGCCTCAGGAGGCCCTCGAGAGGCCAGGGCAAGACCTCCAGAGGCCCTCGAGATGCTCGTCGAGCTGCCCGAAGCGCTGATCGTCGAGGGCAGGGCTCGCCGTCGAGCCAGGCGGCCCCCTGGGGGCAAGGGGCCCCGAAGAGGCACCACCTTCCAGAGAGAGCCCCGCGGAGCCCTGGCGGCACGGCCCCGAAGCGCCCGGGGGGCCGTCGGGGCTGCGGACCACGGCTTAAACAGCGAAGCTGGGGGTGGAGGGCCGCAGGCCCAGAGATGCAACGCATCGAGAAAAACGAGATGGAGTCGTCTGTCACTTTTTAGACGTCTAGGGGCCCCCGCCAGGCCCCAGGACCGTCACAGACCGATCCAAAATGAAAACCGGCCCTGGGGAAAGGGTCGGGGCTTCCAGGGACAACGTGCCAGAAAAAAACACGACATCGGATCTCGGGGGGGGCCGAGGGTTCCACCAATGGTTCGTGCGGCTGGCACCGAGCGTGCGCCGACCTCGTGCCACTGGGGAGGCAGCAGCGCTGCGGAACCACGCACGGGCAGGCCCGCGCGCACCCCGCGCGCGTGCCGTGCAGGGCCTCTCGGCCGAAGAAGTGCGGCGCACGAGGGCATGCTGCCCTAGAGCTTCCACGGGCGAGCGGGGGCAGCAGCGTGGCATCGCCGAGGGCGCCCAGAAACGCACAGCCGGGACGGCCCCGTGCATGGGGCCGTCCCGGGAAGATCCCTCGGGGGGCGCCTGGGCGCCACTTCGGTAGCCCCGAGGGCTGGCCCCCGCGAGGCCCGAGTCGTGAGGATGCCCAGATGCTCACTGGCGCGACCTCGCGGGTGCAGCTTCGGCGTCACGAGCGCCAGCGGGTGGCCCTCGGGAGAGCCCCGAGGTCGCCGGCGGGCGGGCCTCGCGCCCCCGGGGGGGGGGGGGCCGCCAGGGGGTCCCCGCGGGAGGCACGGCGGGGGGGGGAGCCGCCAGGGGGTCCCCGCGGGGGAGGTTCCCCCCCCCGAGACGTCCCTCCGCCCCCGGAGAGGCGCCCAAGGGCAGCCCACAGGACCCCCGGCAGCGCCGTGGGACCAGGGGCCCTCCACGACGCCCCATTGAGTCCCTGCATCGGCCTCCGCTTCAAGAGGCCCCAGAGCAGAGGGCTGCCAAGAGGCCCCACGAAGCCTTCGAGCGGCCGCTGTTCATCAACCCAGGCAAAGTGACGGATGGGGTCGAAGGCGATCGGATAGGGCGCAAGCCATGCGGCTGGATGCACGCACCGCATCGAGACTCCATATACATGCCTGTCGCGACGGGCCAACCGCCGAAAGAACAATTTTCGAGGGGGAGGGGCTTGGAGGGGGCCCTCGGCAAGCCTAGAACTCATCGCCCACACCAATCTCAGATCGACCCCCCGACCCGACCCGACCTGACCTGAACTCGGCCCCCGTCGAACCCCGACTGCGCGTTCATTCGGACAGAATGCACCGATCACAGCGAGCGCCTGTTTCGAGCCCACCTCGCTCGCAAGGGAGGGAGATGATGCGACCGCGTCGCTAGTTAGCGGGTGCGCGGGCGCGAGGTCACATGGCAATTCTGTTATTGTTCGAATATGATGGTAGCAAAGAAACAAGAAAAAACGCACCGAAACGTACCATTGAACTTCAGTGATATACGGTTGCACCTCTACCGCTGCATTCCCTGCGATTCAACGCATGCTCGGGATGGTCGGTGTCTGGGTGACTGGGCAGCTGGGGGTTCCGAAACTCCCATTCCCAATGGAGCCAACGTGGGCCGAGCGGAGACGTGCCCTGCTCCGACCCCCGAGGCACACGCAATACTGTTTCCAATCGTTTCGCGCCGAGGGCTTGCGGGCACCGCGAATCCCAAGTGGACGCGCGCATGCGCCGACTCGGGTGGTTCGAGGGCGTGGTCTACATCGGACAGCCGCCCATGGGGCCTCCATGCAATGACCCGTCAGATCTGGTTGGCGCCAGTGCTTCGGAGGGGACAGGAGGATTTGATAAGAATACTTAATCACGCCCCGCCCCTGCCTTTCCCCGCGGCACCCCGCCCCCGCGACCCCTGCTCTCCAGGGAGACGCTGAGCTGTCTGGCCCCCGCGGCCTTTTATTAACCAGGATGGATTCGCCCACCCAGAGGGCGACTACCCATTGTGGGTGACTCCGACGCACGCCCCCAATGCCATGATACCTTACACATTGCGCGACTTCCGCACTCCCGAGGCAACGACCACGTGTTCGGGAGCACAGGGTGCACGGCACCCACGAAGGGCTCCTTAGCGATCCTGCTTGGGGAACAAGCCGCTCTCTGACCCATCGGGGGCGGGCAGAAACGTGGGGCAGCGCTGCCCCAGGACAGCCAGGGCCACGTCGGGAACCCGTGCCCTGGCTGTTCATCCTGGGTTGTGCCTGATGCTCCTGGGGCCCGGCGGAGGGCCCCCGGAGGCCGAGAAAAAGGCGACAATGCTTCGTTGTGGTTCTTGATCCACTACGCTGGATGTCCCGGTCCCAGACCTGGGTGGAGCTTGGGTGAAACTGCATCGGAGCCTCTGTGGACCTCCGCGACCTTTTCAGAAACGTGATTTCGACCAGAGTCCGTCCAGATTTCGACCACACTTTGCCCTTTCGACCAGATTCCGTCCAGGTTTCGTCCAGATATCGACCAAATCCACTGGAGTCTGGGCGAAACTCCCAACAACAACAAAAGCCGTAAGGAAGTTTGGCACCCTCCGAGGCTCCCATGGTAGCCCACACAACGGAGGGAGGGGCGGTCAGGGGAGGCTGCGTCCATACCGAATGGGTCCATGCGGAGCACTCGGTCTCCGTCTGGGCTTACTCCGTCTGGGCCCATACAGAGTGCTCGGTCTCCGTCTGGGCTTACTCTGCCTGGGCTTAGCCTCTCCTGAGAAGGGCGTGCGAGGCGGGGAGTCATTCACGTCCACCGCCTGGGCACCGACCTCCCGCCCCCGCGGGCGGCGGATGTGGACTTACTCTGGCCCCCGGGGGCCCACACGTACCCGCATCCACCGCCGGTCGAGGCCTCCGAGGATCGGGGGCGCGCAGACGTGGATCGGCGATCCGTGGATTTTGCGCGCGGTCGCCATATCCATGGATGGGGGGATGTGCCCTCCCCTAGGGGGCCAGATGCGAACCCTACCCCGACCCCCCACGATTTCTGAGGGGGAGGGTGGGGTTCACTCCATTCGGGAGCTCCCGAGCGAAGTGAACCCCACCCTCCCCCTCAGAAATCGTGGGGGGTAGGGGTAGGGTTCGCATGTGGCCCCCATATCTTCAGAATGCGGCCGCTGCCGCCTCGCTCGGCGGCGCGAATCCGCGAGTTCCTACGGAAACAAGACCCGGCGCTAATCCACGCCTTCTCGATCCATGTCTGCGATCGCCTGGGAGAAATCGATCCTCCAGGCGGTGGTACTATTTCCCACTTCGCGCTTCGCGCTGCTCGAAGTGCGAAAAGCGAATGACTTCGCGCTCTCGCGCCGCCTCCCAGGAGAGAAGAAGAGGAAGAGGAGGAGCCGGAGCCGAACCGCGAAGCGCGAGGCGCGAATCACTTCGCGCCCTCGAGGGCGCCCTCGTATGTACACCTCCCCGCCCTGGGAGGAGAGGGGTCGGCCCCCGCGCGGCGCGGGGACCCGGGGCGGGCCAGAGGGGCTCCGATGGGGACTCGCTGGCCCTCGTCTCGCGCGCGCGCCGAGCCGCCGCGCCCGCGAAAAGACGACCCCCTCTGAGGGGGCCCAGGGACACACAAACATCTACACACACAAAGCCCAGGGTTCCCCAGATGTCCCCACATTTTCTGGATGCTCGTCTCCCCCCCCCACATTCCATATTTTCCCATATCTTCCTGGGGGTCGATGGTGAATTGTGTCTGTGTGTTTTTCTTCCTCCTAGCCCCCGCCCGCGCCGCAGGGTTCTGTGGCAACTCACCTGAGCCTCCCATACCATCTGGCTGGCTCTTGCGAATCGACGCCAGACCGACGCCAGTGGACGCCAATCGACGCGGAGTCGACGCTGAGTCGACGCCACATCGACGCGGATCGGGGCTTTCTCGTCGACTGCCAGACGCTAACTGACGCTGGTGCACCCTAAAGACAGAGCTACGAGGGCATACAAGGCTCCCATGATCTTCGGCGGCGAGCGAGAGGGGAAGTGAGAAGGAGGAGGCCTTCTCAGAAGGCGTCGGGACTTCTCAGAGGACTCCAGCCTTCTGAGATATTCTCTGTGTCATCGGGAAGGCTTAGAGCAAATCTCAGGAGACCGGAGGACTTCGGAGCTCCCTGAGAAGGCCCGCCCCTTCCCGCCCCCCGCATCTCGCCGGCGCACGGGCGCGATGCCCCGGAGGCGGCAGGATGGCGACGAACGGGCTCCAGATCGCGCCACGTCGCCGAATCATCGGCGATGCGGCGTACTCCTCCGACTAAGACGAAGCCCCCCAGGCTCGCCGCCGAGATTTGCTGCCGAGCGCCAGGGGGGTCCTCCACGGGCCGCTTGCACCCCGACGGCGCGGCGGAGCCATCGAGCCTCGGGGCCGCCATCCCCCGGCGAGTGCCTCGCAACGCCGCCGGGGAGGGAGGGGGGGGGCAGGGGAAGGGCCAGGAGGAGGAGGAGGAGGAGGAGGAGGAGGAGGAGGAGGAGGAGGAGGAGGAGGAGGAGGAGGAGGAGGAGAGGAGGAGGAGGAGCAGGAGGAGGAGGAGGAGGAGGAGGAGGAGGAGGAGGAGGAGGAGGAGGAGGAGGAGGAGGAGGAGGAGGAGGAGGGGGGAGAGAGGAGAGAGAGGAGGAGGAGAAGAAGAGGAGGAGGAGGAAGAGGAGGAGCAGGAGGAGGAGGAGGAGGGGGAGGAGGAGGAGGAGGAGGAGGAGGAGGAGGAGGAGGAGGAGGAGGAGTAGGAGGAGAGGAGGAGGAGAGAGGAGGAGGAGAGGAGGAGGAGGAGGAGGAGGAGGAGGAGGAGGAGGAAGGAGGAGGAGGAGAGGAGGAGGAGGGAGGAGGAGGAGGAGGAGGAGGAGGAGGAGAGAGGAGGAGGAGGAGGAGGAGGAGGAGGAGAGAGGAGGAGGAGGAGGAGGAGGAGGAGGAGAGGAGGAGGAGGAGGAGGAGGAGGAGGAGGAGGAGGAGGAGGAGGAGGAGGAGGAGGAGGAGGGGGAGGAGGAGGAGGAGGAGGAGGAGGAGGAGAAGGACGAGAAGGAGGAGCAAAACCGATGATGCTGTAAGTCGTCCCTCGTGGGCGCTCTAGCTTGGATGCTCCCGCCGCTCGTGCGTCGATGCTGCGTCGAACGTCCGTCTACTTGCGTCGGCTTTGGGTCGGCCTTAGGTCGAACTTGGCCTTGAGTCGATCTTGAGTCGAGCTTGAGTCGAGCTCGAGTCGAAATAGACTATAGCTAGTTAAAGTCGGACTAGAGCCGAACAGGTCTATTAGGTGCGCCCCAGAGAGAGGTCCCCCCGAAAGAACATCGAAAAGGTACCGCCACCTCCCTTCCCGCCCCCTTCCTCCTGGCGCACGGGTTCTCAGCCGGCCCCTGCGACACCCAAGGAGAAGCGGGAGCGGGAAGGGTGCAAGGCGAGAGGGAAGCAGGAGTACGGGATGCAGAAGGACATACTGGTACTGAGCGCTGATGTTGGAAACGCACGCATATAGTGCATCGTTTCCCGAGAGGCGTGGCCAGAAAGCGCCCGCCACTGAGCTCATACTCTAAGATTTCCCAGCGCACGAATCGTCCTAGCAGAACAGACGCGCAGATACTAGAAGTCCCACCTGGTCTAGGACGCTTGTCTTCCATCTGCCCCTCTTCCCCTTCGGGGAGGGGTTGATCACTGTTCCCTATTAATAAACACCCCTTCCCCCAGGCGACTGGGGGCCAACCAGGGTCCATGCCAACCCCCCCACCATCCTTTCTAAAAAAAACAATACAAAACACACTCTGCCTCCAAATTCGGAACATGTGCAGCCAACCCGATGCGGCCCCCCCCCACCATCCCTTTCAAAAAACAATACAGAGTACACTTGGCGGCGGCGGCGGCTGCGGCGGATGCGGCGGCGGTGGCGGCGGCTGCGGCGGCTGCGGCGGCGGCGGCGGCGGCGGGGGCGGGGGCGGCGGCGGCGGCGGCGGCGGCGGTGGCGGTGGCGCGGCAGCGGCAGCGGCTGCGGCGGGGCGGCGGCGGTTTGGCAGCGGGGGGCGGCGGCGGCGGCGGCGGTGGCGGCGGCGGCGGCGGCGGGCGGCGGCGGGCGGCGGCGGCGGCGGCGGCGGCGGCGGCGGCGGCGGCGGCGGCGCGGCGGCGGCGGGGCGGGCGGCGGCGGCGGCGGCGGCGGCGGCGGCGGCGGCGGCGGCGGCGGCGGCGGCGGCGGCGGAGGCGGCGGCGGCGGCGGCGGCGGCGGATTGGCCCCCAGTAGCTGCCCATCCAAGACGACTGCTGAATATGCTGAGGCTCGGGCCAGACTCGGGTGCTACGTATGTGTTGGGAGGGCGGGTGGGAGTGAGCGAGACGGCTTGCGGGCGGGGAGGGGGTAACTTGACCCTCCCCCTACCCCCTCCCCTGGACCTGGACAGGGCCAGTCGCGAGGTGTCAGAGCGTCGAAAACGGCCTCGGCAAGGAAGCCAAAATCACTGATTTTAGAAAAGTTTTGGCCCCATTTTGGGCTCCCGAGGGGCAGCGCCAACTAAAGCTCCCCTCTTGTTTGATCGATTTCCTCCAAGATGTCCAAACGATGGCCCTCCAGGCTCCCAAGGGCGCTCCAAGAGAGCCCCAGGAGGTGCCCAGGAGGCCCCAAGAGGCACCCAAGAGGCCCCGAGGATGCTCCCAAGAGACCCCCAAGAGGCCCCAAGAGGCTCCCCAGGGGCACCCAAGACGCCCCAAGAGGCCTCGGCGAGATTGATTGTGCGAAGGTTTTGGCCACCAAGATGACCTCCAAGATGGCTCAAGATATTCCAAGATGCCTCAAGTGGCCCCCAAGATGCTCCAAGGGGCCCCAAGACCGCTCCAAGATGGCTCCAAGTGGCCTAAGAGCTCCCCCAGGAGACCCCGAAGAAGACAAAATCCCTTCAAAACCATGAAAATGAACATGTTTGCGTTCTCGCCTTTTCGCTTCCGATGGCCGTCCGAGGCCTCAAGATGGCTCTAAGATGGGCCTAGAGGGCACAAGAGAGGCTCAAGAGAGCCCCAAGACGGCCAAAAGAGCGCCCAAGAGCGCTCCAAGAGCGCCCCAAGAGCGCCCCAAGAGGCGACTGTTGGGGCTCCCGAGGGGCAACGCTAATTGATGCTCCCCTTTTGTTTGATCGATGTCCTCCAAGATGGCCCCAAGAGCGCTCTCAAGGCTCCCAAGAGTGCCTCGAGAGGGCCCCAAGAGGCGCCCAGGAGGCCCCAAGAGACGCCCAAGAGGCCTCCAAAAGGCTCCCAAGAGACCCCCAAAAGGCCCCAAGAGGCTCCCCGAGACGCTCCAAGAGGCCCCCGGGACCGCCAAGAGGCCCCCAAGACGCAAGAGAGGCCCAAGAGAGCCCCAAGACGGCCCCAAGAGCGCCCAAGAGTGTCCCAAGAGCGCTCCAAGAGGGACCCTTCATCTGCGTGCTGCCCGCTTCCCTGATCGAGGCAAATCCTCTGGGCATCGTCTCTGGATGGGCTGGTGGGGTTACGCGAAGCGTCTAGAATATGTTTGGGCGTTGCCTAGAACAGGGCGGGGAGGGAGGAGAGCGAGGAGGGCGAAACGTCAACAAGCGGCGGCAGCGGGGGGGAAAGCAATGGAGGGCCAAAATGGCCAGGGATACCAGGTCAGACCCCTACCTCCCTCCAGGCCCCTGGCGTCACCCCACCGAGCCGTTCCTTGCCGCAGTGTCGGACTGGCTGGGGAAGGAATATGTCTGGCAGGCGGCGGGAAAGACTACATGCGTCCACTCGATGACGAGACGATGGCGAAGGCGATGATAATCACCGTAAGCATAATCATCACCATCATCATCATCATCATCACCACCACCATCAGCATCATCATCATCATCATCATCAGCAGCATCATCCTCATCACCATCAGCATCTGCATCATCACCATCATCATCAGCATCATGACCATCATCTTCATATATGTCACCATCATATGATTATGCATCATCACCAGCATCATCAGCAGCATTGGCATCATCATCATCAGCATCGTCATCAGAATCACATCATCATCAGCAGCAGCATCATTGT
The DNA here is from genome assembly GCA_963575745.1 of Prorocentrum cordatum. Taxonomy (NCBI): domain Eukaryota; class Dinophyceae; order Prorocentrales; family Prorocentraceae; genus Prorocentrum; species Prorocentrum cordatum. The sequence goes on from CAUYUJ010016645.1 coordinate 44,114, forward strand.
CAGCACCAGTGACATAATCATCCGCATCATAAACAGCAGCTGAATCACCAGCCTCATCAGCAGCATCATCATCACTGACATCGTCATCGCCATCATGATTAGAATCAGCATCAAAACCTTATTCATCGTACTCATCGGCATCATCTTCAGCATCGCCATCATCATCATACTTAATGTGGCCTTCCCATCACCAACATCATTGGCATCAGCATCATGACCGTCAGCCCCATGATCAACAACATTATCATTAACGTCAGCAGCATCATGATCACCATCATCAGCTTTACCCTCATCATCAACAACACCAACAGTAGCACCAGCAGCAAGAGAAGCATCACCATCAATGTCATCGTCGTCATCATCAGCATCATCAGCGTCATCGTCATCCTCTGCATCACCTGCGTCCTCTCATCAGCATCATCGCCATCATAATTCTCATCGTCGTCATCACCATCCTCATCACCTCCATCACCATCGCCATCACCACCCCCACCACCAACATCACAAGCATCAGCACCATCATCACCAGCATCAGCATCATCATCAGCATTATCACCCCCACCACCACCACTATGATCATCATCACCATTACCATCACCATTGCCATCATCATCACCACCTCCACCACCATTATCATCATCAACATCACCACCGGCAGCAATATCGTAATCGTCCTCGTCAGCATCATCGTCGTCGTAATCGTCATAGCATTATGACCAGACTCCCACACAACTGCCCGAAACCTAAGCAAAACCATCGTTTTGTGCGAGTGTACCGCATGGCGCCGCCTGAGCGAAATAGTCCCTGTACAAAAAAGAATCGTTGCTCGCGTGCTGGTGACGCCCTTGTCGCTGTGGTTCTGTAAAGCGCAGGGTGTGCACCGACACGGGCGACACCTTGGCGCGGACGGTTCGTTGTTCGGCGGGCGGAAACCGAATGTTCCACATGGGCCCGATGAAGTCCGCAAGCCGCAAGGGCCGCACGATTCAGATCGCCCACATCACCAGCATGGGCCGCATGAGATGCGGGGGCCGCAAAGCCCTGCTAGAAACCAACCCCCGTTGCAACTCGGCCCCGCGCCAGCTAGCCGAGCAACCCGGGGAGTGCAGAGCCGACCAGAACAACCAACCAATCGACTAACCAACCAACCAACCAAGCAACCAACCAACCGACCAACCAACCAACCAGATCCCCACGCGCGCACATTTTTTCTGGGCACGTCCCGCTGTGAATGTTTGCGTGGGAACGTATTAGCCTGTGGCGACTGGGCGTTCTCTGGCGGCTACCCTTTGGGGTGCCCAGGTAATACGAACAAGCCGCCGAACACGTCCCCACGACATTCGCGCGAGGGGGTAAACGTCATACATCCTAGCGTTTTGCCCTTGGGGTGACAGAAAGATCTGACCCAAGAAGCGCGCAGACCCGTTGAGGCACGCACCGCACTGCGGGCGCGAAAAGGCACGGCCCGTGTTGGGTTGACCAAGTGCCACGCCTGCCCTGTCGCGGCGACCATACGGCTCTCACAAGAGAAGAGTATGTCCCGCACGCGATCTGGGCGCGAACGAGAAAGTGGGTCGCTCCCTGGCGGCTCCTTCTTGGGTGGCCCAAGTGGCACCCTTGCCATGCAGCGTTGATCATGCGTCTTTCAAGATAGAACTGTACGCTCTGCCAAACAAGCAGACAGCCTGGAACGTCCTCACTATGAGACCGCGAACGGACACGTGTCCGACCACCTGGCGGTTGTTCCTCGGGGCGCCCAGGAGCCACGCATTCGCGCGTCTGTCAGAGCATCAAGGAACTTTCTACCAAGCGGCTATTCCCAAGCGGCACCCCTTTCGGGTACCGTACTGCTACGCCTGCCACATCTCGGTGGGCCTACTGCCGCGCATGAGTGCATCAAAGTACGATTGGTCTAAATATGGTTGGCTGTGGGTGGGAGAGGGTGAGCCTGAATGGTTATGTGCGAGAACTGTGAGAGTGACTACTTCGGGCGCGAGTGGACCTAAGTGTCCTTGCGAACCGGTCTGAATGTCAGCGCGTCAAGGCGCCAGCGGATCTGCCATGCGCACGACGCGCGCGCGAGGACATCGAGGGGAGAGGGGGCGGGAGGGCGGGACGCGGATGCGTTAAACAAATAACACGAATCACGCTGCGGGCAAAGAGGCGCGCATCCTGAAATGCTGAAAATGGCTACGCTGAGCGGAGGGATCGCGACTGCGACGTCAGCGGCTGGGGCTGAAGAGGCCGGCACGGGGAACAAACTAGGCGGACAAGCGAAGCCCGATCAACCAACAAACCCGCCACGCAACCAAGCGCCCAGACAACGAACCCAACAAAACAGCCAAACGTCACGGCATTGCCGCTAGAGACTTCCTCGCGCCGCGGGCGCCACAACAAGGGGGAGGGCGCGAATGGCGGGGCCGATGAGAGGGCGGGAGCGGGAAGAATCCGGAAAAGGAGGAACGACAGGAAATGCCCCCCCCCCCAGCAAGGCAGGGGCGCCATGCAGGGCCCCCCCCGCCCCCTTCGGCCGCTGGAGCCCGGATGGAGGGGGCGAGGGGGGAAGCGAGGAGCGCCGTCCAACGCCCGTCCGCAGACAGAAAGCGAAGCGGGGGCGGGGAAGCGGGGCGAGAGAGATTGGCTCGCAGGGGGGAAGGGAAGGAGGGGGAACGAACGCGCTGCAACTTACCAGCCTCGAACTTATCCCTATCGCTAAGATTGATACGCCAAAAGGCGATGACAATCTTAGGGATTCGCCCTCAAAAAATAAGGGAGTCCCTAAGATTGGCATCGTGATGAGGAGGTGCCCAGCATAGGGATAGGGATATGTTCCAGGCTGGTAAGCAACGCACCACCGCGCGGCTGCAGCGCATCGAAAGGAGGGGGGGCGCCCGATGCACCTCGGGCGTAGTACGGACCAGCCCGCCGAAAGCGAGGCCTGGCGGACGAACCGCTGCTAACTGCAGCGCGCCCCGACGTTACCACAAACGACCAGCCAAATCCGCGCGGCAACGAGGAGGCGGAGGAACAACAAAGAACACATGGGGAAAAAGAAGACCCAAACAACAAATTGGACAACGAAAAAAAAGAAGAGGAGGAAGAGAGTCGAAAAGGGAACATACTGCACAACTCAATTCTTAACCCGCGTGCAGGCGGCGCCCTTGTCGCACGAGCTCGGGGCATGGCGGCGGGGGCGACGCCTGCGCGTGGACTGTGGCGCGCGTGGGGCGCGGGAGCTGCATCTGCCGCATGGGCCGCGAGATCTGCGCGAAACGCAAGAGCCGCATAATCCACGCGGGCCGCGCGATCCGCATGGGATGCGGGGACGGGGGGCCGCGTCGGACTAGCGAGGCAGCATGGGCCGCGCGAAGCGCGCTGGCGCCCCCTGCAGATGGCTGGACGAGACGCACGGGCAGCGCGAAGCGCACGGGCCGTGGGCGATGCATGCACCGCGTGGCCGCTCGTGCTGCCCTGGCCGTAGGAATGCGCGATCCGCATGATAGTTGATCTTGCGCGCCGCCAGGCAGGCCCTGCGCGAACACAGCAGGACTGGTAAACACTTTAGTAGGCCCAGTGAACATCACGTCGTGCGCCCACTCGGGGAACCGGCCTGCGCTGCCAGGCATTCGGACGAGAGCCACGCCGACCAAACCAATCACCCAACCATCAGACACAGCAGCATCGCTTGAGACGTCCCCACAATGCGGCCGCGAGGTTTGGAGAGGGAGTGCACCTTGCAATTGTATTTCGTTACTCGACAGCGACGGGAGCAAAGACCAAGGCAACCAGCCAACCCGACCGCACAGCCAAAACCCTCGGCGCCGTCGCTTGCGAGTTCGTCGCACCCTTGGCGCCAAAGCAGGGGGCAGCGCGTGTTTCAAGCGATGTTGAATGGCAAGGCCGGGTTGGTGAGGAGGGAGGGAAGGGAACGGACGAACCAGGAAGATGAACAGCAACAATACCCTCCTGCAGGGCAGGAGTGCAGCGTCAGGCCTCCCGCCCCAGTCGGCCGACAACAGCAGCCAAGTCTTCAAAAGAAACCACCTCTCAAAATTACAACAACTCATCGATCAAATCGGTCACCTGGCACCCGTAAAATGCTGACAACGGGCGGGACCGAGAGACTTAACCGCAAGGTATATTTCAACAAAGAGCGAAAATCGGCCGACGTGTGTGAGACTCTGTTGTCGTCTTCGTCTTCGTCGTCGTCGTCGTCGCCGTCGCCAGTCCTCAGTCCCGCATCTTGGGCCGTCTTGGGGCGAGCTCCGGGGCGTTTGTTTTTCTCCTTTTGCGAAAGCCGCTCACAACTTGGTTAAAATATGGGCCACACACCATGCCTACACACTTCCTGTTCCCCTCCGCCTACACCACCTCCACCACCTCGGATACACCCGTCATGCGTGCTTACGCACTACGGTGACCATACATGCGACAGCCCATCCCGGAAGAAGCGGCCCACCTAAATGCGACGGTCCATGGCACGTGCACGTATCAAATGCAACGCGGCCGGGCCGCAAGGCGGTCGACGCTGACGTGAAATTGTGATGACGAGGGTCACTCGTCAAATTATGGTGCCCAAGTTGGGCAACAAGGCTACAACTCAATCTGAAAGCAATCTGAAAGCTAACGCTCAAACGTCCGTGGCAGGCAGACAGATTTCAAATCAATCGACCCAGCGGCGTCTGCTGCAGGCAAAGTAGCGGCGGGTCCCAAGTCATCCGCGCTCGACAGACCCCATCAGCACCTCCACGTGTTACCCAATGATTTTCCCGTTTCCCGAATCTTCCTCCCTACTCCTCCTGTGGCTAATGGTGCTGCTGCTGCTTCTCCTCAAGGGGCACAGCTCTGAGAATCGGTCCGTTAACCAACAGACGGTAGTGATAAACAAACAAGCAAAGGCATTATGTGGCAACGCAGAGCGTCCTCTCATTCCGAGTAATCGCATCAATCAACACTCTCTCCACCCCACCTCCATCAAACGACGCCCCACACTTGCGCCCCATACAGGACCCCTCCCCCTTGCGGGGGCCAGGACCAGTGGGAATCGTCTTCCCAAAGTCCGCATCTCTGCGCGCACCTCCATTCCGCGTTTGACCGTGCAGAGGTCTGACTGGGAGCGGCTGGGGGCTTGCTGTGATCGGAAGTATCGCAGCCGTCTCACTCAGCGCCATTGGTGAGGTAGAGGAAGGTCGAGAATCACGAGGAAGGCCCCGTGCAACTGGCGATAACGAAGGCAAAGGGCCACGCCTTGATGAGCGGTGAGGATGCAATGCAGGCCAGCTCTATGTTCTGAGCCGCAAGTAAATTGCTAAGCGAGGCTGCCCATGTGGCGAGCAGCAGCAGTCGCCGTCCAAGCCTCATCTAGGGTGTTAGCGGCGAGGGCCTCGAGACTCATCCCGAATCGGGACGATCCCTTCTTCAGATCCATCGGCGATCTCCGGGGCCCCTTGGGACGGGGGGGGAGGTGGGGGGGCAGGCCCCAGTGCTCAATCCACACGCTTGAAGCAGCCGCTAAAAGCAGCCAGGAGGAGGAGGAGGAGGAGGAGGAGGCGGAGGAGGCTTAGGGGAGGGGGTAGCGGGGCCCGCGCCGATCGGCGAGACGGAACATAAGAAGCAACTACCTCTCAGGACGGCTCAATGGGCCCCACTTCGGCACGCCCCTCACGCACTGTGCGCCTACCCAGGGCCCAGACGACCCAGAGCGCCCGAGGCCCACCTGGAGCAAGCCCAATGCCGCCTGCCTAATGCCTGCCCACGAACCCCCAGGCCTGCCCAAGGTCAGCCTGACGGCCTATCCGATGCCTGCCTCAGGCCTACCTGGCGGCCTTTCGAGCTGATACATGGCCTACCCAGAGCCCAGTGAAGGCCCGCCCACGACCTAGCCAAGGTTTATCAGAGATTTTCCAATACCTACACAAATATTACGTCTAGCCAACCACATGCGAGCACCATAACGAATGTGACAACCCAAATGCGCGCGACCACCGTGCCCGCGCTCGTCTTACAACTGCCACGAAAATCTTGACAACGGTGGGATCTCATGAAGGGTTCTTTGGTGCGCCCACCGTCGTCGTGCAACCGCCGCGCAAAATTTGCCAACGCTGGGCTGCCCTGAAGGTTTGAACGGTACGCGCCATTAAAAATCGGCAACAAAATAATCAATCCGACGGTCACCCCAGTACCGCGGCGACTGCCAGGACTGATCCAAGTATTCGCTTTCTTCGTGGCGGCCCTGAAAGAAAGCGCGCCCACCTCAAAAAGCCAGCGTCTCGCGTGAGATATCCCCGAATGCTGGGCGACAACGGGCAAATGTCCCACCCCGTGGTCGCTCCCCATTGGCGCCCAACAGCGTTTGTTGCGATATCACGAACACCACGCGGCCCTGAAAAAGACGCGCCTACATCCGTGAATCAAGCGAACCGCTGGAGACATCCCCACAATCTGCGCACGAACCGGTAAGTGACCCATCCCCTGGCGGCACCCCCTTGTGTTGCCCAAGGTCTATGCCTGTCACATCGCGATGATTATGATCGGGATATGGATAAGGAGGGAGGAGGAGGAGAAGGAGGAGGAGGAGGGGGGAATGAGTAAGAAGAGGCGCGACACGGATAACAAGAATTCACGACGCCAAACATGTGAATAAACACTGCAACATACTCCACGAGGCGTGCAACTGCCTCAACAATGATCCGTTATCACCGTCGACCCTTGCTCCGCACGCGTTCGACGGAAACTGGCGGCAATCAAACTGGCCTAATCTGCCGGGACATCGCTCCGATTTTGAGTTCCGTCAAACGTGCGTTTGACTCGCCCATGTCGCCCAGCCCCCATCTGAACCAAGAAAGCCGGTTTCTGCTGAGACAAACTCACGATTCGCTCTTAAACTGGCCATGGCGTGCAGGTGACACTGGCGGTGTGCTGCCCGCACAGACGCGAGAGCGCCGTTTGGACGAACTTTCGGCAATTGTACGGAAGTTCGGCCCGCATAGTAGTTCTCGTTCTTCGCGAACGTCAGCTTGACGCCCTCTTGCGCCGTCGCGACCCGACATGCCTCCCGCCTCAGGCACGCCACGCCTGTTTCTGTCTCACTCTTTCTCTCTATATGTCTCTCTCACTCCCTCTCATTATCTCACTCATTCTATATATATATATGTTGTGTTACGCTGTGTGCTCCCTCTCTCTAGATCTATCTCCTTTGTCCCAACCATCCTGTGGTGTTGGGTCCTCGTTTTGAAGAGACAGCGCCCCGCGTCCCACCTTCCTTCCTCCTCCTCCCCCTCCTCCCCCTCCTCCCTCCTCCCCCTCCTTGCCTTTGCTCTCGGCACACCTCTCACATGCTTCGTAGCCCCATAGGGAGCTCCACCGAAGGCCCCAGCGGTTGCTCTCGCATGCGGTTCTCCCACCCAGGGCAGCGCTTCGTGGCCCCATAGGGAGCTCCACCGAAGGCCCCAGTGTGCTGCCTTCGCATGCGGTTCCCCCACCCAGGGCAGCGCTTCCTGGCCCCATAGGGAGCTCCACCGAAGGCCCCAGTAGCTGATCTCGCATGCGGTTCCCCCACCCAGGGCGACGTTTCGTGGCCCTGTAGGGAGCTCCACCGAAGGCCCCAGTGGCTGCTCTCGCATGCGGTTTCCCCACCCATAAGCAGCTCCACCGAAGGCCCCAGTGGCTGCTCTCGCATGCGGTTCCCCCACCCAGGGCAGCGCTTCGTGGCCCCATAGGGAGCTCCACCGAAGGCCCCGATAGCTTCTCTCGCATGCGTTTCCCCCACCCAGGGCAGCGCTTCGTGGCCCCATAAGGAGCTCCACCGAAGGCCTCAGTGGCTGCTTCGCATGCGGTTCCCCCACCCAGGGCGCGTTCGTGGCCCCATAGGGAGCTCCACCGAAGGCCCCAGTGGCTTTCGCATGCGGTTCCCCCACCCAGGGCAGCGCTTTGTGGCCCCATAGGGAGCTCCACCGAAGGCCCCAGTGGCTGCTCTCGCATGCGGTTCCCCCACCCAGGGCAGCGTTTCGTGGCCCCATAGGGAGCTCCACCGAAGGCCCCAGCAGTGCTCTCGCATGCGGTTCCCCCACCCAGGGCAGCGCTTCGTGGCCCCATAGGGAGCTCCACCGAAGGCCCCAGCTGGCTGCTCTCGCATGCGGTTCCCCCACCCAGGGCAGCGCTTCGTGGCCCCATAGGGAGCTCCACCGAAGGCCCCAGTGGCTGCTCTGCGCATGCGGTTCGCCCCCATAGGGAGAAGGCAGCGTTCCGGGCAGGCCCGTGGCCCCATAGGGAGCTCCACCGAAGGCCCCAGTGGCTGTTCTCGCATGCGGTTCTCGTACCCAGGGCAACGTTTCGTGGCCCCATAGGGAGTTCCACCGAAGGCCCCAGTGGCTGCTCTCGCACGCGGTTCCCCAACCCAGGGCAGCGCTTCGTGGCCCCATGGGGAGCTCCACCGAGGGCCCCAGTTGCGCAGTTCACATGCGGTTCCCCCGCTCAGGGCAGCGCTTCGCGGCCCCATAGGGAGCTCAACCGAAGGCCCCAGCGGCTGCTCTCGCATGCGGTTCCCCCACCCAGGACGACGCTTCGTGGCCCTATAGCGAGCTCCAACGAAGGCCCCAGTGGCTGCTCTCGCATGCGGTTCCCCCACCCCGCCCCAGTGGCGCAGTTCGCATGCGGTTCCCCCACCCAAGGCAGCGTTTCGTGGCCCCACAGGGAGCCCCACCGAAAGCGGCACCCACACCGCGTTACAAACAATTGCTTATGGTTGGGTCCGTCGCCAGGATAATGTTGTTTCTATCTCTCTCTCTCTCTCTCTCTCTCTGTTTGTCTCTCTCTGTCTCTCTCTCTCTCTCTCTCTCTCTCTCTCGCTCTCTTTCCCACCCTGAGAGCATCTAACCCTTACGTGCTCGTCTCCCCCTCTGCTTGTCCACGTGTTGCTGCTGCTGCGTTTCGTCCGCTGCCGTTTCTCGGCCAATATAATATTCCAGGCTGACAGAGCACCCACACCACGCTCACCATACTCTACAGGGTGCGTCCTTTCTCAGAGAGGACCTCGTATCGAGAAAAGATATACAGTGTGACTTCTCTCGCAGAAAGAGACTATTTCTCTCTCCCTCTCTCTCTCTCTCTCTCTCTCGTTCTCTCCTCCTCTCTCTCTCTCTCTCTCTCTCTCTCTCTCTCTCTTTCTATCTCTTTATATTCCTCTCTCCCTGCCCTCAAGTGTGTACGTATATCTATATATATATATAATGTATATAAACACAGTATCCCAGTGCGACCCTGCCTAGGAGTTGGAGCCTCTAGGAAAGCATCATTAGTAAGAGCGGTCAACCTCATTATCCTCATCGTCGTAGTTGTAGCAGTAGCGGTAGTAGTAGTAGTAGTAGTATTAGTAGTAGTAGTAGTAGTAGTAGTAGTAGTAGTAGTAGTAGTAGTAGTAGTAGTAGTAGTAGTAGTAGTAGTAGTACTAGTAGTAGTAGTAGTAGTACTAGTAGTAGTAGTAGTAGTAGTAGTAGTAGTAGCAGCAGCAGCAGCAGCAGCAGTAGTAGTAGTACTACTACTACTACTACTACTAGTAGCAGCAGCAGCAGTAGTAGTAGTAGTACGACGCGGTGCTGAACAAATACATGCACACACACACACGCACACACACGCACACACACATGCAGCATTCCACATGGGCGTTATGTATATATATATATATACACATATAGTTGCATATATATATATACAGAAAGACATTTAGGACATGCGATAATACGTCGGGGTTCATGTCTCCCGGCCGGTGCTACGTGCGAAACCTTCGTGAATCCTAAGGGCCCGAGCTGCCCCACTAAGGGCTCAAGATGGCCCACAGACGGACAACATGCATGGAACATGCGTGCGCGCACAGACACACACAAATAGCAATAGTGAATGCTGTGCTGCGCTATGCTATGCTATGCTATGCTATTATATGCTATGCTATGCTATGCTATGCTATGCTATGCTAAGCTATGCTATGCTATGCTGCGCAATGCTATGCTGGGCTAGGCTGGGCTAGGCGAGTCTAGGCGATGCTATGCTATGCTATGCTGCGCTATGCTATGCTGCGCTATGCTATGCTATGCTATGCGATGCTATGCTATGATATGCTTTTGCTTTGCCCTCGCTTTTGCCTTCACTGTTGCCTTTGCTTGTGCTTTTGCTTTTGCTTGGCACCCAGGGAGCGCAACTGGGGGAACCGCGCGTTTGCTTTTGCCTTTGCTGTTGCTTTTGCTTGGCTCCCAGGGGACTGGGGGAACCGCCCGGGGCGGTTTGCACTGCCCGGCCCCTTTAAGCCAAGCGAGTAAGAACCCTTCTAGGAGGAGCCTAGGTAGGGAATAAATATGTATTCTTCTTATTAATACTAAGATATATGTATATCGATATATTCCCACATATAAATATATATATATACAGAGAAAAAGAGCCTGGGAGGTGTTGCGACTATATTCTGAGGCCGCCACCCAACCCTCGCCCCATGCGTGGTCCGAAAACACCCCCCTCACCCTAAATTTGCTCGCCAATGCTCGTTCGGCCTCCAGGCTGCCAAGATGTACTCCAAGACTGCTCCCAAGGCAGCCAACATGATACCAGAACGGCTCATTCTGGCCCATGGAAGCTCACGAGGCTCTCTAGACGGCGCCAAGATGACCCAAAATGGCCCCTTGAGACGGCCCCAAGAGGGCTCCGAGAGGCCCTGCAGGTGAGCTCGAGGAGGCAAACAACACACATTGTCTTTGGGTGTTCAAGCGATGTTGAGGCTCTCACCTGCATCGGTGTCCAACCGCCCAAAGTGGCCCAAGAGGGCTCCAAGGTAGCTCCAAGACGGCCCATGAAGCCCCTAAAGAAGGCCCCAAGCCGGTTCACGAGACCAAAAAGATCGCCCAAGAGCATCCCAAAAGGGCCCCAATACGGCCCTAAAGCGCCCCAAGGGGGCACCAAGACGGCCCAGAGAAGCCCTAAAGAAGCTTCCGGAGGCGTCAGACGGAACAAGGGCACCCTAAGTCGGCCAAAGATGGCCTCAAGCGGCCCCCAGGAGGCCCCAAGAGGCCTCCGAGGAGGCGAAAAAAAGGGTTTCGATGGTGTTCGGATGACTTTGAAATTCCCACTTGTTTCGGCTTCCGACCGCCCAAGACAGCCCAATGGGCATCCAAGATAGCTCCAAGACAGCGGACGGGGTCCCCAAAGAGGGCCCCGAGCCGACCCTACCAAAACAGCCCAGAGAGACCCCGAGGATGACCTCTGAAGGCGTTAGACGGGCTAGAGGCCCCTAAGACGGCCCAAGAGGCCCCCAAGAGGCCCCAAGAAGCCCCCAAGAGGCCCCCGGCTGGCTTCCGAAAAGCCCCCAGAAACACCCTGCTAGGCCTTCTTCTGATTGCCTGCATTTTCTCCCTGTCCTCCTCCTCCTCCTCCTCCTTCTCCTCCTCCTCATCCTCCTCCTCCTTCTCATTGTCATCCTCCTTATCCTCCTCGTCGTCATCCTCCTTCTCCTCCTCCTCATCGTCCCTACCATGCAGACGAAGATGAGGTCGAGCTAGCGAGTCCGCTTCAGTTCGGACCACCCGCTGAACTTCAGCGGAGCGTAAACTCGACCTCCCTCCAGAGCGCGCGGACGAAGACGAGGTCGAGAGCACAACCCATCCAGCTCAGACCAGTCGTCTGAGTTGCAGTGTTCTTGCTGCACGGCAACGCACATGTGAATGTATATACATAGAATGTGATATGGAAACATACATACATACATACATACATACATACATACATACATACATACATACATACATACATACATTCATACATACATACATACATACATACATACATACATACATACATACATACATATATGCGTGTATGAATATAGACAGGTATACCTACGTACATGCATGCATATATATATATATGCATACATACATACATACATGCATGCATACATACATACATGAATGCATGCATACATACATACATACGTACATGCATACATGCATACATACATACATGCGCACATACACACATACATACGCACATGCACACATACACGCATACATTATACATACATACCTACCTACCTACCTACCTACATACATACATACATACAAATACACCTACACATGCCTACATACATACAGACAGGCATACACACATATACAGATGCATCAATAGACGTACACAAGTATACATAATTCATGCACGTGTGTAGATGCGCATGCTACATTTGCATGCACATATAAACATTCAGGAGCACTTGATTGTACATGTACATGCAGATTTACCTGTGAAAAATGCGTTCATATACACACATACACCTAAGCAACAACATACGAATGTTAGTGTAGATACATTGAACTACATAGACACGAGTACGTACACTAACACTTGGTCGTCGGATGGCCACAGCAGCACATGCCCTTCAGGGCACACAGCGGCGAAGTGATGAGGGTCCCAATGTCGTCTCGCATCATCCGCTGGTAGCGACTCGCGGAGACCATGTTGATAATAAGCAGCCGTACCACCTCCCTGTTGCCACCCTTGAAGATCCGGACGTCGGCGATGGGCACAGCGAGGCACAGCTCCACGAGCTCGGCGCCGAAGCGATGCCACTCCGCATCCGAGCTCGCCTGAGTAGCCGCCCACTGAACCTCCTCCGGCCACTCGGCCTTGGGCAGCAGCGCCATCGTGGGATCCGCAGACCACCCAGCCACATGCTCCTCGACGATGTCCAGCACACGCACACCGGCGATTCTGCCGCACGGCGGGAGGACTGGCATGACGCCTCCGACCGTGAGCGGCAAGGCACGCGTCACCTACTCGCCTCCATGTGTGTCATCACGTGCAGCAACGTCCTCATGCCAGTCCGGGCCCTGGAAGCCCTTCGCGGAGTCTGAGGCGACATACCCGGCAGCCCTGCGAATGACCCGCATCAAGCTCCCCTGCGCGGCCGTGAAAGCGCCTGTGGGGACTGGGCTGCCCTCAGAATGTCCGACACATCGATGGTTCAGGGAACGTGCGACCAGGACTGTCCGGCCCTCAGCGATCGCAGCATCCAATCCAGCCTCCAGGACCGTGCCCTGGTTCAGCCACTCTGCACGGCACCTCATGATCCCAGGAGCGTCAGGAATAGGAAACGGCAGCACCTCGCGCATCCGCGCGGGGCGCGCTCGCTGCACTGGCGGAGCGCTACGAACATATCTCCCGACATCTCCTGGAGCACCGCGTACTGTTTCATAGAGCATCTTGACTAGGCTGAACCGTGGTCGCCCACCTGGCCTCTCGGCACTGGCGTGCAGCTTCCCCCAGCGGTACCTCTGCACAGGTCCTCGCATGCGCAGACCATCGCGTGCCCCTGCAGCACCCGCGTGGCCGCCAGCAGCGAACTCCAGGCTCTGGCCTGCCTGGCTGGCGCTCAGCATCACCCCTGCCCCCAGGGCTGTCTCGCCACCCTGGTCCGGGTTGCGCCGCGCCTGCGGCCTGGAGCTGCTCCGCGTCCGCGACCTGCAGAGGTCGCTCCTCCTGGCCCGCTCTGCCGAACCACCTTTGAGACGACCACGGGCAGCTTCCAGTCGCGTTGACTCTCGTCGGAGCAGCGGGGGTTCGCGACCTTCGACTTCTTCCACATGAGCTGAGGGCGTGGATCGGCTGGCGTGCTGTCGAGGCTCTCGTCCGCGAAGGCTGCCAGCTCTGGAAGTAGCCTCCGCCGCGCTGCTGCTGCTGCTGCCGCTGCAGGGCCCCCGCCGAACCTCGGTGATCCTGGCGCCGATCTGGCACCGCGCTGCTGACCTCTACCCGCTCGGCTGCATCCTCTCCGTCGCGGGACGCGCTGGCGGGTCGACTCTTGCTGGGGATCAGCGCGAGCCACCGGCCACCACGCCAATGGCCGCCCCGATGTGCCATCGCCCTGGCCTTAAACCCCTGCATGGGCAAATCGCTGTCCTCAACGACCAGCCCACAAAATAAGCCGTCGAACGCCTCGCCCAGCGGGTGCAGCACTGGGAGCCGGCGGTAAGCCGTCAACCTTGGTTTTTTTGCGGTTTGCGGTCCGCCACTAGAATCCGAATCCGAATCGGCGGAACAGTGCAACTGAGCCCCCACCATCTTAGGTAGGTCGCAGCAGAGCGCACGCCACCTTAGCAGCAGCTCTCGTCAGGGCAGCGCAGGCAGCTAGTTCGCAGCAGGTTACCGTGCTACCTGGAGGTAAGCTCATCGCCTCCTCGGCCACATCGTGCCAATGGAAGCTCTGCGAGCTGATGCAAGAGGAAGAGGAGGAGGAGGAGGAGGAGGAGGAGATGGGAAAATCAACCTGCACGTTGGAACCCCTACCTACAACGCCAATCTGAAGCCACCACCCACCTCCACATCCTTCATTACTGACACCCCCATCGAATGCACCACGGAGAGCAGTCTTACGAGTACTAAGGAACTGATCATATGCAAACCAGCGAGTAATAGTTTGGCCACCTCTGGCCTCCCACGACAATCTATCCGCACGCTCATTACCCTCACGAAAGAAATGCTTATACAGATTCTGTCCCGATGCAGGTGAGGTCAGTCCCCATCCAGACATCATCGATACAGTATTTTGTAGTGTTCCCACCAGTCGTACATACTGTTTGTTGCGAATCTGCCACTCACCACACATCCAGTTAACAACCGTCTTACTATCTCCCAAGATCTCCATCCCAAGACGTTCAATATTCTCACACCTCCACTCCGTTTCATTCTCATAATTAGCGGCAATACGTTTGCTAATCCTCTCATCCATCTCTCTCCCCACCTCCTCCTCCGCCTTCACGTGCCTCACACCAGGTGGCCTGGGTAAAACAAACAAGTCGAACAAGTGTTGCATGCTAATCACAGTCAGCAAATGTTTGCAATATTTCTCTCGGGACCCAGCGGAGCTGTCGAACGAGAGGCACCACTCACTACCAAAGAGATCGCACAAACACCAGTCCCATACAGTATGTCCACGGGCAGGTGCACCCATGCTCATGCGTGTGAGATGCTTCCTATCTTTTGCAGGCAACGCTAGAATACATGTGTCCCGATGTTCCGTCCACTTCCCCCTTCCATGTAGCATGGCCAGCCTAGATATCATCCATTCACGTGACATGGTCGACTCCTCAGGTATGGCAGGCTGATCATCCGTTGTCCGCCGACGACCCACTCGACATCTGGGAGTTCTGGGATACTTGAGAGGCCGCCGCCACCGCCATCGCCCGAGTTTTTCTCTGACGCCGATGTGGTACCGTCTCCCCCTCCTCCTCCACTGTGTGCGTTGTGTACCTCCTCATACGAATACTTGCAGCAACTGAGACATCCTTGGCCCAATCCCAACAACGAAATATCCATATCTGCACCGCACTTCGGAATCCAAGCTCAACAAAACTCTGCCGTCCAACTTTGTATCGCCTACGTTGAAACTCAGACCATCCTTCAGTTCTCCGCTTGCGTAGTCCTGACATTAACGCCAGGCATCTGCCCTCAAAAGAGTGAACAGCAGCAATGGTGGAATAGTCGGGCGTTCGGCCCTCACAGTTGAATAATAATGCAGCAATCACTTTAGCTTGATAACGAATAAATCTCTCAGCCAAATCAATACCAGAGCAGCGAGCGATAATAAGCGATTTTCCCAAAGAATATCTTCTGGGCTTTCTGGAGCATGGCCTCTGAATCCGAGTGGTCCTTCCAGGTATCCTCCAAAGTGGCTCCCAGGATCTCAAACGACTGAACACGCGGCAGGACCACTTCTCGGGCCCCAAGAGCGGCATCATAAGACGGCACCAGCACACGGATATCCTGCTCGGGGGACGGCGGGATGCCAGGCGGCGCACCAAAGTAAATATACATCAAGGATTTCGGCTTCCAGGCCATCCCTGCGTTCATCAGCGGGATACTCACGCCACGCACCATCAACTCGAGGTCCGAGCGGGTCTTCGCATACAACAAAGGATTATCTGCCCAGAAACTGTGGGCCATACGCTCACCGTTGAACATGCGCTCATCATTTTCCAACTTGATACCGTACTGCGTATCCTGCCTCCACCTGTCAATCACATCTCTCCAGAGTACAATAGATACTGCTAGAAAAATCATCGGCCCCTCCACTCCCCCCGTTCGAATAGATTTGTCCCAATAGACAGCTGAAGATGCCTCGATGCCCTCGAAGCTGGCCACGCACTGATTATCAATCATGGGTTCAATCAACGCCACAATGAGATCAGCTGGTATGTCAAGAGCACGAAGACAGCGCATGGCGAGGCACGGGGTGACATTATCGAATGCTTGTAAGATATCGAGGTTGGCAAGCCACAAACTGTCTCCTTTGCCCCAGACAGCGGAGTGCTGGCTGAGCCTTTTGGCAACGCTGGTGATTTCCGATGTATTCGTCCCGATCTGAATCCGTACAGGCATACATAGTGTCGGTGCTCCTCAATCCTCTTCTCAATCATCAGCACAATACATGTCATGTACCATTTCATAAGACACGACTGTAGACATAGCACACGTGTATCTGTCAAGTGTTGTATGTCCATTTCCTTAGGCATGAGCGTGGCAGCTAGTTGACGCCAACTGTCGGGGCAACATAACCTGCGGGAATACACACCTTGGAAGCTCACCAGAACACGTCGGACAGATGCCCACGAGAGCTGTTTCAACATCGTGACAGTCACGTTGTCGGGACCTGGGGCCTTTCCCGTGGACAGCTTCGCCCTCGCCCGCAGCAGGAGCGACATCGAGAACACCTCTGAGGATCCGCTTCCCGAACATAGACCACGCAGCGACTGTAGCTCACGAAGGGTCACCTCCCTGGCCTCGGGGTCCTCCACCTTAGACTTCATGTGCCCCAATATCTCGTCCCCCCACTCCTCGCGGCTCTGGGACTCCATCCCGTTGGCAAGGATCAACGTCTCCGTCTTGGCCCTCCTCCTCCTCCTCGTGTTCATCTCCGTCCTCCACCTCTGTACTCTTGCCTCCAGCCTCCTCCTTTCTCTCCTCACTATCTTTGAGCACCGTTTGGCCTCCTCTCTATCCCCACGACGAAGTGCTTCGCGTTTACTTTCCTGGGCGGCCCAGTGGATCTCGGATTTCTAAGGCACATTATTCCTGGGATTGGTATCCTTCTGGGGGGTCTCCTCGGCGGCCCTTATGAGGTCAGGTCCCAGCGTATCCAACATCTCCTGTCGATCCTCAGGGTCGGCATTTTCCTGGTACAATGCACGGCAACGACTGCCCCGATCGCCCATGTTCTTCGAAAACTCAAACTGCGACACCGGTTGCAAGTAGATGAATTTTCGAGCAGGCTGGGTCCGTCTCTTCGCAGACGGTGCACAAGACAGGCGAGCAACTATGCAGGCGTGGTCAGACAGCGCACGCTCGTATCTGCTGCATGGGTGCTCCGTCCAGGCGTGGCCCACTTCCGCAGGCAGCATCCAGCCTACAGTGATCTCCTGCCTGTGTAAACGACGGCTGACACCAACATAGTCGAGTACCTTCTCCACCCCCGTACTTGATTTGAAAGTAACCCTCCTCTGCCCAAATGCGTTCTCCATCCTTATGCCCCAGAGCCCGCAGAAGTCCAGTAGGGCCCTCCTCATAGATTGCAGCCTAGACGCCCGTCGAGTTTCGAAGCCCGAGACAACCCTATGAGGTCTTGTTTTACGTGTACCACGTTTTGTTTGAGTCATATACGGGTT
The DNA here is from genome assembly GCA_963575745.1 of Prorocentrum cordatum. Lineage (NCBI taxonomy): Eukaryota > Dinophyceae > Prorocentrales > Prorocentraceae > Prorocentrum > Prorocentrum cordatum. The sequence goes on from CAUYUJ010016645.1 coordinate 61,807, forward strand.
GCCGTCATCCGATCCTTCCTCCATCCCAGTATCAATCTCCGTAGAATCCCCAGCAATCCCAGACGCCTCCAGAAGCCCTGATCCAGTAACTCTAAAGCCGTTGACCTCCGAATCTGGCTCGAGTTCGACGTTAGCATCTGTCGAGAAGACCAGGTCCTGCGGCTGCTTCGGGAACTTAGACCTATGTGTGCGAAGCACTTGGGATATATCAAACAAAATCTGCTCATACACATAATGTTCATGCTGTTATTCCGTAAGGGTACGAATACTCTCATGCGGCATATATGCAACAATAACGGTAACACTAGAATAACTACAAATCACAAAACCTTTGCCACGATATGTGGCCCTGAGCGAGTCTCTCCAAGACTTAGACATGATCACCGCAGCCTTCCGACAAGTACTCCGAAAAATTGTGTAACCTCGCATGCTGAGATCACGAACTGAAAGGAACTGGCACTCGCACAACCCCGCGAGTCCCACATCTAAGCGACGTAGTGAATTAATTATGTCATGGCCGTTCTCTGCACCTGCCCGACGCACATTCCATGACGCAATGGCGTCGTGGCACCTCTAGTTCGTACTGGAAATCCTCGCTCGCAACTCATCAATGTTGATCCCTGGCTCAAGCTGATTCATTGCACGAGTAATCTCCCAGCCATTCTGCAGAGAGAACTTGGCCACAATCTTCCCTGGGGGTGGTAAGTGGTCACTGGAGCCCCACATGAACGTAATCGGTGGTCCCGTCTCGGCCCTGAGATTTGAATGATGCTTCTTGAAGCCTTTGAACTTTGCCTGAAAGATCCCAGCGGCATCCAGATGGGGCTTCTTCCAGGGGGGGGGCCTCCACGTGAACCTTGAGGACCCTGGGAGCATGCTGGAGTTTGTTGTCGGCAATCGAGGCGACGAGTCGACGACGGAGATCCCACAGCTGGTCACTGGTAACCCCATTCTGGAAATAGAGCCGAGCACGCGAATAACCCCATGCCTCTCGACCTGTGTTGAACCTCTTGGATTGGTTCAGGTCCAGAAGCTCCTTGACACCACTGAACCATTCTCCAGCCAGGACCTCCTCAGTAGTGAATTCAACGCCTGCTGTGATAATATCTCCTCCTGACGCTTCTCTGCATCCCGCCAGTCAGTCACCCATCCCTTGAGCTCGGCGAACGACGGAGTAAAATTCTGCATGGACTGCCGAGTTTCCGCCGAGGACGCCGTCGTAGAGGTGCCTGCTCTGGGGGCCCCACCTGCAGGAGCCTGCTGGAGCTGGATAATCTGGAGCCTCTGATCCTCCACCTTCCTAGTAATAGCATCTATGTCCGTCATCGCCTGCTGTACATTTTTCTCTACCGAATCAACACGAGCATTGAGTTGGGCGCCGAGATCCGTGATGCTCCGATGGGTTGACTGGAAGCCGTCAGTCATCTTACCTCCCAGAGATGCAACAAGCGACGTGATCTTGTCCATACCCCTAGTCATGGCCTCCTCGAGGCCCTCAACCGTCTGAATTTTGACACGGTTTCCCTCTGGGACCTCCTCCTCCTTGGCTCCTGGAACGGGCATATCAGTGGCATCCATGGCGAAAATCTCGGGGACCGCAGCAGCTGATGAGGCAGCCATCTTGCCTTCTGAGATGTTGCAAGGGATATTCCACTTCTCACAGAACAATCGATCTTCTCGAGTACGTTTGAGATGCTGCCGTAACTGGTGAAAGTTATATGGGGCAACAGGATTATGAGGTAAAGTGGGAGAGAGATCAGGTGGTCCAGATGGTAGGTCAACTAGAGAATCTTTATCGTCGTGACAAGATCTACCAACCTGTCTGGCAAGATATTCCCACTCCCAATGTCCGAAGTTGGATCCCCAGCGGTCCAGATCTATCGATGAACTCTGGCTCGTCCCGCCCAGCTCGATGCAGCAAATGCCGCAACAATGCACACAAACAAATACAAACAAATGGCAGGCGGCCTGCTTGCCTCGGACTCGCCGAAGTCGCCGAAGATGCCGAGTGGCCCAATCGCCACGCGCCCCCGCGCGGCGGGCCAGGCCAGGGGCAGGCTGCCTGACCGCACAATGCGGCTCGAGCCGCACGAGGGGGCCCCACGAGCCCCAGCAGCAACCAAACTTGGTTACCGCCGGGAACTCGTAGAGCTTCCTCGCGCAATGCGGGCGCGGCAATCTCGCACTGCGCGCGCGAGGGCGCGGTCTCATGGAGGAGGGCGTGGAAGAGAAGGAGGAGCGAGGAAAAGCACCTCTGGAAAGAAAGAATAGACATACCAGAACGAGTTCAGGCGTCTGGACGCTCCATCACCATCTCTAAAAAATTAACATAGTACGAACAGTTTTTCGGCCCCAGGGCTGATGGTACACTGATGTCAGGCCTCTGGATACCTTGAACTAGCGCGGCTAATTATTTCCTTCCCATTGCTGCGCCGAACAGCTCTGTAGCTCATCTGCAGCTCGAGTTTGGTGTTTGGTGTTTGGTCAGGCTACACAGGGCGCGCGCGCCCAAGCCTAAGGGCAAGAGCCAGTTAAATCCGCCCCCTCCGCTTTGCATAGGAAATTTCTTTAAAAATATGCTCCACACCTGTGCACAGGCGCTCGGCAGCAGACAATTCTGCCTCCGTCACGGTGGAGCCTCCATCAAACATGTAGGCTTCAGAGCACACGAGCGTCCACGGGCCACCCTCTGGAGCAACTTCAAACCAGTGACCTCCTGCGGCACCCTCACTACTCACACCACCATCCCAACATCATATGATGTATTTGATGTTTGTCTTGTTCTGTTTGATATAGTCGTGCTTGTAAATTATGTAACAATTTCCTTCTCTCGCATGGTGTGTAAGCTCATCAGCATAGGCATTGGCTTCTCTATAGATGTGTTTCCAGAAATCCTTTCCGTGGGTCGGGCATCGCGTGTTGTGTTGTTCACACATGTCGTACATAATATATTGTATCCTGGCAATCCGTTTGGCATACCCACTGTTGTCACAAGCCCAGACTCCCCTTCCACCATTGTACCACCGTGCTACTGTCACCACACATTTCAATAGCAATCCCCTCCACCCCAGGGTTCCATATTGTCGCTTGTTCGTGTATGATTGCAAGCCGTCGGGCCAACTCATCATTTTTCGGTACCTTCGCAAAGCCTCCGATCCTCACCTCCTCCTTCCTCCTCACGAACATGTCCTGCACTTTGGGTATCCGTGACAGATGTTCCACAAACTCCTCCCAATCCGTCGGGGCCACACACGTATCGTACCACAAGAGGGACCTCCATTTTCCAAAAAGTGCAACCCAGCTTCCTGTCACGATCCTTGGTCTGCCCCTGAGCCGTCTCGTTCCCTCCCTCGCTCTCGTCTGACTCACAGACGCCAGCATTGCACCCCTCTGCACCGTCCACTCTCCCGATACATGCAGCATCGAGCGCAGCGTCTGCTGCCATGATTTGCTATACACCGTGGACGGCACGTGGCACTTACATTGGGGTACTTCAACCGCAAATTCAAAGTTGTATCTCACGGCTTTGTCCACCAACGCTTTGAATCCCCCTTCTTTGAACATATCCCTGGATCTGTTGGTACTGCGATCCCTGAACTCCTCCCACGTTTCCGTCTCTTGTCTGTGTAATCCTCGCACTATCTTCAAACATCTTCCTTCAAAACTCCCCAATATGTTAAGTACATGTGCACTGCAATTCCATCCCACGCAACCGTGACATATGATATGTTGAACTCTGCTCTGGCACCGTCTGGATTGTTTCCTCATGCTCACCGCCCGTGATCGATAGAATTTCATATCAGCATAAAAACACCGCCTGTCTGCATCAATGCGGTGCCGCACTGCATGGAAATCCTTCGGGTTCGTCACATATTTAACCCCCAGTATCACACACTCACTTTTTCTCTGTAAAATCACTGCATCACGTAATTCATAAGGTACGCTAGGGCCTCCAGCCTGCATACAAATATCATCTCCCAGTTCACATATTAATGATTGTGCCCCCTGGTTCTGTCTCAGACCAAACACAAGGTACCCCAGACTCTCAATCTTCCAGTCCATACCTGCACGCCTGAGGGCAACGGTCAGCATACCCACCACTTTCTTCAACGGATTTGCCGAGGCTGGTAGCAGCACCACATTATCTGCCCGTATGTAATGATTGACCAGCGCCTGTTGTGTTCCTTCGCCTTGCAATCGTACCCCGTAGTTACATGACTCCCATGTTTCAACAATAGATTCCCATATAGCCTCCAACACAATATTGAGTAGTACTGGGCCTTCTTCCCCCCCAGGTTCGCACCGATTTGTTATAAAGAATACCATCGCTGCACACATCTTGAAAGTCAAAAACTGCAGTGTTTCCATTCATGGGCCCCACAATTGCGATAATCAAGTCTGCTGGATATCTGAGGTACTCCATCGCACGGATCACCATCGAGACCGTTACATGATCAAATGCTTTTTTGATACCCATTACTCCCATATGTATCGACTCACCCTTCCCCCAGAGAGTGGCGTGGCGTGTCATATGCAGCATCGCGGCCGTCATGCTGTACTTTGTGACTTCTGGAAACCATATGTCGCCAGCTTTTTGGCATGTCCATGTTCTTCCACAAAGATAAGAAGGCACGCCATGTACCACTTGCTCATAACACCCAACAGCGATATTCCACTAGTCTCTCCAAATGTTTGGATCACACTCACTTTTGGGATCAACTGTACGCACAATTTTCTCCACGAATCTGGTGACGGCCTTTTTCTGATCATGAATCTCTTGTGTCGTATCAGTATCAATGCTTTCCAAGGTATTGCTTTGAGAATCTCCGCCACCAGGCCATCAGAGCCCGCTGCGGTCCCGCCCTTCAATCGAGCTCGAGCCCCCAGCAACACACCCATGGATATGACCCTGTTCGTAGTCCTGCCCTCTGCCTCCCACTGTGTCCGTAGTCGATGCAACTCTCTCTTTGCAGCTCCACCCTCCCCATCACATGTATATGACCGTTGGACGTGTTTGTTCAACTCCCCCACCCATTTTTGTTTGTTTTCCGTCAGTAGTACGTCGCACATCATTTCCTTGATACACCTACGGGGTCCATGTTTGGAGCCACTGGAGTCCTTGAGGAGCTGTTCCCTTCTAAATTTCCTTCGCAGTGTTTTTGACGTCGCAATAGTTGTTTTCTACGCTCACCGAAGACACCCCGCCTTAACTCCGCTTCAACATCCACCAGTTGGTCAGGTTTCTTGATTGGTTTAGTGCCCGCCCTGCCTTTTCTATGCCTACACATCGTCGCAGCACCCACAAGCATCTCTCCCACCGTCTGTATGTTTATATTCACCTGTTCACTCACATGTTGCTGTATATGTACGTCGGCCAGTGCACTGAATACATTCGCTGACTCATAACCCTCCGGGGCCCAGTTGTTGAGACTCTGGGGTCTAGGTCGCACGAAAGGCTTGCGTACCGATGTGCGTTTTATCCGCACCCCTACCTTCGCATGATCACTGTAACGCGATGCTCGATCCTGTGTAGGATCAACAAATTCCACCATGCATTCAAATGAGCAGTTGATCCGAGCCACCTCGGTACCTGCAAATTGTGTCGGCACAAACACGTAATCCAACACCCTGGAGTAACTGCTGGTACTCCTCGGCCTGTGCGTCACTCGTCGCATGCCGTAGGTGTTGGCTGCACAAAGACCCCAATGATTCAGAAAGCGCACGAGCATGTCCCTCCTCTCCTCATGGTGCTTCGCCTCCGTCCTCATCCACACCTCCTCCAATCCTTCCCCCGTGAACCCCAAGAGATTTGGTTCCAGCTCTGTCTGCGCATCTGCCCCAACAAACTGCAATACTTTTGACCCCTGGTATTGCTCGCTACATAGTTGCACACAGCTTAGCTAAGACATCACTATATTCATCAAGGCTATCACCCCCCCGCTGCACTGTGGGTAGGTACACTGAGGGCACGACCACATATGCAAATTGTACTACTGCAAACCTCTCACCACATTTACTGTCGGAGATAGTCGCCGCCCATGGGCCCCTAAAGGCCACAGCAGCCCGTCTACATGCACTGATACGTACCTGCCAACCACATGCTTCAAAAGCGTCCGATGACATGTACTGGCACTCCTGCAAACACAGCACATCATGTTGGCAATATTCCAGCATCGCTGGCAGAAGCTCGCTATTCCTCATGTTGACATTCCAAGTTGCCACCGCGAGCTGAGTGGCAGGTTGGCACCGTCAACTATTTGTTTGTCTGAGCTTCGTGAGCAATGCCTCCTGATCGACCTCAGGCTCCACCCTCCTCAGATTGTTAGTGTGTAGCGCCCACCCACTGTGTACACCCCATTCAGCAATCAACACTCTTGTGTCAGGATCTGTTTGTGGGTTCTGTGCAAACCATATATGATTTCGGCGGCCCTGGCTCCCCCTTGCACATTGTCCCCGTCGTTTTCTTCACCTCCGCAAAACAACTCTGGAACTTGCCTACCTGTTGGACATGGGGTGTTCTCCACGGCGCACACTCGACATGATACTTCACATTCGCAGGTAAATCCGCGTTTCCCATGTGGTACTCCCTTTCAAAACAATTCCGAACCTGCCATATGTTCTCCGCTGTCGTTCCTTTTTTGAAATAGATCCGCCCGCGTGTGCATGGTCAATACCTTCCAGTATTCCCCCCCCCCCCCCCCCCGCAGTTCTCACATGATCAAAAGCAGCATTGTGCGTTGCGTCCAGCGATGCCAGTCCTAATAATTGTGTGATGTTGTCGGTCAGCACTTGTTGTTTCATGGCCTCCCTTTGATTAATCTCTCTATTATTCCACCCCTCCCGTGATATCCAACCTTCGAATTCAATATATGACGGTACCCAGTTCGAAGTGCACCCTGCACCACTGCCCGCGTCGCCAGATCCATATCTAGTCGATCCGCTTGTGTAAGATTGAGCGTCCCCGTTCTTCAAATTCTGGAATCAGCTTGGGCCTGTTTCACTTGCTCCGATAATGTTTTGACATCCGTCGTTGGTTTATCAATCTTTTGCTCCATAACATGCAAGTCCGATGCAACCGATGCGTTGAACTCACTGACTGTCGCCGTTACTTCGTTCTGGCCCTTCAAAAATTGTCTGAACATTTCCTCGGGCGTCATTGTAGATGGTTGAGGCGCCTGGACAACAGCATTCGGACCTACGGCCAGACCACTCGCAGCATTGGGGACTTGGGCTGTAGCTAGATGAGGCGCCTGGACAGCAGCACCAGGAGCCGCGGCCAGACCACTCGAAGCACTGGAACCCTTGCCCGCCCCTTTTCGCCCTCACCTCTCTCAACCACTCACTGCTAGCATTCCATCCCATTTTGCTATCATCCATTTTGTCATCCGCCATGATTGCTGATGATCGCCGAGTGCTTTTCGCTTTGACTCTACGTAACGTGTGAAGTGCAGCTTGATATCTATGTGATTGGCCAATCTTCTTGAAATCGTACGCCTCCTGTTGAACAAATGCCTCTGGTGGGGAAATTTCCAATTCCAGCGCAATCTGATCTTCTCTCTTCTCTTGCGTCGTTAATCGCGGCACAGCACCTGATGTGTCTTTCAACCAATCACAAGGATGTGGCTCACAATCAATACCAAAGTCAGCTGATGCAATATAGTCACTCTGATCGTCGTCCGATGGCAAAATATATGCTCCCTGCGAGTCTGTTTTCAATCCAACAGCCCACAGAGGTCTTTTGTAAAAACCAGACAGATCCTGATCTTCCTGCGATCCCCACGATATCTTGTTGTCAAGAACGAGGACAAAGAATCAATGCGACCACACTCCCCGCGACGCGTCAAACACGCGCCGCACGAGAGGGGGGCTTGAGGCTAGCCTGTGTGCGTGCCCTGCCGCGGGCTTTTCTCGACGTCGAACCCTGACGTCTCGAACCCTGACGTCTCGAACCCTGACGTCTTGAGCGAAGCCTTGAGCCAGGAGACGTTTTGAGCCTGCAGCTCGAGTTAAGTGGGGAAAATCATCACCATCTCGAACAGATTAGCAGAGTAGAAATATTTGTCCAGCCCCAGCGCTGATATGATAGCCGACCGAGATCAGGCGTCTAGATACTGCAGACTATCGCGCCTGATGGTTCGCTTCCCATTGCTGTGCCGAACAGCCCTGTAGCTCATCTGCAAGTCCAGTTAAGTCAAGAAGCATCACCAAAAAATAGCAGAGCAGGAGTAGTTGTTCAGCCCCGGCGCTGATAGCAGACCGAGATCAGGCGTCTAGATGCTTTCAACTAGCGCGTCTGATGATTCCCTCCGATTTCTCTGCTGAACAGCTCTGTAGCTCATCTGCAGCTCGAGCTAAGTCAAGAAGACCATCACCCTCTCCAAAAAAATAGCAGGGCACAAATAGTGTTTCGGCCCCAGCGCTGATAGCCAACCGAGATCAGGCGTCTAGATACTGCAGACTATCGCGCCTGAGGATTCTTTCCCATTGATGTGCCAGAGAGCTCTGCAGCTCATCTGCAGCTCGAGTAAAGTCAAGAAAATTATAATCATCTCAAAAAATAGTAAGGTGCGTATAGGTTCGCGGACCTAGCTCGAGTGGCAGACCAATTTCAGACCTCTACATGCTTGAGACGAACGCGCCTGATCATTCAGGAACGATTAAGTGTTCATACCAGCTCTGTAGCGGTCCTGAAGCTCGAGTTAAGCACAGAAAACCGACAGCACCTGTCACGATGACACAAAACAGCCGATCCCGCCGGAGTGCTTTTTGGCAGTAATAGGTACCCGATCGAGCTGAGATTAAGACGGCGAGCAGAAATAAGATCGAAGATGGGTGGAAAAAATACTAGAGCTCTAACGAATGGTTGAATTTCGAGAAATCGAATTTAAACAAATCAAAAATTCCCTAAACTTCCGTCTACCTTTTTGGCCAATTAGCCCCCCAGCGCGCCGGAATTACTCTTCTAGCTTCGCCGCTAACGCTCTTAGGGAAGCTCTACGGGTAACTCGCACTCCGTCCGCGTCGACTGTCCGCAGCGGGCATGCCACGTAGAACACCGCGTTGAGGCACTGCGTCACGTAGGGGCTGAGGGGGGGCCGCCTGGCTCGGGCCCGCGAGCAGATGAGGGACCTGCCTCCTGGGGTGCGCAGGCCCCCTCCCCAGGTGGACTCCCGGTCGCTGCTTTGCGATTCTCTGGACCAAATGCCGCCTGCCGGTGATCCCCAGGTAAGCCTCGCGACCCAGCACGCCAGAGCCCTCGTCGCTGAGCACGCAGCCACCCACGCCGCCCGGCAACACCGTCGTCAGCATCTCGGCGGGCCTCTCGCAACCAGCAGGCGCTGCCGAGACTCGAGCACCACTCCCAGCAGCTGTGGGGCCCGCGCGCGCTGCTCCAGGCGGCCGAGCAAGAGGCCGCGCAGCGCCCTCGTCGCCTGACCCAGCCGGGCTTGCTCCAGGCCGGGCAGCCAGCCGTCTCGAAACGCAGCCCTCTGTCAGGCCGCGGGGCCAGGTGGTAGTCCGCCTTTCGCGGCCAGCCGCCAGATATCGACGTGCTCGACTCCACCAGCGCCGATCGGGCAGCCTGTTGAGCACTCCTCCTGCGCGTAGCCGCAGAGGTGGTCCATCACTGGGATCCGGCGGTACACCGTCAACCAGGTTACCGCCAGAAGCCTCGTGGAGCTCTTTTCTCGCGCAGCGCTGCTCGAAAAACATGGAAGAAGCTTTCTCAAGGTCAGCTGAGAAACTCGAAAAAATACGTTTACTCAGTTTTTTTTCCAGAGTTGGTTCCGCCAAGTGTTTTGATAGTAATACTGCGGCTACAGACCTGAGAATTGCACTGGCAGACGCGGCATAACCCACTGGGCGCCGGCGGTAAACCGTCAACCTTAGTTACCGCCGGGAGACTCGCAGAGCTTCCTTGCCACATATCATCTCCAAAGAGTTACCAGAGAACCCAAAGTTTTTCAGCCCGAGCGCTGATAGCAGACTGATTTCAGGCGTCTAGATACATGTCACTAGCGCCCCTGAGGTTTCCCTTCCAATTTCTGTGCTGAACAGCTCTGTAGCTCATCTGCAGCACGAGTAAAACCAAGAAAAGCAATACAATCTCCAAGAAATTAGCAGATTACGGAGAGATGTTCAGCCCGAGCGCTGAAAGCAGACTGAGTTCAGGTGTCTAATAGCGCGCCTGATGATTCTCTTCCGATTGCTGTGCCTACGAGCTCTGGAGCTCATCTGCACCTCGAGTTCAACCAAGAAAACCAATTCTATCACCAGAAAGAAAAAAAAAATGACTAGGTATTCGGCCTCTGCGCTCATAACAAACCTAAGCCCAGCGTCTAGATACTTCAGACTAGCGCGCCTCATGATTCCCGTCCGATTGCTGTGCCGAAGAGCTCCCAAGCGTATCTGCAGCTCGAGTTAAGTGAAGAAACTCACCATCATCTCGAAAAAATCGGTAGAACACGAATAGTTTCGCGGACCTAGCTCGAGTAGCAGACCGAGTTCAGATGCTTCAGACGAACGCACCTGCTGATTCTGGATCGATTACGTGTGCGCGTCAGCTCTGTAGCTATCCTACAGCTCGAGTTAAGTACAGAAAACCGACAGCACCTGTCAAGATGACTCGAAGAATAGGTATAGTTTCGCAGACCTCGCTCGAGTAGCAGACCGAGTTCAGACCTCTAGATGCTTCAGACAAACGCGCCTGATGATTCTGAATCGATTACGTGTGCGCACCAGCTTTGTAGCTTCCCTAGAGCTCGAGTTAGGTACAGAAAACCGACAGCACCTGTCAAGATGATTCGTAACAGCCGATCCCGCCGCGACGCTTTTTGGCAGTAATAGTTACCCGATCGAGCTGAGATTAAAACGGCGAGCGGGAATCAGATCGAATAGCACGGGGGACAAAAAAAGCCCCAACGAATTGTTGAACTCTGAGAACATAATTCTCAACCGAGCAAAAGTCATGAAAAAAGTATGTCGGGATTTTTCTTGCCAACTAGCTCCCCAGCACGCCGCAATTACTCTAAAGCTTCCAGGAACTAGCTAAGGGAAGCTCTACGAGTTACTACAGCTGCGAAAAATCTCGTTTCTCAAAATGAATTATCAAATGTCTTTCAAATCTTACCAAAAACGACCCACAGTTACCACATTGTTCTTTCTGGTCGGGTGGGCCAACTAGCTGCACCCCGCGCCGGAATTGCTCTAGCTCATCGACGCCGAAGAGATCTACGAGGTATGCCGAGCCCTCCGCCCGGCATGCCTTCGGCCTGGGCAAGACAGCTGACTGGCGCCGGCGGTGAACCGTCAACCTGGTCTTTTTTGCGTCTTTTGCGAAGGCCGGTTCGAGCTCCCATGGGAGCAGGCCTAAACACAGAGAACCTAAACAGCGAAGCTGTACAGGAAGACAGCGAAGCTGCAAAGATTAAAGCAGAGGCGCATCAAACAGCGAAGCTGTACAGATATGCACAAGACTGCCAATACACTAGAATACAAAACAACAAAGATGATGAAAGAAGCTGTACAAGACAGCAAGAAGCAGTGAGAGACCATGCAGTAACCACATATAGCGATTACCGTCTCAGCACCACTGAAAATAAAAGCAGTGAGAGACCATACAGCAACCACTGGTTTATACAGCGATTACCGTCTCAACACCACTGAGACAAACACAAAACTCACAACTAAAATGACGAGTACACTTCAAAGTAATGCGAAACCAAGCAGTCACCACATATAGCGATTACCGTCTCAGCACCACTGAAAGACCATGCACGTGAAACACAACGAATTTGCGGACGACTGTGCACAGAGTCAGGCAAGACACCCACCACTCATTGAGCGGGAGTGGGCAAACGCAAAACTCTTATTCCGAACAAAGTCAAGATCACGCGGAGCTCTTATACCAACATACGCGCATGTCCGACACACACACGTAGAGATCCCTGCGCGCGTAAGAGATCTCGGAAAAGAAATAGCGACACACCGACACACCGCCGGAAACCTCGTAGAGATCCCTGCGCGCGTAAGAGTGCTCGGAACCGAAGCAGAGAGCTCCGAAGAAGTTTTTCAAGAAATCTTCAATTTTACATTTTTCATGTCGACATGAGGTTGGTTCCTCCAAGTGTTTTGATAGTAAAAAAGCGCCGACAGAGCTCATACTAAGATGCATAAACCCTGATAGTCTCTTACAGGTGCGAAAAAACTGGTTTCTCAAAATGCATTGTCACATATTTTTCAAATCTTAGCGAAACCGACCCAAAGTCACCACATTCTCCTCTCTGGTCGGGTCGGCCAACTAGCTCCACCCCGCGCCAGAATTCCTGTAGCTCATCGATAACGAAGAGCTCTACGAGGAACTCGAAAAATTACGTTTTTCAGTTTGTTTCCCAAAGTTGGCGCCTGCAAGTCTTTTGAAAATAATACTGCAGCTACGAACCTGAGAATTGCACAGACAGACGCACCATAATCCACTGCCGGTGGGAAAAAACTGGTTTTGTTCGAAATGAAGTGCCACATATCTTTCAAATCTTAGCAAAACCGACCCCAAGTCATCACATTCTCCCTTTAGATAGGGTCTGCCAACTAGCTGCACCCTGCGCCCGAATTCCTCTTAGCTCATCTTGCCGAAGAGCTCTACGAGGTAAGCAAGAACCTCAGGTTGACACATTCTCTCTTTCGGTCGGGTCTGCCAACTAGCTCCACCCTGCGCCCGAATTCCTCTCAGCTCATATTGCCGAAGAGCTCTTCGAGATACCTGGTCTGCGGGGTCTGCGTAGGCCGATTCGAGCTCCCTGGAGAGCAGGCCAAGACACAGAGAAACCTAATCAGCGGAGCTGTACAGATATACACAGCGAAGCTGAAAATAAAGTACAAGTGCACAAACAGCGAAGCTGCACAGGAATGCACAAGTATACGACACACGAGAATGCAACTCAAAGCTTGTAAGATTGAAAGCAATGCGAAGACCACGCAGTAGCCACGAAGCGATTACCATCTCAGCACCACTGCAGTGAACCACGCCCGCGAAACACAATTACAAAGACGCATGCAAAATGCGAATTGGATGATAAGTTACAGATGCCTGCCACGAATCACTTATGAGCCAGCGAGCTGGGAGCCAAGGGAAAAGCCAGCGGGGGAGCGGGAAGAGCCCAAAGAGCCAAAGCGAACCCAGGGGCAAAACAGCGGGGGAGAGGAAGGGAGAACACTCAAATAACAAAATGGATATGCAATGAACTGATAAGTTGGAAGCTCACTGAACTCGTGAAATTAAACGTGCAATGAACGCATGAGGTTGGAAATTCAACTCAGGAAACTTGCCTTCCAACATCTGTTGAAGCACGCCCAGAAACTTGCATTCAAACATCTGCGGAAGAGACTCGCATTCCAACATCTGCTGAAGCAACGCATGTCCCAACTGAACCGAGAACTCGGCGCGTATCTTGCAACGTCCATTGGCTGAAATCCTCCTTCCAAAAACTTGCATGAACATGTTCGCCCAGAGTTCTAGGCCCACCTTGCACCACAATGAGGTCTTGCAGGATGGCCTCAACACAGGCGCGCGTTGCCCTTTGCCTGGTGAAACCGTGAATTTCTGATATGTTCAATCTTGTACACAAAAAGAACACACCAAAAAAAATGTCGTGGTTGAGGCTGCACCCGTAAGCGAGCTTTCCGGCACTGAGTCTTAGAGGCAACTGGAGTGCCGAACCTTCTGCCCAGACACTTGGCGAGACGAAACACGTTTTGGGACGTGAAGCTCATGCGAAGCATGTCATCTATCAAGTAACTTCGCCCGTGCACACCAACCTCACTTACGAACTGATCAAACTGCTCCATTTTATCTGGCACCCTAACATCAGATCGATTCACTCGCGCGGTAATTGTTGCACCCCCAGCTGAAGAGACTCGCATTCCAACCTCCGCATCTTGTTCTGCTGAAGAAACTTGCAATCCATCATATGCTGAAGAAACTTGCATTCCAACGTCGGTTGAAGCACTCCCAGAAACGTGCATTCCAACATCTGCTGAAGAAACATGCAGACCAGACTTGCGGAAACAGTATTTCCTGATCCATAAACTGCACGCCAACTGATACAAATAGTCTGCATGGCCACGTTTCTCCTCGTCCTCCGTCACTGCTGAACTCACAACTGCATTAGATAAACTCCCAGTCGCGGAACTCCCCAGTGCATCAGATGAACTCCAAACTGCGGAACTCCCAACTGCAGAACTCCCAACCACAGAATCTGACCGAATCCTATGGTCAGCCTCCGTTGAACTCCCAACTGCAACAGCAGAACTCCCAGTCATGGAACTCCCTACTGCATCAGCTGAACTCCAAACCGCGGTACTCTCAACTGCAGAACTCCCGGCTGTTGAACTCCCAACTGCATCAACAACTGCATCAGCGGAACTCCGAACTGTGGAACTTCCTACTGCACTCCGAACTGTGGAACTCCCGACTGCACTGGAACTCCCAACTGCAGAAGAATCACCCTGATCAACGTGCACTCGATGACACTCCTCCTTCTCCTCCTCACCAACAAAGAGAACACAAAGATCAGTCTGAGTCCCACACGCAATGTGAACACAGGGATCTGTCTGAGCCCCACGGGAATACCTGGTCTGCGATGTCTGCGCTGGCCGATTCGAGCTCCCATGGGAGCAGGCCAGGACACAGAGAACCTAAACAGCGAAGCTGCAAAGATTAAAGCGGAGATGCATCAAACAGCGAAGCTGTACAGAAATGCACAAGACTGCAAGTACACGAGAAAACAACTAACAATATAATGAGGGAAGCAATGCAGACCATAGATAAGGAAGCAAAGCTAGAAGCAGTGAGAGACCATACAGTAACCACTGGTTTATACAGCGATTACCGTCTCAACACCACTGAGAAAAACACGAAACTAAGAGAACTAAAATAGCGAGTGCGCTTCAAAGCAATGCGAGACCATGCAGTAACCCCATATAGCGATTACCGTCCCAGCACCACTGAAAGACCACGCACGCGAAACACAACGTCGAACCACTGGCTTATACAGCGATTACCGTCTCAACACCACTGAGACAAACACGAAACTAAAATAACTAAAATAGCGAGTGCGCTTCAAACAAAGCGAGACCACGCAGTAACCACATATAGCGATTACCGTCTCAGCACCACTGAAGAACCATGCACGTGAAACACAACGCCGAATTTGCGGTCGACTGCGCGGGCCGTCTGGCCCAGTCGCTAGCAGGAAAACGGGCGGCATACAGAGTCAGGCAAGACACCCACCACTCTTTGAGCGGGAGTGGGCAAATGCAAAACTCTTATTCCGAACAAAGTGAAGATCACGCGGAGCTCTTATACCAACACGCGCGTATGCCCGACACACACACACAGCATGGCAATTGTCAACGCAAACACAAAGTCCGAAGTATGTCGTAGCAACCCGCGGTAAGACAAGAGTCGTATGCTCACGTCATGTGTGATAACTGAATGTCTCATAACGTGCACTACTCTAACTCACGAAAGAAACGATTACAACCTCCCCTCGAAGGATTCCACTGCGTACTGAATAACAGTTCCCAGACTGCAACCAAAGACAAAATTGGATACGTGCTGAGAGCAACTCGTACAAGATAACAAATGCGGCAAGTACAAACGCAAGCGGCCTGGAAGTACAAGCAGACAATGCAACAAGTGCAAAGCAAGCGGCCTGGAAGTACAAGGTAACAAATGCAGCGAGCACAATCAAAGCAAGCGGCCTATGCACCTGCCCCGATAGGAGCTGTCTCACTTGGCACAACAGAGAACCTGGCACCTATCGTCTGTAGGTTCAAGGAGAGGAGGTCGTCGCAGCCGACGAAGTACCCGAAGGTGTTGGACGGCCCGTACACAAGATGCACAGTGGAGTACGATACGCGTGCACGCACAGAAACCTGTCCGCACAACGCGGCTCGAGGAGGCCCCCAACGGGCCAGGTCGCCGCTGAGCTCCCCGAGGAGGGACAGCAGCAACCTGGTATTTTTGCGTCTTTGCTGGGACCGTCTTGGCCACTAAGGCCAGGCCCAACAAAGTATCAGGCGAAACAGAGCCTCTCATTTATCACGCAAGCAGTCAGCTCTTATACCACACAGCGAAGCTGAAGGAATAAAGAGAATCACATGCCGCAATGACACAATCAAACGCAAAGCACACAAAAGACAAACGAATGAGTCAGTGAACAGCGAAGCTGTTGTAATAAACAAGAACACAGATAAAGAAGGAACCATGTGTGACTTACCACTGCGAATGATCAAAGAAGGTCTGCACTACCTGTGGGAGCACATCGCATATGCGCTCCGCCGCTGATAGTTCCGTATCTGTAACAGCGGCGCTTGGTGGCAGACACCAAGCCGCAAGATACACATCCTTGAAAATGATGTCGGTCCGCGAGAAGATATATTTGTTTCGCAGACCAATCTGCATCCACACACCACAGGCACTTCCGCGGCTACAAACGCCCCCATCAAAGCCGGCTTTGATAAGGCAAGGAGTATAACACTGAGATTCAAAATCGCTGAGGTAAACGAAATCGGCGTACACGTGGCCCTGACGGGGCTGATGGGTCAGTAAGTCAGCTCTCTGGTTCCATTCCCGAAAAGAATGAGAGAAGAAGTCACGGCCAGCCTCTGGAGGCCTCACCGAGTATGCGTCCTGCATCTCGTCCAACTTATTAATCAGAGTATCCACCCTTTTCTGATATACCTGAGCTAATACTTTCTATTTCCCACAGAGCCAGTTAATCACAAGCAGTGAGTCCCCTTGGATATCCAGTGGTATCCCATCCGTTTCGAGGTCCCACTGAGTACAACGCATGTTATGCAACGCAATACGTTTGCTGAGACGATCCCTAAATGCTGGTGTATCCTCCCGATCCTGACCAATATGAACCCCTCCATCCTCATCCAAGTTCAAGAACACAGGCACCCCTGAGGACGCCAAACCTTTGCACTTCTTTTGGAAATACTTCAACATAGTACTAGAACAAACATTAGCAGCGAAATCCATGAAATGTTCAAAACTTCCAGCAAAGAACTCCCACCAGGATAAACCATAAAACGATTCCAATGAATAGTACCACGGACGAAGTCCTACACTCTCCTGCCCCCCCCCCCCGATGTCGTTTCATTGAGCTGGCCTCCTTCCAATTCCCCCAACATCTGAGAGCCTCGCTTGAATCTGTCCTCATTCTATCCCACAGTCGGCCAAACGCCAGGCATGAGAAGCGAGAATCTCTCCAAGCTCTTGTCGAGTTTGCCTCCAGCGCCTCCCGATCTGTGATCAACCTATGGGCAAAATCATGGATGTCGATTGCCCACATCCAGTGCACTCTGAGAAACTTCTGTACAATACCCGCATAGTGTGCATCATGAAATCTTTGTCTTGCACGTTCATACCTCCTCGTATTCCATTCCTGATAACTTTCCTCCCCCCTCCGTATACAACGAGACATTACAGCCAGGCACTTACCCTCAAAGAGATGAAGGGCACTCAATGAACTAGAGTCGACCGTACATCCTTCCGCCGCGTAGAGAACAATACTCTGAACCCTCTGTGCATACCTCTCATACTTATCTTTCAACGGGATGGCCGTGGAGCAGAAGAAGGTCGCCTGCCCCCAGAAAGCCCTGCGAGCAGAGTCAATACTAGCATCCAAATCTGGGTGCTCATTCACATGTAGTTCAGAACAAATATGAGCCCCAAGCACCTCCATCTCCGTCACCCTTCTAAATCGATACACTCCCGACTCCTCCGACCCCATCGAGAGAACAAGATCAGCAGTGCGTAATATTTCCCCTTCCGCATCTCGCGGAAGATCAACCCCGAACACCATGTACAATAGACTGAACTCTTTCCATTTCATGCCATAGTCATGTAACTGTGTAGTTAGACCGTATAACATGCGCGTGAGTTCCCCCCGACTCCGAGCCAGAACATAACAGTTGTCCGCCCAAAGGAAGTGATTAATAATCGAAACACAGCTAGTCGAGCCAGTCGCAAACTCAATACGATAACCTAGTCCTAGTACGTCCCATTCTCGAATCGTGGAACTCCACATAGCAGCAACAATAAGGTTGAAAGCCAACGGGCCCTCAGGCCCTCCCGTCCGAATACATTTGTCCCACCTTACCTCCAAAACCTCAAGCCCATCATAAAAGACAGTGCCTACACATTCGCACAAGGGGTTAAGTAGAGCATACTGTAGGTATAGGGGCACACCCGCATGATCCAACCCGCGCCTGACATTGGCCACCGTGCAGTGATCGAACGCCTGGAGGACATCAGCGTTCGCCAAGTGTGCCGTTTCCCCTTTTCCCCATTGTGCAGCATGTTGACCTATGTGTTTGATGCTAGCCGTGATTTCGTGTGTACGACGGTGTTCCTGGAAACCATACAACCCAATATGACGAAACACTCCGTTTCTTTCAATATGGCCCTCAACCAGGAGAACAATACAGGAACTGAACCATCTCGAAACAGCATTCTGCATACACAGCAAACGACCGTCTTTTAACTTAGTAATCCCTGGAATTTTGGGCATAAATGAGACGAGAATCTCACGCCACGACTGAGGATACGGAATCGTGAGCTTGATGATTTTATCGAACAACTTCTGGATCGCTCTGAGAGCACACCGCGGCAAGCTCCTTAGAATCTCGCACGGTATCCCGTCTGGCCCAGTAGCCAACTGGGTCTTCAGCCGAGCACGTGCTCTGAGAAGCAGCGCCATACTAATTCCCACAACCGATGTGGATCGTACCTCATGTACTGCCCTCATCCTGATGGAGATCCTTGCACGCGTAGAGATCTGAGCAGAGAGATCCTTGCACGCGTGAGAGTGCTCACGATCTGAGCAGAGAACTTGGCAGAAAATTTTGTTAAAAACAATTAAGTTTGCATTTCCCCCGTCAACATGAAGTCGCTTCCTCCAAGTGTTTGCATTATGGCTTGTCGAATATCTTTCAAAACTCAAGAAAACCGAGCCCAAGTAGACACATTGTCCGTCGGAGCCGGGTCGACCAACTCGGTTCCCTCAAATCTTTTGATAGTAATTTTGCTTCCAGAGCCCTGACAAATTTACGAGCAGATGCGCCATAGCTTACAGTGTGTGAGAAAAATCTGTTTTCTGAAAACGAATTGTCAAATCTTCCATAAAGATACAAAAACGGACTCCAAGTCAACACATTGTCTCTTCAGGTCGGGTCTGCCAACTAGCTCCACCCTGCGCCCGAATTCCTTTTAGTTCATCTTGCCCAAGAGCTCCACGAGGCAAGTACCCGACTGCAGCCCACCACGTGCTGCCCGCAGATAGCGCTTGGCTGCTGACGCCGCCTCCGCGCCGGCCGCGTCCAGCACGTGGACTGGCGCCGGCGGTGGAACCTCGTCGAGCTCTTTCCATGCATGAAAGTGCTCAGAATCGTAGCAGACAGCTTCTCGGAGCATTTCTACCTCCACCCCGCGCCGGAATTCCACTAGCTCATCGTTAACTGGCGCCGGCGGTGAACCGTCAACCTGGTCACCGCCGGGAACATTGCAGAGCTCCTTCCACGCGTAAGAGTACTCAGAATTGAAGCAGAGAAATTCGCAGAAGATTCTCTTAAAATCATTATTTCTGCTTTTGTTGATGTCAATATGCGGTCGGTTCCCAGAAGTAAACCGATACTAAAACTTCTGCGAGGGAGCTCAGCTGCTCTCAGAACAAAGCTTACATGCAAATACTTCGCGTAAAAGTCTGCTTCCTCAAAATGAATTGTAAAATCTCTTTCGAATCTGAGCAAAACCAACCCAAAGTTGTCACATTGTCCGTCCGGGCCGGGTCGACCAACTAGCTCAACCCGCGCCGAAAATGCTCTGGCTCATCGATGCCGAAGAGCTCTACGAGGTACGATGAGCTCTACGAGACACCCCCTCCGCGCAGCAGCTCGCGGTCCTGTCCAGCCCCTCTTAGCCGCAGGTTCTGACCTGCAGGCGCTCCTCGGCGGCAATCCCCGCAGCGCCGGGCAGCTCTCCGCTCGACCTCCCGTCGAACCACGCGCCTCGATGGATAGACCAATGGGGCCCTCGAGCTCGCATGGCGCCGGCGGTGGACCGTCAACCTGGCCACCGCCGGGAATCTCGTAGAGCTCCTTGCACGCGTAAGAGTCCTTGGATTCGAAGCAGGGAACTTCGCAGGAGATTTTCTGAAAAAAAAATGTTTTTTTCTCAATGTCAATAAGAGGTCGGTTCCCGGAAGTGAAACGATAGCAAGCCTCGCTCGGGAGAGCTGAGCTGCTCTCACAACAAAGCTTACATGCGAATGCTTAGCGTAAAAATATGCTTTCTCACAATGAACGGTCAAAGATCTTTCAAACTGGGCGCCGGCGGTAAACCGTCAACCTTTCTTACCGCCGGGGGACTCGTAGAGCTTCCTGACCATACATTATGCTCGAAAAAATAACAGAGAACGAATAGTTTTTGAGCCCGAGCTGATAGCAGATTGATCTCAGGCGTCTAGTGATATCCCATTGCTGTGCTGGGAGGAAGTAGCAGAGTACGAATCCGTTTTTGGCGTCTGCGTTCACAACAGACTCAAACCAAGCGTCTAGATGCTTCACGCCTCACGATTTCCTTCTGATCTTTCGGCCGCTCGAGTTCAG
The DNA here is from genome assembly GCA_963575745.1 of Prorocentrum cordatum. NCBI lineage: Eukaryota > Dinophyceae > Prorocentrales > Prorocentraceae > Prorocentrum > Prorocentrum cordatum. The sequence continues at coordinate 82,480 of CAUYUJ010016645.1, forward strand.
TGAAGAAATTCAACATTCTTTTGGAAAAAAAGATCAGTCGAATACGAATAATTTTGTGAAGCTTACTCGGATAGCAGACCGAGTTCAGACCTCTCGATGCAACAGACGAACGCTTCTGATGCTTCTGGATCGGTTTCTGTGCGTACCAGCTCTGTAGCTCTCCTACAGCCCGAGTTACGTGCGAAAACCGACAGCAGCTCTCAAGATGACTCAAATAAAACGAATAGTTTCGTAGACCTAGCTCGATTAGCAGAACCAGTTCAGGCCTCTGGATGCAACGGACGAACGCACCTCATCAGTCTGCATCGGTGTCTGTGCGTATCAGCTCTGCAGCTGCCCTAGAGCTCGAGTAAGGTGCAGAAATCCGACAGTCTCTGTCGAAATGACTCAAGCAATACGAATAGTTTTGCGGACCTAGCTCGAGTAGCAGATCAAGTTCAGACCTCTGCATGCGACATGCGGACACGCCTGATGTCTACGAATCAGTTTCTGTGATTACAGCCCTGCAGCCCCCCTACAGCCCGAGTTAAGTACAGAAAATCGATAGTACCTCTCGAACAATACGAATAATTTCGCGGACCTAGCTCGAGCAGCAGACCGAGTTCAGACCTCTAAATTCAACAGACAAACGCGCCTGATGACTTTACATCGGTTTCTGTAACTATCAGCTCTGTAGCTCTTCAATAGCTCAAGTTATCTTGAGAAAACCGTCACTTCGTGTCAAGATGGCCCGAAACGGCCGATCCCGCCGCAGTGCTTTTTGACAGTAAAAGGTAACCGATCGAGCTGAGATCAAGACGGCGAGCGGGAATAAGATCGAATATCACGGGAAAAAATACTAGAGCTCAAACGAATTGTTCAATTTCGAGAACAAAATTTCCATCCGACCAGAAGTCAGCAAAAGGTCCGTCGAGATTTCTCTTGCAAACTAGCTCTCCAGCGCCCCGGAATTACTCTTAAGCTTCCAGCAACTAGCTGAGGGGAGCTCTACGAGTTATCTTAGCAAAACCGACACAAGGTCACCACATTGTCTGTTCTGGTCGGTTCGACCAACTTGGCGCCAGCGGTAATCCGTCAACCTTGGCTGCCGCCGAGAGACTCGTAGAGCTTCCTCGCTCATCTGCAGTTCGCTGTAAATCATGAAAACCAATACCATCTCCACAAAAATAAATAGTTTTTCAGCGCGAGCGCTGATAGCAGACTCATTTCTGGCGTCTAGATACTTTTAACTGGCGCCGGCGGTGAACCGTCAACCTGGCCACCGCCGGAAGCCTCGTAGAGCTTCTCGCGCGCGCAAGAGAAGCCAGAATCAAAGCAGATTTCGCATTACATCTTTCTTATCTCAATTGTAAAGTTTCAGATTTCTGTCTTCGCTCAGAAGAATTTCTCCACATACTCAGCTAAGAGTTTCAGAGGGAATTTCTGTAATGCGAAACTTCGTTCTACGCAATTATCAACCCAAACGAACAATTAGAACTTCAAAATCGGCTGAGCCAGGCCGCGGGAGGTATAATCGCGTCCCTTTTCGAAAGTTCGTCAACTAGCTCCACTCTGTCCCCGAATTCCTCAAGCTCTATTACCATCAGAGCTCTACGAGGTACTGGCGCCCCTGATGATTCCCTTGCGAGTGCTGCAGCTCTGTAGCTAATCTGCAGAGCGGGAACTTCGTAGAGCTCCTTCCACGCGTAAGAGTGCAGTGCTCAGAGTCGAAGCAGGGAGCTTCTAGAGGCATTTCTTTTTTTTTATAATTAAAAAAAAAAAAAAAAAAAAAAAAATCTACATAAAGTTGGTTTCGCTACGTGTTTTGATAGTAAAAGTGCGCCTGTAGAGCTGATATTAAGACGGGAAGACCCTCACAGTTTTCCACGTGCGGAAAATCTGGCCCCTCAAAATGAATTGTCAAATATCTTGAAATTTTAGAAAAACCGACCCAAAGTCATCACATCTTCTTTTCTGGCCGGATCGACCAACTGGCGCCGGCGGTCAACCGTCAACCTGGTCACCGCCGGGAACCTCGTAGAGCTCCTTGCACGCGTAAAAGTGCTCAGAATCGGAGCAGGGAGCTTCTCGCAGCATTTATAGAAAAACGTCAAATTAGGATTTGTCGGTGTCAACTTTATGTCGGTTGCTCCTAAATTTCTAATGGTAAAATTGCCTCTAGAGAGCTGAGCTGCTCAGAAAACAAAGTTTATATGCCAATGCTCGGCGTAAAAATCTGCTCTCTCAAAATGAATTGTCAAATATCTTTCAAACTTTAGCACTCGGAGCCAGCGGTAAACCGTCAACCAGGTTACCGCCGGGACCCTCGTAGAGCTCTGAATAGACCAAGTCGGTTCCGAGATAACAGCAGAAAAACGCTTCTGAATACCAGCTTGAAAAATAAAGAAATGTTGTTTTCGGTCGTACACAATGTTGGTTCCCCCTATTCTTTTGATCGAAATAATGCAGCTAGGGCCCTGAGGATTGCACCATCGAAAGCGCCATGCTTCACTGCATGGAATAAAAATTCAAATTTGCAAAACGAATTTCAAAATCTCTCGCCATCTTCGACTTGGTAGCGTCCAAAACTGGCGCCGGCGGTGAACCGTCAACCTGGCCACCGCCGGGAACCTGGTAGAGCTCCTGTCACGCGTGAGAGGGCTCAGAGTCGAAAGAGAGAGCTTCTGGGGGCATTTCTCGAAAAAAAAAAAAAAAAAAAAAAAAAAAAAAAACATTCATCTTTTTATTATGTCGAAATGAAGGTGGTTCCCCCAAGTGTTTCGGCAGTAAAAGTGCGCCTGGAGAGCTCATATTAAGACACAGAGGCTCTCATAGTTTTTTACAGGTGCGAAAAATCTGCTTTCTCAAAATAAATGGTCAAATATCTTTGAAATATTCGCAAAACCACCCAAAAATCAACACTTTGTCCTTTCTGGCCGGGTCGACCAACTGGGCGCCGGCGATAAACCGTCAACCTTTCTTACCGCGGGGGACTCGTAGAGCTTCCTAACAATATATAATGTCGACAAAAAATTGTAGAGAACGAATAGTTTCAGCCCAAGCAATTTCACACCTCTCGATGCAACAGCCAAACGCCCCCGACGCTTCTGGACTCTCTTCTGTACGAGCTCTGTAGCTCTCTTACAGCCCGAGTTACGTGCCTAAATCAATGGCACCGCTCAAGATGACTCGAACAAAACAAATAGTCTAGCAAACCCAGCTCGAGTATCAGACCGAGTTCGGACCTCTGAATGCGACCGGCGGACGCGTCTGATGTCTCCGAATTGATACCTGTGATTACCAGCCCTGCAGCCCCCCTGCAGCACGAGTTAAGTGCAGAAAACCGACAGCACCTCTGAGGATGACTTGAACAATACGAATAGTTTCGCGGACCTTGTTCGGGCAGCAGACCGAGTTCCGAGCTCTGGATTCGACAGGTGGACGCGCCTGATGTCTTCAAATCGATTTCTCTGACCACCTGGACTGTAGCCCCCCTACAGCCCGAGTTAAGTGCAGAAAACCGACAGCACCTCTCGAGATGACTCGAAGAATACGAATAGTTTCGCGATGCTAGATCGGGCAGCAGACCAAGTTCAGAGCTCTGGATTCGACAGACAAACACGACTGATGATTCTGAATCGGTTTCTGTAAAACCGAGAGCGCCTGTCAAGATGACTCAAATAAGACGAATAGGTTTGCGGACCTAGCTCGGCTAGGAGACCGAGTTCAGACCTCTAGATGCAGCAGACGAGCGCGCCTGAGCATTCTGAATCGATAAGGTGTGCTTACCAGCTGTGTAGCTGTCCTCTATCTCGAGTTAAGTCCAATAAACTGACAGCGCGTATCAAGATGACTCGAAACGGCCGATCCCGCCGCAGTGCTTTTTGGCAGTAAAAGGTAATCGATCGAGCTGAGATCACGATACCGAGCAGCAATAAGATCGAATATCACGGGAAAAAAATACTAGAGCTCTAACGAGTTGAAAAATTTCGAGAACAAAACTGGCGCCGGCCGTCAACCGTCAACCTAGACACCGCCGGGGACCTCGTAGAGCTCCTAACAAGCACAAAAGTGCTCAGAATCGAAGCAGACAACTTCTTGCGGCCGTTCTCAAAAAACATCAACTTTCCATTTTTCGATGTCACTCCGATGTCGGTTCCCGCTCATTTTCGGATAGTGAAACTCTCTCTCTCTCTCTCTCGAGAGAGAGAGAGAGAGAGAGAGAGAGAGAGAGAGAGAGAGCTAAGCTGCTCTGATAATGGAGTTTAGATACAAATGCTACGCGTAAAAATCTGTTTTCTCAAAATAAATGGTCAAATATCTTTCAAATTTTTGCACTTGGTAGCGCCCAACTGGCGCCGGCGGTGAACCGTCAACCTAGTCACCGCCGGGAACCTCGTAGGGCTCCTCCCATGCGTGAGAGAGCTTAGAGTCGAAAGAGAGAGCTTCTGGAGGCATTTCTCGAAAAATTGAACATTGCTTTTTTTTCATGTCGGGATCAAGTTGATTGCTCCAAGTGTTTTGGTAGTAAAAGTGCGCCTAGAGAGCTCATACTAAGACGCAGAGGCGCTCATAACCTTTCACAGGTGCGAAAAATCTGTTCTCTCAAAATAAATGGTCAAATATCTTTCAAATATTCGCAAAAATACCAAAAAGTTGACACATTACTCTTTCTGGTCGGGTCGACCAACTAGCTCCACCCCGCGCCGGAATTCCTCTAGCTCATCGACGACGAAGAGCTCTACGAGGTAAACCCGGAGAGCAAAGAGGGCACACACCGGAAAGCCTCCCTGGCAAGCCCACAGAAGCTCTCGGGAAGCTCTTCTGGGGCTGTGGAGGCCCCTCTCCAGTGCTTCTGAAGAGCTGCCTGGAACGCTTCCACGCGTGCCTGCACGCGCGCAGGCACGCGTGGACGCTTGCCGGAAGCTCTCCCAGACTCGCTGCCGGGACGAACGAACTGCTGCCAGGATCGTGGACCGGCGAAGATGGGCTGCTGGCGGGCAGCACCACCGTCGGGCTTCTAATATAAAACCCTCTAGCTCTCAGAGAAGTCTCCGGGAAAAACCACCCAAACGTTATCAGTGCTGGGCGCCGGCGGCAAACCGTCAACCTTGGTAACCGCCGGGGGACTCGTAGAGCTTCCTGACAATAACTAATGTGGAAAAAAAGATTGTTGAATACGAATAATTTTGCAGCCCAAGCGATTTCAGACCTCTCGATGCAACAGCCGAACGCCCCCGATGCTTCTGCATTGTCTTCTGCACGGGCTCTGAAGCTCTCCTACAGCCCGAGTTACGTGCGTAAATCGACAGCACCTTTCAAGATGACTCGAACAATACGAATAGTTCGGCAAACCTAGCTCGAGTATCAGACCGAGTTCAGACCTCTGCATGCGACAGGCGGACGCGTCTGATGTCTCTGAATCGATTCCTGTGATCACCAGCCCTGCAGCCCCCCCTACAGCCGGAGTTAAGTGAAGAAAACCGACAGCACCTCTCAGGATGACTCGAACAATACGAATAGTTTCGCGGACCTAGTTCGGGCAGCAGACACATTTCGGAGCTCTGAAATGGAACGGCGGACGCGCCTGATGTCTCTGAATCGAGTCCAGTGATTACCAGCCATGCAACCCCCCTACAGCCCGAGTTCAATGCAGAGAACCGACAGCATCTCTCATGATGACTCAAACAATACGAATAGTTTCGCGATTCTAGATCGGGCAGCAGACCGAGTTCAGAGCTCTGGATCCAACAGACAACGGCCACTGATGCTTCTGAATCGAACTCTGTACGTATCAGCTCTGTAGCTGTCATATAGCTCGAGGTAAGTACAGAAAACCGAGAGCGTCTGTTAAGATGACTCGAATAACACGAATAGATTTGCGGACCTAGCTCGGGTAGCAGACCGATTTCAGACCTCTGGATGCAACAGGCGAACGCGCCTGATCATTCTGAATCGATTAGCAGTGCTTACCAGCTCTGTAGCTCTTCTATAGCTCGAGTTATGTTCAGAAAACCGCCACCGCCTGTCAAGATGACTCGAAACGGTCGATCCCGCCTGGACGCTTTTTGGCAGTAAAAGGTACCCGATCGAGCTGAGATCAAGATGGCGAGCGGAGATAAGATCGAACATCACGAGAAAAATACTAGAGCCTTAACGAATGGTTCAATTTCGAGAACAAAATTTTCAACCGACCAAAAGTCAGCAAAAGGTCCGTCGAGATTTTTCTTGCCAACTAGCTCTCCAGCGCCCCGGAATTACTCTAAAGCTTCCGGCAATAACTTGCTAAGGGAAGCTCTACGAGTCATGTCCGTTCTGGTCGGGTCGACCAACTAGCTTCACCCCGCGCCGGAATTCCTCTAGCTCATCGATGCCGAAGAGCTCTACGAGGTATTTTCAACCGACCAAAGTCAGCAAAAGGTCCGTCGAGATTTTTCTTCCCAACTAGCTCTCCAGCGCCCCGGAATTACTCTTAAGCTTCCAGCAACAACTGGACGCCGGCGGTAAACTGTCAACCTTTGTTACCGCCGGGGGACTCGTAGAGCTTCCTGACAACATACAATGTCGAAAAAAAATACACCGACAAAATAATTTTTTCAGCCCGAGCATTTTGAGATCTCTCGGATACAACAGCCGAACGCCCCCGATGGTGCTGGATTGTCTTATGTACGAGCTCTGTGGCTCTCCCACAGCCCGAGTTACGTGCGTAAATCGACAAAACCTCTCAAGATGACTCGAACAATACGAACAGTTTGGCAAACCTAGCTCGAGTATCAGACCGAGTTCAGACCTCTGCATGCGACAGGCGGACGCGTCTGATGTCTCTGAATCGATTCCTGTGATTATCAGCCCTGCAGCCCCCCCTTAAGCCCGAGTTAAAGTGCAGGAAACCGACAGTACCTCTCAGGATGACTCGAACAATACGAATAGTTCCGCGGACCGAGTTTGGGCAGCAGACAGAGTTCGAAGCTCAGGATTCGAAAGACGGACGCGCCTCATATCTGCAAATCGATTCCAGTGATTACCAGCCATGCAGCCCCACTACAGCCCGAGTAAAGTGCAGAGAACCGACAGCATCTCAAGATGATTCGAACAATACGAATAGTTTCGCGATTCTAGATCGGGCAGCAGACCGAGTTCAGAGCTCTGGATTCAACAGACAACGGCCACTGATAATTCTGAATCAGATTCTGACGTATCAGCTGTGTAGCTGTCCTATAGCTCGAGTTAAATACAGAAAACCGAGAGCGTCTGTCAAGATGACTCGAATAATACGAATAGGACCGAGTTCAGACCTCTGGACTCAACAGGCGAATGCACCTGATCATTCTAAATCGATTAGCTGTGCTCACCAGCTCTGTAGCTGTCCCAAAGCTCGAGTTATCTTGAGAAAACCGTCACCGCGTGACAAGATGACTCGAAACGGCCTATCCCACCCGTGTGTTTTTTGGCAGTAATAAATACCCGATCGAGCTGAGATCAAGATGGCGAGCAGGAATAAGATCGAATATCGCGGCGAAAAATACTAGAGCTCTAACGAATGGTTGAATTTCGAGAACAAAATTTTCAACCAAACAAAAGTCAGCAAAAGGTTCGTCGAGATTTTTCCTGCCAACTAGCTTCCAGCGCCCCGGAATTACTCTTAAGCTTCCAACAAGAACTGGAACAGGCGGTGAACCGTCAACCTGGTTACCGCCGGAAACCTCGTAGAGCTCTTTTCTTGCACGGCGATCGTCGGAATACGGAGAGAAAGCTTCTGGAGCGAGAAAGAAAACACTCAAAAAATCATGTTTTTCTGCTTTTACTCAACGTCGGTTCCCCCAACTGTTTTGATTGTAATACTGCACCTACGGCAAAACCCACTACAGGAGCGAAAAATCTGCTTTCTCAAAATGAATCGTCAAATATCTTTCAAATATTCGCAAAACCACCTAAAAGTTGCCACATTGTCCGCCTCGGCCGTGTGGGCCAACTAGCTCCACCTCTAGCTCATCGATTCCGAAGAGCTCTATGAGGTATTTTGGTAGCATCCCAAACCCGGAGAGGAAAGAGAACACATACCCGAAATCTGTCCTGTCGGACTTTCGGACGCTCTCGTGAAGCGCTACTGTGGCTCTGGGGGGTTTCCCCGCGGCGCTTCTGAAGTGATGCGAGGAAGGTCTCAACGCAAGCCTGCGCGCGTGCAGGGGCGCGTGGAAGCTTGCCGGAAGCTCCTCCGGACCCGCTGCGACGTTTTACAAGCCCCTCCGGGGATTCTGGACCGGCGAAGATGAGATGCTGGCGGGCACCACCACCGTCCGGCTTCTAAGCTTAAACCCTCTAGCTCTCAGAGAGCTCTCCGGGAACTTGCTAAGGGAAGCTCTACGAGTTACTTGCTAAGGGAAGCTCTACGAGTTACTAGCTCCGCCCCGCGCCGGAATTCCTCTGGCTCATCGACGCCGAAGAGCTCCACGAGGTACCCGGAGAGCAAAGGGCACACACACCAGAAAGCTTCCCTGGCGAGCCCTCAGACGCTTTCGTAAAGCCTCTCTGGCGTTCTGGGGTGGGAGCCCCCCTACAGCGCTGATGAAGGGCTGCCTGGATCGCTTCCATGCGTGCCTGCACGCGCGCAGGCACGCGTGGAAGCTTGCCGGGAGCTCTCCCGGACACGTCGCCGGGACGGGCGAGGCGCCGCGGGGAACGTGGACCGCCGCGCAGGAGCTCCTGGCGGGCACAACCACCGTCCGGCTTCTAATCTTACACCCTCTAGCTCTCAGCGAGCTCTCCGGGAAAAAACCGACCCCAGGTCACCGCGTTGTCCGCCCGGGCCGGGTTGGCCAACTAGCTGCACCCCGTGCCGGAATTCCTCTAGCTCATCGATGCCGAAGAGCTCTACGAGCACTTGGTAGCGTCCACTTGGCAGCGTTCAAAACCCGGAGAGCGAAGAGACCTTCTGGAACGGAAAAATCTTTCATGAAGAGCTCTGGGGGGCTCTCCAGAAACGCTTCTGAAGCGCCGCCAAGAACGCTTCCACGCGTGCCTGCACGCGTGCAGGCTCGCGTGGACGCGCGCTGGAAGCGCCCCCGAACCCGCTGCCGGCCCGGGCGAGTCACTGCGGGGACCATGGAGCGGCGGAGATGGGCTGCTGGCGGGCACCACCACCGTCCAGCTTCTAATTTAAAACCCTCTAGCTTTCAGAGAGCTCTCCGGGAAAAACCCGGAGAGCAAAGAGACCCTCAGGAACGGGAAATTGTTCCTGGAGAGCCCTGGGGGGCTCCCCTGCAGCGCTGCTGAAGCGCTGCCAGAAACGCTCCATGCGCGCCTGCACGCGCGCAGGCGCGCGTGGAAGTTTGCCGGAGGCTCTCCCGGACACGTTGCCGGCTCGCCAGAGTTCTGCGGGGAACGTGGACCGCCGTGGAGGAGCTCCTGGCGGGCACCACCAGCGTCCGGCTTCTAATCTTAAACCCTTTTAGCTCTCAGCGAGCTCTCCGGGAAAAACCACCCAAATGTGTCACATTGTCTCTTTTGATCGAGTCGGCCAACTAGCTCCACCCCGCGCCGGAATTCCTCTAGCTCATCGATGCCAAAAGGCTCTACGAGGTACTAGCTCCACGCGCGCCGGAATTGCTCTAGCTAATCGATAACGAAGAGCTCTTCGAGATACTTGGAAGGGCCCAAAATCCGGAGAGCAAAGGACACACGCCAGGGGCCTTTCTGAAGCGCTGCCAGGAACGCTTCCACGCGCGCCCGCACGCGCGAGGGTTCGCGTGGAAGCTTGCCGGAAACTCTCCCGGACCCGCTGCCGGGACGGGCGAGGCGCTGTAAGAAGCTGTCTGCTTCGATTCTGAGCACTTTCGTGCTGGTTAGGAGCTCTACGAGGTTCCCGGCGGTGACTAGGTTGACGGTTCACCACCGGCGCCAGTCCCGCTGCAGTGCCGCAGTGCTTTTTGGCAGTAAAAGGTACCCGATCGAGCTGAGATCAAGATGGCGAGCGGCAATAAGATCGAATATCACGGGAAAAAATATTGGAACTCTAACGAATTGAGAAATTTCGAGAACAAAACTGGCGCCGGCGGTGAACCGTCAACCTAGTCACCGCCCGGAACCTCGTAGAGCTCCTAACAAGCGCGAAAGTGCTCAGAATCGAAGCAGACAGCTTCTTGCGGCCGTTCTCAAAAAAACATCAACCTTCCATTTTTCGATGTCACTCCGATGTCGGTTCCCGCTCATTTTTGGATAGTAAAACTCTCGAGAGAGCTGGGCTGCTCTGAGGATAAAACTCTAGATACAAATGCTACGCGTAAAAAAATGCTTTCTCAAAATAAATGGTCAAATATCTTTTAAATTTTCGCAAAACCACCCAAAAGTTATCAGTTTGTCCGTTCTGGTCGGGTCGACCAACTAGCTCCACCCCGCGCCGGAAGTCCTTTAGCTCATCGATGCCGAAGAGCGCTACGAGGTATTTTCAACCGACGAAAAGTCAGCAAAAGGTCTGTCGAGATTTTTCTTGCCAACTAGCTCTCCAGCGCCCCGGAATTACTCTTAAGCTTCCAGCAACAACTTGCTAAGGGAAGCTCTACGAGTTACTAGCTCCACCCCGCGCCGGACTTCATCTAGCTCATCGATGCCGAAGAGCTCTACGAGGTACCCGGAGAGCAAAGGGCACACACACCAGAAATCTTCCCTGGCGAGCCCTGAAACGCTTTCGTAAAGCCCTTCTGGCGCTCTGGGGGGCCCCCCTACAGCGCTGCTGAAGCGCTGCCAGAATCGCGTACATGCGCGCCTGCACGCGTGCAGGCACGCGTGGAAGCTTGCCGGAAGCTCTCCCGGACACGTCGCCGGGCCGGGCGAGGCGCTGCGGGGAACGTGGACCGCCGTGCAGGAGCTCCTGGCGGGCACAACCACCGTCCGGCTTCTAATCTTACACCCTCTAGCTCTCAGCGAGCTCTCCGGGAAAAAACCGACCCCAGGTCACCGCATTGTCCGCCCGGGCCGGGTCGGCCAACTAGCTGCACCCCGTGCCGGAATTCCTCTAGCTCATCGATGCCGAAGAGCTCTACGAGGTACTTGGTAGCGTCCACTTGGTAGCGTCCAAAACCCGGAGAGCGAAGGAACCTTCTGGAACGGAAAAATCTTTCATGAAGAGCTCTGGGGGGCTCCCCAGAAGCGTTTCTGAAGCGCCGCCAAGAACGCTTCCACGCGTGCCTGCACGCGTGCAGGCTCGCGTGGACGCGCGCTGGAAGCGCCCCCGAACCCGCTGCCGGCCCAGGCGAGTCACTGCGGGGATCGTGGAGCGGCGGAGATGGGCTGCTGGCGGGCACCACCACCGTCCGGCTTCTAATCTAAAACCCTCTCGCTCTCGGAGAGCTCTCCTGGAAAAACCCAGAGAGCGCAGAGACCCTCAGGAACGGGAAATCGTTCCTGGAGAGCCCTGGGGGGCTCCCCTGCAGCGCTGCTGAAGCGCTGCCAAAAACGCTCCATGCGTGCCTGCACGCGCGCAGGCACGCGTGGAAGCTTGCCGGAAGCTCTCCCGGACACGTTGCCGGCTCGCCGGAGTTTCTGCGGGGAACGTGGACCGCCGTGGAGGAGCTCCTGGCGGGCACCACCAGCGTCCGGCTTCTAATCTTAAACCCTTTAGCTCTCAGCGAGGCTCCACCCGCGCCGGAATTGCTCTAGCTCATCGATAACGAAGAGCTCTTCGAGGTACTTGGTAGCGTCCAAAACCCAGAGAGCAAAGGACACACGCCAGAAAATGTTCCTGGCGGGCCCTCGGACGCTCTCGTAAAGCACTTCTGGGGCTCTGGGAGGCTTCCCTGGGGCCTGTCTGAAGCGCTGCCAGGAACGCTTCCACGCGTGCCCGCACGCGTGAGGGCTCGCGTGGAAGCTTGCCGGAAGCTCTCCCGGACCCGCTGCCGGGACGGGCGAGGCGCTGCGAGAATCCTGGAGCGGCGGAGATGGGCTGCTGGCGGGCACCACCAGCGTCCGGCTTCTAATCTGCAGGTCATGCCGCACCCCCCGCCTGCCTCCTTCTCCTCTTCCTCCTCCTGTCCTCCTCCACCTCCTCCTCCTGTCTTCCTCATTATCCTCCTCCTCCTCCTGCTCCTCCTGCCCCTCCTCTGCCCCTCCTCCTCCTCCTCCTGTCCTCCTCCTCCTCCTCCTCGTCGTTCTCCTCCTCCTTCTCCTCCTCCTCCTCCTGCTCCTCTTCATCCTCCTTCTCCTCCAAGTAATTCAGATCGCCTTCTCTGGTCCCCCCTCTTCCTCCTCCTCTTCCTCTTCCTCCTCCTCCTCCAGGTTACTACTCTGGTCCTCCTCCTCCTTCTTCCAATTATCCTCCCTCCCTTATCCCCCTCCTCCTCCTTTTCCTCCTCCTCCTCCTTTTCCTCCTTCTCCTCCTCTTCCTGCTCCTACTTCTCCTCCTGCTCCTCCTCCTCCTCCTGCTCCTCCGCCTCCAGGTTACTACTATGGTCCTCCTCCTCCTCCTTCTTCCAAGTATCCTCCCTCCCTTCTCCTCCTCCTCCTCTTCCTTCTCCTCCTCCTCCTCCTCCTCCTCCTGCTCCTGCCCCTCCTCCTCCTTCTCCTCCTCCTCCTGATCCTTTAAATAACATCGCCGTTGGATTACCATCTGGGGCCTTGCTCCAATGCAAGAACATGCGGGAGACGCATCTACCCATATTCCGACCATGTACTGCGCCGAACGCAACGGCCGCGTTGCCTATATAAGTAGATATACCGGGTGTGTATATCCATACACATGAATATAAGTATTATCCCAGTGCGACCCTACCTAGGAGTTGGAGCATTTAGGAAAGCAACATTATATGCTATGCTATGCTATGCTATGCTGTGCAATGCTGTGCTATGCGAAGCAATGCTATGCTATGATATGCTATGCTATGCTGCAGTACGCTATGCTATGCTATGCTATGTTATGATATGCTCAGCTGTGTTATGCTATGCTATGATCAGCTATGATATGCTATGCTATGGTATGCTTGGCTATGCTATGCTATGCTATGATGTGTTAATGCTGCGCTGCGCTGTGCTGTGCTGCGCTAAGCTAAGCTAAGGTAAGCTAAGCTATGCTAAGCTCAGCTCAGCTGAGCTGAGCTAAGCTAAGCTAAGCTAGGCTAGGCTAAGCTGAGCGAAGCTGAGCTAAGCTAAGCCAAGCTACTATAAGCTAAGCTAAGCTAAGCTAAGCTAAGATAAGCTAAGATGAGATACGCTAAGCAACGCTACGCTAAGCTAAACTAAGCTAGGTTAGGCCAGGCAAAGCTAAGCTAAGCTAAGCTAAGATGAGATCAGCTAAGCTAAGCTAAGCCTAGCTAAGCGAAGCTGGGTGAACCCAGGGGGCGCAACTGGGGGAACCGCGGGGCGGGGACTGGGGGAACCGCCCGGGGCGCTTTCCACTGCCCGGCCCCTTTAAGCTAGAGAGTAAGAACCCTTCTAGGCAGCGCCTAGTAGGGAATAATGATATCTGATGTGTCAAAAATGGTAGTGGCTAGGAAGTGAGCACGGCATGGTATTTGGCACAAGGTCTTTCTACTGGTCTTCTAAAAATGAATGGACTTCACCCTCCAAATTCACTGGTTTCTCCGGACAGAAACCTTGAATTCTAACAAACGGTAGTCGGGTTTCGGTGGGCCTGACTTTGAACTTGTCTCCTCGGACGGGGGGGGGTCCGAAGTCGGATTCAGGTACCATTGCACCCAGAATCTCGGATGTCCTTTCTGCATCGTCCTGCATAATCCCCTTCTCCCTCCCTCTTTTTTCATCCCTCTCTCTTATCAAAAAGCTTCTTCCGTGTCGCACCACCAGACGTGTCCGTAGGCTGGGCCAGGCGTTTCACCTGAGACTTCCTTCAACTTCCGACCCCTGGAGATCAACACTCTCCAACGTTCATGCGGATCGGGGGCCAGTAGTTTTCGAAATTCGGCTCTCGCCTAAACGCTGCGCCCATTAGGTTCAGCATTCTGTTGCACAGTTACCAATATCTGCAAAGATGGAGGGCCTGCCGTTTTCGAAAAAAGGCGTTCGCCCAAACGCTGCGCGCCTGAGGTGACACATTGATCGTACTATCACGAAACGATAAGAGGACTGGTGGCTTTCAAAACGCCGCTTTCGCCTTGGAGCCTCAAACATGCCGTTCTCGCATTGGCGCCGCGCACATTCGTTGCAACTTGCAGAACACATATAACGAGGGAGACTGCCTCGCTTTCGAAATGCGACTCTCGCTTCAGACTTCCTTATCTTCTGGGGCCTGGACTTCTAACTTGTGCGAAAGCTACACGGGTGGAGGGCGGCTCTCTCGCTCTCTCTCTCTCTCTCTCTCTCTCTCTTTCACACTTGTTTTGTTTTGTTGTTTTTTGTTGTTTCCTCCTTTTTTTTTTCTCTCTCTCTCTCTCTCTCTCTCTCTCTCTCTCTCTCTCTCTCTATATATATATATATACATATATATATAGAGAGATATACTAGAACCACGCGCGCAACGCGCGCGCTTAGGTTCTAATAATCGCACGTGAAGCACGGGTACCGCTGTAAGCCCCAGTGTGGTCACGTTCTCGGGCCCACACGCGTAGTCAGAAGGCTCTCGCTCTGCCAGGGCCGCCCTTGAGGTGTGGGAGTGGGAAAGCAACTTGTGAAATGATAGGGTATAGCGATGCCCCGCTCGCTCTGACGGGGCCTGTCTTCACGTAGAAGCGGGTCCTGAATACGAAGGAGATGGGTCCCTAGAGAAAAAGAAATCCCGAAGGGGTTTGCCCTCCTCGCGCCCCTTAGGACCGTCGATAAAGAAAAGGGAGCGGAGGAGGGGTGCCTTCTCGACCGGCCGGCGTGTCCTGTCACCACGAGCGAGTGATAGGTGTTGGGCTGCCGTCGTAGGCAACTGAAATAAGGCTCTCGAGACAATCGGAAACACCGTGCTGTCTGCGCAGGAAGTGCGAGGCGAAGATACGACCCAAGAAGAGTACATGCCGCCGCTGCTGTTCAAAGAAGCGAGGACGCGTCGAGGAACTTGGCCTCCCTGCTGCTCGCCCGACCTCCTCTTACTCCCTACTCCACCACCCTTCCATCCAGCGGGGCGCCAGTGCGCTCATTAGGGCTGGGCCGCGAGCCTCCTCTCCTCTCGAGCTGCACCTCCCCGCCCTGAGTTCGCCGGGATTGCCCCTGTCCTCGTGCCCTCGGCCGAAGTCCACTCGGATTACCAAGGTTCGCTCTTTCGGGCGTGAGTGGCTTAGTAAACTTCCTAATTCACCTTCCCCCTCCCCCACCCACAGAGAGGCGCCAAGAGACTCCAGGGGGAGGATTCTCAGAAACTTTCGGAAAAAGTGTCGCTCCCTTCCCCCATCTTTCGGGGGAGGGCACCTCCCAGCCTTCCCCTGCGACTCCCCCGCGTGCCCGACTGGGGCAACTCGCTTGGGCATCGTTTCTGGACGACTTTTCCTCTGGAATGCTGCAGGACGTCCCGTCAGTGGCCCGTCTCCTCTTGAACCGTGCTGCCCCGTGCTGCCGTTCGCAGACAGCCCTGGCCGCTCCTGCGACCTGACGAGGACGGGGACGGAGCGCTGAGTACGCGAAGACGGGGAGGAACTGGATATGATGGAAGTGGAATCGATATTTTCGTCCACGATCTGCGCGCGAGGTCTGCCGCGCCAGGTCCAGCTTCTGCGTTCAAAAGAAACAACTACCTCGATAGTTTCTCGCCCCCCGCCAGGGTCTCGGAGAACTGAAGGCAGCGAGTCGCAGCGAGAAGAGGCGGAGGAGGGATGGAGGTGAATGCGAAGAAGGAGGGGAATGTGAAGAGAGAGAAAGAGAGAAAGAGAGAGAGAGAGAGAGATGGGAAGAGGCGAAACAAGAGCAGGAACAACCCTCGCTGCAGCCACCTGGAAGGGGGCGGCGAGTGTCGAGAATGTGGGGACTAAACCCTCGTGAGAAACTGGATGAGTGCAGGAGGCGCTGTCGCGGTGACGGGCCGGACGGGACAGGCCACGCCACCGGTCCAGAACAGAATTCGCCACCGCGCCTCTCGACAGGGGATGGGCGTTTCCACAGGTCGCCTCGCGATCCCTCGAGGCCTAAGCCGTCACTCCTGAGGAGATCATGAGAGGTTCGGGGCCCCTCGACTCCAATCTCTCAAAGCTCGTCGCGGCTCTGGGCGTTTCCTCGCGCGACTGTTTGTTGGGGCCCGGGCCCCGAAAGTGACCACGCGCGCGCTACGCGCGCGCTTAGGTTCTAGTCATGGCACTATGGCGCAAAGGATGCCACGGCAAGCAGTACCATCGACAGCGGATCTCGTTCATGAGGGTCCTGACGGCCGACACTCCTGGAGCCTTGGAAATCTCGTACTGTGCTGCCTCCTTCCTGGCGTAACTCCGTCGCAGCGTTTCATTGCAGGAATATTCCAGTACAGCCTGGACTGAACCAGGCTGAATCGAACGGCTGCGAACCAGCGTCCCCCCCTAGACGAATCGAACCGAACCGGAATGGTCGCGGTAAAGACCCGAACCGAACCGTACCAAAATCGCTTGTGGACCGAATGCGGCCGAACCAGACCGACGCATACCGACCCGGAGCGGTAAACCCACCCCAAGGAAGGGGGAACGAAGCCCGAGGCCCAACAGAGAACTGCCCGGACTTCTCCCCTTGCTCGTCATCGTTGTCGGCCTCCTCCTCGCCCGTTGTGTTCGTGCTCGCCCTCGTCCTCGTTCGCCTTCATCTCCCTCCTCCTCCTTCTCCTCCTCCTCCTCCTCCTCCTCTTCCTCCTCCTCCTTCTCGTCCTCCTCCTCCTCCTCCTCGTCGTCGTCCTCCTCCTCCTCCTCCTCCTCCTCCTTCTCGTCCGCCCTTGATGGATTCTGGACCCTGGGCTTTGGACCCTTGGCTCTGGGGACTCGCCTTGGCGCCTTTGGACCCATCTTCGGCCCCTGGAATCCTCCACGATCCCTGGGCCCCTCCACGGCCCCGAGAATGCGGCCCCAGGACCCCACGTCCAGGAGCAGGAACAGCAGGAGGAGGAGGAACAGGATGGGGAGGAGGAGAAGGCAGGGGAAGAGGAGCAGCATCAATAGAGGATGTGCAGGAGTAGGAGCAGGAGGATGAGCAAGAGCAGGAGGGGGAGAAGGAGGAGGAGGCGGAGGAGGATGAGGGGGAGGAAGAGGAGGAGAAGGAGCAGGAGCAGGAGGAGGAGGAGGCTCGGAGGAGGAGGCTCGGAGGAGGAGGAGGAGGGGGGTGATGGGGGAGGGCGGAGGGGGAGAGAGGAGGCGCAGGAGGATGAGTAGCAGGAGGAGGAGGAGGAGCAACAGCAGCAGCAGCAACAGCCACCTTCTCCTCCTCACCGGATCTGCGTAGGCTGTCCACCGCCTGCAGCAACCGCATGTTGTCCAGGTGTTGCTGCTCTTGGCCATTCTGAAGAACCTGCGCGTAGGTGGTGATGGCGGCCGAGGGGTCGCTTTCTCCAGCTCCTGCAGCGCACCTCCGATCAGGCTGCCCAGGGGGCTTGACCAGCCCCCCCTGCCCGTAGGCACCTCTGTTAGTGAACATCTGCCCGAGGTTCGGGACAAGGCCGGGCATCAGGCCTGGAGGGGTAAGGCGCGGGGCTCCAGGTACTCGCACACCAGGCGGGGTGGCCGGCGGCGGTAGGGGCGGGGCACTCGCTGCCGGGTCTAGCCCGGGGGGGGCCACGGGCTGGCTGGGCTCCGTTGCTGGTGTCGGGGCGGCGCTCGGCGTCGAGCTTCAGGAGACCGCTGGCGAGCGGCGGGCTCACGCTCTCGTCCCTCTCGGCCCGGACGCGCTCCAGCATCCTTTCCCATCGGTTGACATGCGTCTGATACTTGACTTGCTCATCGGCTCCGCTGTTGCGCATGAGGCGCTGAGTGTACTTGATAAGATGCTCCAGGACGACGGTGATGTCCTCGTCGTACCCGGCCGCATCGCGCTGCAGCGCGGAAGCGTCATCTGACCCTCCTTCATGAGCTGCGAGATACAACCCCAGCATGGCCTCCCCGGTGTTCTCCTCTTCGGGGGCCTTCCCAGGGCTGCGAGAGGAGCGGCGCGGGGCGGGGGGGGCCTGATCGCGTTCCTCGCCCAGGCCCCACCCAACGCCGAAGGGCGGCTTGGGGGAGCTGCTGCGGTCGAGCCTCGCCCAGTGCTTCTTGCGCTGCGCGCCCATCCCGTCAGGGGCGGGGCGCGGCACACCACTGGCGTCACCTGATGCGCCAGCCGGGTGCTGACACACAAGTTGGTCGCCTCGGGCTCCGAGTTGGGCCCACTGGGGGCGGCTGATCCTCTTGGCCTTCCCGCCCACGGGGACTCCGTTCCAGGGGTGCAGCTTCTCCCACGCGAACTCGCTCACGACGATGCCGTGCACGCTGATCCCCAGCTCTTCCGCCCCGAGCGGCGGGCGGTGCAAGAGCTCCTCAATGTAACCGGTGGGGAGTTTGCCCTGGTCGCTGGTGGCGGGGGCGCGCTCGATCCCCGCGGTCTTGAGAGCGAAGCAGATCTGCTCGAGGTCTCCCGGGGAGCGGTCCTTACTGCGCGGCTCCTCGACGTCTACCACGGTCAGGCTGCCGTCCCCCAGCGGTCCCTCTCCAGGTCTTGACCTACCCAAGAACACGATCCACTGCGGGCTGGCGGCCCTCTGTACCCGAACTCGCAGTACCAGATGGTCGCTCTGGTCGATCTCCTCGCTCGGGGCGGGGCTGGCACCCCGCGGCAGGGGCACCCCTGGTGAAAGTGAAGCCTCGAACCGAACGCTGGCAGGCGGAGCCCGTGGTGTAGACGGCGCGCCACGATGGGGACGGGCCTGATGCTGCCTGCCCACGATGACCTCCAGGCCCTCGAGCTCCATCTGCTGGGGGGACTGCGCAGGGGCTCCCGGCTCGCGCGCCCGAGGGCTGCGGCTGCGGACCACCCGGCGCCTCAAGCCTGAGAAAAGCCCGCGGTTCGGGGTGGCAGCAGCGGCCTGCGCAGCTCTGCCCGCTTCTCCGCCCAGATGAGGGAGACAAAGTGGTACGCCCTCGGCGTTGCCGACCGCCTGGCGGCAGCAGGTCACCTGGGAGCACTTGTCACGATACCGCGAGGCCCGGTAGACCTGCGAATGGTGGGCACAAGGATGGGCGAAGGAGTTCCTCCCGTCGCTGGGTGGCGGGAGATCGGAAGCCTGTCCGTCCTCCATGAGCAAAGTGGTTGGCTCGGCCTCTGCGGCGCCACGGCAGCCGTCGGGGGCCGAGGGGCGAGCGCCTCCACGAAGTACAATGCCCACCCGAACTGCTTCACATGGCTTGTCCTCAGCCTCCACTTCCGACTCGGATTCCTGATCGAGGACTTCTGCGACACTTCCTGCAAGGCCTGGCTCCGCAGCGCCTGTCTTACGACGGCGGGTCGCCGGCAGCAGAAAGAGCAACCGCAGGACAAGATGCAATACGTGAACACAATGATCCACCACGTGCCGCGCCCGAGATCCATGAAAGCTCGCCAGAGTAGGAAGACGCCGCGGCAGGAGGTGAACTTGGCATGCGAGCCGATGTCCACGATCGCCTCGGAGTCCAGAGCTGCGTGTTCTTTGCAGTGGATTTCCCCAAGCCGATCCCGGCAGGCCATGTTGCGGCACAGGTGGATCGAGCGGCCCTCGAGCATCTCCAGCTTCTGGCGGAGGGCGCGTGAACTGGCCCCCATTCACGCTCAGGTAATCCACCCAGAGGCCCGCCCGGTCGATCCGCTTGGGCTCTGCGACGTCGATCCTCACACGGGCGACATGGTCGTCAATTTTGACCAACACATCGTTGGGCCTCCTCCCCGTCCCACGACCCTTCACCCTCTTGCTGTAGTACTCGGTGGTCGTAGCAGGTCCGGTCTCTGGCCCCATCCAGTGGATCTGGGTAAGGGCAGGCGGAGCCGGCGGCAGGTACCTTTCGGCAGCTGCATCGCCAGGCTCTCGCCGGCGCCACTTGAAGCACCGCGCCAGAAGACCAATCAGCCAGAGGGCGGCGGCGCAGGGGGCCAACAGCGCCCGGCAAATGTGGGCGAGGAAAGCGAGCATAGCGAGGAAGGCCAGGAAGATGAACGTCCACGCCACGACCGGCCAGGCGGCTCCGAAGACCGCCAGGCCCAGCTTCTCGAGGGCGTAGAAGAACCAGCCGCCGTCCCTGGTCGGCCAGCCCGTCTCGGCGTGGGTCGAGAAGGCGCTCCCGAGGCTGTCCAGCTTCTCGTACGCGCCCCCGCCCATGCCGCTCAGGCGCCAGGCCCAGGTGCCTTCACCAAGAGGCCTCCATCCCAGCGCCCAGACGCCCCAGCCGCCAATCCATGACTCCCCGTCACGGAGGCCGCCGGTGGCGTTGCTGATGTTGTCGACTCCTCCGGCGGCGTGGGTGGGCGGCGGGGGGGGCGCGCCCGGCGGCCCGCTGTCGGGCGGCGCCTGGGTGCTGCCAGCAGCCTTACCTCCCTCCTCTAGCTCGTCGGACTCCACGCCGTACTCGGAGTCGTCGTAGCACGGCACGGTGCGCCCAGGCAGGGCCTCGCGGGCCTCGGCCGGGCTGGCCCACCCGGCGCGGGCCGCAGCGGTGCTGAGGGGCCCGCGCCAGTCGTTGGCGGTCGCGCTGGCAGCCAGCGCAACCAGCCCGCGCGTGGGACCCGCCGGCGCCAGGCGCCAGGCGGCCATCGCACGCGCGCTTCCGGGCGCCCAGGGGGCGCCCAGACCTCCTGAGGTCGGCTCCAGGGCTTTGAGCCCCGAAGGCTTGAGCGGGAGAGAGGGAGAGAAAGGAGCAAGCAGAGGCAAGGGCAGGGAGAGAGAGGAAAACCCAAGCCGACTGGGGAGGGCGGGGTCCAACCGTTTAGGACAAACAACGAAATTGATTCACTCAATTACTCACGCACATCATCATCACTCACACTCACTCACCCACCCACTCACCCACCCACACACTCTCACACACACACACACACACACACACACTCAATCACTCGCCCACTCACACACACACACACTCAGCATCATCACTCATTCACTTACTCACCCACTCACTCATCCACCTACCCGCCCACTCACTCGCGCACTCACTCACTCACTCACACTCGCATCATCACCACCGTCATCAGCACTATCATTATCATCATCTTCTGCACTCGCTCACTCACTCACTCACTCACTCATCTTAGGTGGGAACTTCGTCTGCGAGTGAATGGCGAGGAAGTCTCAGGCGGGAGCCCCCTCCCTATGGGGCCCGCAGCTCATGTTACTAATCCGAGCGGGTCATCGGAATCCCGTACCTGTCGTCACTTTTTGGCCTCTTCAAGCTTGAGTATGGCGGAAGTCTCAGGCATGAGCCTCTCGTCAGTGAGTGAATGGCGAGGAAGTCTCAAGCGGGGGCCACCACCATATGGGGCCCGCAGCTCACGTTACTGATCCGAGCGGGTCACCGGAATCCTGTACCCGTCGTCACTTTCGGCCTCTTCAAGCTGGAGTACGGCGGCAGTCTCAGGCGGGAGCCTCGTCAGTGAGCTAATTTCGAAGAAAGATACAAGGGGTCGGCGGACGTGGCGTAAGCCTAACGAATCAGGAGCCCAGGGGGCGAGGCTCAGGCCTGGATGTCTCACCTGAACCTTTCCTACCGTGCTCGGAAAGGCACCCAGACAACAAACGAATCAAACATGCGTCGCTCAATTGGGGTCGACGGCAGAGGCGGCAGCCTTTAGATATAGACATAGATATACGAAAGCATTACACTCGGATTTGACATAGGATGCAGACGCAAAAAGTGCACGACGCGAAAATTTCGAGCCGAGCACAGCAAGCGTGAGTTTTGTCTCGCTTTGGAGATGCTCCTCTGAAAAGGACGGCCTGCTGACTCTGGCTAGGAACAGAGTGCAGTCGCTCACGACTCGCCGAACACGAGCCGAGCATACCAAGCGCACTACTTAATCGTGACTGAAAGACGGTCCACAAGTTCGACTGATTGCAATGAAATTTGAACTCTGGCTAGGTTCAAGAGCTGAGCAGCCGAAGTGCGAGTCGATAATGCTCAGCATTGTGGGATCACCCCCCATGATCTGGATAAAAGGCATGTATATCCAGTGCCCCGCACCCGTAGCCTTGTGATGATATGGGTGTGTGGCTGAAATCCTCAGAGCCTGTATGAAAGCCTCGACGTGCTCGATGGGCAGAATGAAGAACAAGTCAGATAGCCTCTTTTCCCGTTTCCAAGAATCCTCGCCCTCCTTGTGAGCAGCATTCGTGACGTTCCACCTCACATTTGCCAAAGTTATTGGTTCCCTAAGCTTGAGGTCGAAGCGGGTCAATACGACAGCGTCGATGAACTTCTTGTCCTGGAGGACCAACTCGAGAACCTTTATGATACTGTCAACGATCAAAGAACTCAAACCGCCCTCGACATCACTGTCGAGATTCTGCTCGCCCCCGTGTTCGTCCTCGTCCTGATCGCGCCGAATCCGCGTTCCTGCTAGATGGTTTGAGAAGTTGTAGCGGGCCGGACGCAGCACGCGCACGAGGCGATCGTCGCGCTGCTGGCTGAGGAGAGCGTCGCCCCCACTTTGGTAGGTGTGGAAGTAGGTCTTCACGCTGGCCCCAGCTGCCTCCAAAGGCCCCACAAGCATCTCCCTATGGGTGTCAACGTTGGAGAAGAAGTCTGAGCAGATGAGCCTGCCATCATTCGCCCCGTGCTTGGACCAAACCTGGCGGTGATAGTGGCCACGATACGCAAGTGCCACGCGGGCTGGTGGCTTGCAGCTGGGGCAAGGGACTGGGTGCCGCCAGCCAGCTGGATCCGCGGTGCTCCGCACTTCAGCAATTTCTACAGGGCTTGTGGGATCGCGGCGGTGCACGAGGCCAAAGCAGCGCCAGGGCCAGAAACCAATTAAGGCCGCCAGTGATAGAAGCGATGTCATACAGGACGTGCTTCGGCTGAGCTCGGTACGTGGAAGACTCCAAAGCTTGAGCTTGAACCCGAATAGCAAAGTATGTAATTAAAGACCTCCTGGGCCATCTTGAGGGCCCCATGGAACGTTATTCAAAGCGCGTGAGGTATGTTGGACCATGCGAGGGGGGCTTTCGGGATCCTCTTGGGAGCGCGTTGCAACGTTGTTGGACCATCTTGCAGCCCGCCGCGAACAATTCAAATATGGCGTCGATTGAGAGGCCCTTCCTAAGCCAAGCATCTAGCAAATCAAACCAACATTCCAACTAGGCTCGGCCTCCTTGGGGAACCTCGCCAGACAAGAAGAGGAAGCGCTGCTTCTCTTGCATCGTGTGCGTGCGAGGATGGATGTGCGAGGCTGTGGCGGGCCGTGCGAGGCCGTGGCGGGCCCCCCCGGACTTGTGCGGCCCCAAACCCGGACAGCAGGGCGAGAGGTCAGTCGAAGAACTTGTGTAGTCCACTGGTGCAGTCCACAACCCGGTTCGCGCCGCAGTCCAAAGCGCGTAAAACAGTTGTGGAAAACGTTTACCCGGGCGCTGGAAAACACTTGCGGGGTCCATACACCGGAGCGCACCGCGCCACGGAAATGGGCATCGACGGTAAACCGTCAACCTGGCGTTTTGCGTTTGCGTCAGGGCGTCCACAGCTGGGTCAGCTCAGCCCTACACCACAATTTGAAAGGGTGCGCCGCCGGATAACCCCAGGGGGGGGGGGTACCACCCCCTTTTCCTCGATCCGTCGTCGGGGAGCCCCCCCCCGCTCCCCCCCCCTTCCCCGATCCGTCGTCGGGGACCCCCCCCCCCTTTCCTGGTCCGTCGTCGGGGCCCCCCCCCTTCCCCCCCCTTTCAAAAGGGGGGGGGTCCGAACCCCCCCCCCTCCCCCCCTCTGCCCGCATCCCCACCCCCCTCCTCCCTTTCGCCACGCCGCCCCCTGACTCCAGAACCCGACCCCCGCCACCCCTACCCCTAGTCCTCACCCTAACGTAAACCCCTAGCCCTAACCCCAACAACGAACACCAGCCCCAAAGAGTACACTACCCACTACTCACTATCTGCTATTCGCTACTCACTTCTCACTACCCCCGCACTCACTACTCACGACTCACTACCCAACACCCACTACTCACTACCCCCTGCTCCCTACTCACTAATCACTACTCATTACCCACTACCCACTATCCACTACTCACTACTCAGTACTCATTGCCGACAATTCACTACTCACTACCCACTACTCGCCTCTCCCTACTCCCTACACAATACTGACTACACAGTACTCAATACTCACTACTAGCTACTCCCATACTCGCTACTCGATACTCACGACTCACTCCCCGCCACTCACTACTCACTACTCACTACTCCCTACTCACTAGTCACTACATAGTCTCTAGTCACTAGTCACTAGTCACTAGTCACTGGTCACTAGGCAATACTCACTACCCACTACTCACTACTCGCTACTCCCTACTCGTTACTTACTAATCACTACCCACTACTCACTACTGACTACTCTCTACTCACTACTCCTCACTACCGACTGCGACTACCCACGACTCTCTATTCATCACTACTCACTACGCCCTACGCACTACTCAGTACTCACTACTCACTACTCACTACTCACTACTCACTATTCACTCGTCGATACTCACTACTCACTACTCACTACTCACTACTTACTACTCACTACTCACTACTCACTCGCTACTCACTACTCGCCACTCACTACTCACTTATCAGTACACACTACTCACTATTCACTAGCCACTGCTCCCCACTCCCTATTCCCTACTCCCTACTCGCCACTCACTACCCACTACTCACTACCCAATACTCACTACTCACTACGAACTAACTCACTACTCACCACTCCGCATTCCCAACTCCGCACTCCCTACACACCTTCTCCGGCGCAGAAAAGAGAAGCGAGAGAGGCCCCCCCTCCCCGGCTCCCTTTCTGGCGCAAAGGGGGGGAGGCGGGGGGGGTCCGACCACCCCCCCCCCTTTCAGCGGCAGGGGGGGGGGCGGGAAGGGGGTCCGGACCCCCCCCCTTCAAGGGAGAGGGGTGGGGGTTGGACCCCCCCCCTTACAGGGGAGGAGGGGGGGAGGGGCCCGGACCCCCCCCTCCCCCTTGGAAGGGGGGGGAGGGGGGGGGGGTTCTCCACCCCCCCCTCCCTCCTTTGTGCATTCACGGAGATCCACTGGCGCACTTTCACAATTCGGAACAAAATGAGGAAGAGGAAGAGGAGGAGGAGGAGGAGGAGGAGGAGGAGGAGGAGGAGGAGGAGGAGGAGGAGGAGGAGGAGGAGGAGGGGGGCAACCCTGGCCAGACCACGGACGAGAGAGCGATCTGGGCGTGGCCAGAGGCTGCGCGGGGCCGCGTCGCCGCCGCGCCGCCGAGCGCGCGGCCACTCCGCGCTGCTGCCGACGAGGCTTGAAACCCTGACCAGGCCGAGGATCGGCGGCGAGCGATGGGGGAAGTGAGAATTGAGCAAGGACCGACCGTCCCGCCATTCCTATGTCCTACCAGGAAATGCTCTTGGAACCCAGAAAGGTTCTAAGAACAAAACCAATGTTCTAGAAAAACAAACCCGATGTGTTAACACAAGACAGACTCCGCCACACAGATTCTAAGAACATTTCGTGGAAACCACGAACGGTTACTATAACATTGCTTGGTAGGGCTATAGGCGAGCCAGGACGATGCGCCACTGCTTGCGAGAAGGAAAAGATCCTCCCAGACAGCGGCGGGGCGCCCCAGAGAGGCCCTCGCGCCATCTGAGAGAAGCTCTGTCTGCGCCCTCGGGCAATGGCTCGCCAAACTGCCCAGAAGGCCAGGGGACTTCCGAGCCTTTTGAGAAGGCATTACCCTTCGATTTGGGCTCCCGAATTCTCCGGGGCAACTCGGGCCCGGGGCAACTCCTTGTCGGATTCCCGAAAAACGAGCCCTGAGTTAGCACTGACCCGGATTACCCCTGATGATTCGGAGCTCTGATCGATGGCGATGACGGCGTCGCCATCGCCATCGCCATCCCCTACTCAGTGCACCCCCTGGCTCGCCGCCGGAACGCATCGCCGCCAGCCCACCCGGCGCCTCCAGGCCGGCCGCCCGCTGGCCTCCCAGAGCCCCGCGGAGGGGCCGAGGGCGGGGGCGATCGGCGACCTCGCGGCCGCCCCGGCCAGGAACTCCCCCCACAGGGCCCGCGCTGCCCCTGCATCGACAGGAGGGCTGGGCAGTCTTCGGACTTCGCCACGCAGCCGAACGAGGAGGAGGAGGAGGCGGAGGAGGAGGAGTGCAGTGTGAGCGGTCTCGGTGACCTAAGAAACAGTTCAAGTGAGATGCGGCCTGAGAGGGGGGGGCACGATTTGTCCGACCCAGCGGGCGCAACAAATTGGAACCACAGTTCCAGCGCGAGCCGCCCGTCACCCTCTCTGATGCGAGCCGCCCGTCACACCCTCAGGCGCGACTGGCAGCTACGACGGGGCCTTGGACAATCAAGCGGGGAGGGAGGCCTGGGGGGAAAGGAGGGCAAGGGCGGGGGGGCGGAGCAGAAGCTGGGCGGCGCCCCGTAGAAGCTGACGTTCGCCGCCCAACGGCCGCGGGCGCGGCGCTCTCGGCTCTTCCCCTCTCTCTCTCTTTCTCTCTCTCTCTCTCTCTCTCTCTCTCTCTCTCTCTCTCTCTCTCTCTCTCTCTCTCTCTCTCTCTCTCTCTCTCTCTCTCTCTCTCTCTCTCTCTCTCTCGCCTCTTTTTTGTTGTTATATCCCTCTCTCTCTCTCTCTCTCTCTCTCTCTCTCTTCTCTCTCTCTCTCTCTCTCTCTCTCTCTCTCTCTCTCTCTCTCTCTCTCTCTCTCTCTTTCTCTCTCTCTCTCTCTCTCTATTTCTCTTTCTCCCCCTCCTCTCCTTCCCCCAGAAACAACTCCCTGGAGGAAGCCCCCTAGCAATTCTGCTGAGATTCTGGGGGCCAGCCCGAGACAGCCCACGAAAGCATCCTGACGCCAAATCGCGCAAGTGGCTCGAGGAGAAAGCTCCACATACCATGTGCCAGAGCAGAGTCATATCAGGGCTAAACGCAAGCCCATGGGACCCATGGACATCCCGAGCTCGAGCGCAAACCAACCCCGTCGGGCGATACACGGCCCCCGCCCGCTCCATGGGATGGCACGGGGCCTCGAGAAACCCTTGAAAATCCTCGCGGAAGTTCGACGCCCGCAGGCCGTGCACTGGGAGAAATCACCACACAAAATAGGACACCTGTGATCAGTGGCCGCCGCTGCTCTCGCCACCTTCTGCCGCGCAGAAATGCGGGCCTCTGCGGCGGGCGGCCAGGAGGGGCGACGACCCTCCTCGTCGATCGCATCAGACATGGCCGAGAGAAGGCGTTTCTGGCATTCCATCGCCATGGCGCACGCAAAAGCAACAAACGACGAGGCAGCATGCGGCACTTTGACTCCTCCGGGAAATGCCCTGCAATAAAATCTGCAACCGAATTTCCGAACACAAATCTAAGGCTGACCCCCTGCTGGATGGCCTCCTCGGCGGATAAATGAGAAAGGACCTGAAAGGAAACCGCGCCCCGAGACGGGGGGGGAGCCCCGTCGCGCCGCCGCAAATCGCATCGCTGGTGAAGATGACTCCATATACATGCCTGTCGCGACGGGCCAACCGCCGGAGGAACAATTTTCGAGGGGGAGGGGCTTGGAGGGGGCCCTCGGCAAGCCTAGAACTCATCGCCCACACCAATCTCAGACCGACCCCCCGACCCGACCCGACCTGACCTGAACTCGGCCCCCGTCGAACCCCGACTGCGCGTTCATCCGGACAGAATGCACCGATCACAGCGAGCGCCTGTTTCGAGCCCACCTCGCTCGCAAGGGAGGGAGATGATGCGACCGCGTCGCTAGTTAGCGGGTGCGCGGGCGCGAGGTCACATGGCAATTCTGTTATTGTTCGAATATGATGGTAGCAAAGAAACACGAAAAAAAACGCACCGAAACGTACCATTGAACTTCAGTGATATACGGTTGCACCTCTACCGCTGCATTCCCTGCGATTCAACGCATGCTCGGGATGGTCGGTGTCTGGGTGACTGGGCAGCTGGGGGTTCCGAAACTCCCATTCCCAATGGAGCCAACGTGGGCCGAGCGAAGACGTGCCCTGCTCCGACCACCGAGGCACACGCAATACTGTTTCCAATCGTTTCGCGCCGAGGGCTTGCGGGCACCGCGAATCCCAAGTGGACGCGCGCATGCGCCGACTCGGGTGGTTCGAGGGCGTGGTCTACATCGGACAGCCGCCCATGGGGCCTCCATGCAATGACCCGTCAGATCTGGTTGGCGCCAGTGCTTCGGACGGGACAGGAGGATTTGATAAGAATACTTAATCACGCCCCGCCCCTGCCTTTCCCCGCGGCACCCCGCCCCCGCGACCCCTGCTCTCCAGGGAGACGCTGAGCTGTCTGGCCCCCGCGGCCTTTTATTAACCAGGATGGATTCGCCCACCCAGAGGGCGACTACCCATTGTGGGTGACTCCAACGCACGCCCCCAATGCCATGATACCTTACACATTGCGCGACTTCCGCACTCCCGAGGCAACGACCACGTGTTCGGGAGCACAGGGTGCACGGCACCCACGAGAGGCTCCTTAGCGATCCTGCTTGGGGAACAAGCCGCTCTCTGACCCATCGGGGGCGGGCAGAAACGTGGGGCAGCGCTGCCTCAGGACAGCCAGGGCCACGTCGGGAACCCGTGCCCTGGCTGTTCATCCTGGGTTGTGCCTGATGCTCCTGGGGCCCGGCGAGGGCCCCCGGAGGCCGAGAAAAAAGCGACAATGCTTCGCTGTGGTTCTTGATCCACTACGCTGGATGTCCCGGTCCCAGACCTGGGTGGAGCTTGGGTGAAACTGCATCGGAGCCTCTGTGGACCTCCGCGACCTTTTCAGAAACGTGATTTCGACCAGAGTCCGTCCAGATTTCGACCACACTTTGCCCTTTCGACCAGATTCCGTCCAGGTTTCGCCCAGATATCGACCAATCCACTGGAGTCTGGGCGAAACTCCCAACAACAACAAAAGCCGTAAGGAAGTTTGGCACCCTCCGAGGATCCCATGGTAGCCCACACAACGGAGGGAGGGGCGGTCAGGGGAGGCTGCGTCCATACCGAATGGGTCCATGCGGAGCACTCGGTCTCCGTCTGGGCTTACTCCGTCTGGGCCCATACAGAGTGCTCGGTCTCCGTCTGGGCTTACTCTGCCTGGGCTTAGCCTCTCCTGAGAAGGGCGTGCGAGGCGGGGAGTCATTCACGTCCACCGCCTGGGCACCGACCTCCCGCCCCCGCGGGCGGCGGATGTGGACTTACTCTGGCCCCTGGGGGCCCACACGTACCCGCATCCACCGCCGGTCGAGGCCTCCGAGGATCGGGAGCGCGCAGACATGGATCGGCGATCCGTGGATTTTGCGCGCGGTCGCCATATCCATGGATGGGGGGATGTGCCCTCCCCTAGGTGGCCATATGCGAACCCTACCCCGACCCCCCACGATTTCTGAGGGGGAGGGTGGGGTTCACTCCATTCGGGAGCTCCCGAGCGAAGTGAACCCCACCCTCCCCCTCAGAAATCGTGGGGGGCAGGGGTGGGGTTCGCATGTGGCCCTCATATCCCCAGAATGCGGCCGCTGCCGCCTCGCTCGGCGGCGCGAATCCGCGAGTTCCTACGGAAACAAGACCCGGCGCTAATCCACGCCTTCTCGATCCATGTCTGCGATCGCCTGGGAGAAATCGATCCTCCAGGCGGTGGTACTATTTCCCACTTCGCGCTTCGCGCTGCTCGAAGTGCGAAAAGCGAATGACTTCGCGCTCTCGCGCCGCCTCCCAGGAGAGAAGAAGAGGAAGAGGAGGAGCCGGAGCCGAGCCACGAAGCGCGAGGCGCCAATCACTTCGCGCCCTCGAGGGCGCCCTCGTATGCACACCTCCCCGCCCTGGGAGGAGAGGGGACGGCCCCCGCGCGGCGCGGGAACCCGGGGCGGACCAGAGGGGCTCCGATGGGCGCTGGCCCTCGTCTCGCGCGCGCGCCGAGCCGCCGCGCCCGCGAAAAGACGACCCCCTCTGAGGGGGCCCAGGGACACACAAACATCTACACACACAAAGCCCAGGGTTCCCCAGATGTTCCCACATTTTCTGATGCTCGTCTCCCCCGATCGAATATGAACGTCGAAAAAATCGAATTTGAACATTTTCAAAACATCTCAATGTTTTGATTATGTGTCGATTCTCCGCACTCTTACCAGTGAGAGGAGCTCTACGAGGTTCCTGGCGGTGACCAGGTTGACGCTTCACCGCCGGCGTCAGTAATTCCGCGCTGGAGAGCTAGTTGGCAAGAAAAATCTCGACGGAACTTTCGGTGACTTTTGGTCGGTTGAGAAGTTTGTTTTCGAAATTCAACAATCCGTTTGATCTCTTTTTGCCCGTCATATTCGATCTTATTCCCGCTCGCTATCTTGATCTCAGCTCGATCGGGTGAATATTACGATCGAAAAGCGGGATCGGGCGTGTCGAGTCATCTTGATACGCGATGACGGTTTTCTGAACATAACTCGAGCTGTAGGACAGCTACAGAGCTGGTAAGCACAGACAATCGATGTAAAATGATTAGGCGCGTTCGCCGGTTGAATCCACAGGTCTCTACTCGGTCTGTTAGCCGAGCTAGGTGCGCAAACCTATTCGTATTAATCGGGTCATCTTCACAGCAACTCTCGATTTTCTGTATTCAACTCGAGCTATAGGACACCTACAGAGCTATTACGTACAGAATCTGATTCAGAATCATCAGTGGCTGTTGTCTATCGAATCCAGAGCTCTGAACTCGGTTTGCTGCCCGATCTAGAATCGCGAAATTATTCCAATTGGTTTGAGAAGTGCTCTCGGTTTTCTTCACTCAACTCGCGCTGAGAGGGGCTACAGTGCTCGTTCTCACAGAAATCGATTTTAAGAGATCAGGCGCGTCTGTCTGTCGAATCTAGAGCTCGGAACTCGGTCTGCTGCCCGAACTAGGTTCGCGAAACTATTGTATTGTTCGAGTCATGCTGGGAGGTGCTGTCAGTTCTCTGTACTTAACTCGGGCTGTAGGGGGCTGCAGGGCTGGTAATGCAGGAGTGGATTCGCAGATATCAGACGCGTCTACCTGTCGGAATCAGAGATCAAAAAAATCACTATGACTCGGAATGTTGGTAGGTGCTCTCGGTTTTCTTAACTTAAGTCGAGCTAGGAAGCTCTACAAGTTTCGCGGCGGTATCCAAGGTTCACGGTTACCGCAGGCGCCCAGTTTGGTGACTTTTGGTCCGTTTAAAATTTTGTTCTCAAAATTTGACCACGCGTTAGAGCTCTAGTATTTTTTTCTCGTGATATTCGATCTTATTCCCGCTCGCCATCTTGATCTCAGCTTGATCGGGTGAACTTGTAAGCGTCCAAAACCCGGATAGCGAGGCAAGGCGCGGAGCGCAGGGCGCTCCAAAGCGCGTCACGGCGACCTCTGCCAGGCCGCCTGGAACGATGCGTGGGGCGCGCAGGAGACGCCTGCGAGGGCGTCTTTTACGACGCGCGGGGCTCTGTGAAACCTACCACGACTCCTCTGCCTAGGAGCCTGCGAGCACTGGGCGCCGGCGGTAAACCGTCAACCTTTGTTACCGCCGGGGGACTCGTAGAGCTTCCTGACTCGTAGGGATGTGAAAAAAATCCAAAGAACGGCTAGTTTTTCAGCCCAGGCGATTTCAGACCTCTCAAGATAACTCTTACAAAAAAAACGAACAACTCCAATAATACAATAGTTTCGCGGACCTAGCTCGAGCAGCAGACCGAGTTTCGAGCTCTGGGTTCGACAGACAGACGCGTCTGGTATCTCAGAATCGATTTCCGTGACCAGCAGTACTGTAGCCCTCCCCAGCACGAGTTAAGTGCGGAATACCGAGAGCACTTATCAGAATAACTCGAACAATACGAACCTAGCTCGGGCAGCAGGCCGAGTCCAGAGCTCTCGATTCGACGCACGAACGCGCCTCATAATTCCCAATCGATTTCTGTGACAATGAGCTCTGTAGCTGCCCTAGAGCTCGAGTTAAGTACAGAAAACCGAGGGCGTCTATGAAGATGACCAAAATGATACGAATATGTTTGCGGACCTAGCTCGGCTAGCAGAACGAGTTCAGACGTCTAGATTCAACAGGCGAACGCGCCTAATGATTCTGAATGCGATAGGCGTGCTTACCAGCTCTGTAGCTGTCCTGTAACTCGAGTTAAGTACAGAGAACCGAGGGCGCCTATCAAGATGACCCAAATAATACCAATAGGTTTGCAGACCTAGCTTGGCTAGCAGACCGAGTTCAGACCTCTAGATCCAACAGGCGAACGCGGTTAATGATTCTAAATGCGATAGGTGCGCTTACCAGCTCTGTAGCTGTCCTGTAGCTCGAGTTAAACGCAGAGAACCGAGGGCGTCTATCAAGATGACCCGAATAATACTAATAGGTTTGCAGACGCTAGCAGACCGAGTTCAGACCTCTAGATTCAACAGGCGAACGCGGCTAATGATTCTGAGTGCGATAGGTGTGCTTACCAGCTCTGTTGCTGCTCTAGGGCTCGAGTTAAGTACAAAATACCGATAACGCGTATCAAGATGACTCGAAACGGCCGATCCCGCCAGAGTGCTTTTTGGCAGTAAAAGCTACCCGATCGACCTGAGATCAAGATGGAGAGCGGGAATAAGATCGAATATCACGGGAAAAAATACTAGAGCTCTAACGAATGGTCAAATTTCGAGAACGGAATTTTCAACCGACCAGAAGTCACCAAAAGTTCCGTCGAGATTTTTCTTGCCAACTAGCTCTCCAGCGCGCCGGAATTACTGGCGCCGGCGGTGAACCGTTAACCTGGTCACCGCCGGGAACCTCGTAGAGCTCCTTTCACGCTAAAAGTACCCAGAATCGAAGCAGAGAACATTGCAGTAGATTGTCTTCAAATCTTCAATTTAAATGTTTTATGGCAATATCAGGTCAGGTTCCTGGCTTCGCTCAGAATAATTTTTCGACGGAATCAGCTGAAAACTGGAACCGGCGGTAAACCGTCAACCAGATTTCCGCCGGGGTCCTCGTAGAGCTCTTTTCTCGCACGGCGCTGATCGGTACACATGCAGGTCGTGTCTGACAGAAGACTAAAGGAAATCGGAAAAACATGTTTTTACATTATTATCGAAAGATGGTTTCGCCAAGTGTTTTGATAGTAATACTCCACCTACAGACCTCAGAATTTGACTGCGAACGCGAAATAACCCACTACAGGTGCGAAAAATACCAGATCTCAAAACGAATGTTCAAATCTCTCACGAAGTTCGTCCAACCGACCCAAAGTTCGCACATTGTCCGTCGGGGCCGGGTCCGCCAGCTAGCTGCACCCCGCGCCCGAATTCCTCTAGCTCATCGATGCCGAAGAGCTCTACGAGGTATTCGAGAGGCAACTTCTGCGATGCAAAGCTTCACTCTGCGGAACTGGCGCCGGCAGTAAACCGTCAACCTGGTCACCGCCGGGAACCTCGTAGAGCTCCTACGCGCGTAAGAGTGCTCAGCATCAAAAGAGAGGCCTTCTGGAAGCATTCCTCAAGAAAGAAAAAAACATGATTTTTTAAATGTCGACATAAAGTTGGTTTCGCCAAGTGTTTTGATAGTAAAAGTGTATCTAGAGAGCTCATATTAAGACGCAGAGGCCCTCATAGTCGTTTACAGGTGCGAAAAATCTGCTCTCAAAATAAATGGTCAAATATCTTTCAAAAAATCGCAAAACCACCCAAAAGTTACCACATTGTCCGTTCTGGCCGGTTCGGCCAACTAGCTCCACCCCGCGCCGGAATTCCTCTAGCTCATCGATAACGAAGAGCTCTACGAGGTATTATGAGCCCAAACGAATGGTTAGAGCTGCGAAATCAGCTGAGCCAGGCCGCGGATGGCATGATCGCATCCCTTTTCGAAATTTTGCCTACTAGCTCCACCCTGTCGCCGAATTCCTCTAGCTCTATTACCATGAGAGCTCTACGAGGTACTCTTAGCTTCCAGCAACTTGTAAGCGTCCAAAACCCGGATAGCGAAGCGAAGCGCGGAACGCCGCACGGGGACCTCTGCCAGGCCGCCTGAAACGATGCGCGGGACGCTGGAAACCTCGCAGGAGACGCTTGCAGGGGCGCCGTTTACGATGCGTGGGGCCCTGCAAAGTGCGCAAGGAAGATCTGCCTAGGAGCCTGGAAGAACTTGTAAGCGTCCAAAACCCGGATAGCGAAGCGAAGCGCGGAACGCCGCACGGGGACCTCTGCCAGGCCGCCTGAAACGATGCGCGGGACGCTGGAAACCTCGCAGGAGACGCTTGCAGGGGCGCCGTTTACGATGCGTGGGCCCTGCAAAGCGCGCAAGGAAGATCTGCCTAGGAGCCTGGAAGAACTGCCGAAGCTCTTCCGAAGCTCTGCCGAAGCGCTTCGCGCACCCTGGAGCCACGCGTATTGGGAAACGCTAGGAAGCCACTGGGCGCCGGCGGTAAACCGTCAACCTTTGTTACCGCCGGGGGACTCGTAGAGCTTCCTGACTCGTAGCGATGTGATAAAAAATCCAAAGAACGACTAGTTTTTCAGCCCAAGCGATTTCAGACCTCTCAAGATGACTCTAACAAAAAAACAAACAACTCCAATAATAGAATAGTGTCGCGGACCTAGTTCGAGCAGCAGACCGAGTTCCGAGCTGGGGTTCGACAGACGGACACGTCTTATGTCTCAGAATCGATTTCCGTGACCAGCAGTACTGTAGCCCTCCCAAGCACGAGTTGAGTGCGGAATACCGAGAGCACTTCTCAGAATAGCTCGAACAATACGAATAGTTTAGCGAACCTAGCTCGGGCAGCAGGCCGAGTCCAGAGCTCTCGATTCGACGCACGAACGCGCCTGATGATTCCCAATCGATTTCTGTGACTATGAACTCTGTAGCTGCCCTAGAGCTCGAGTTAAGTACAGAAAACCGAGGACGTCTATGAAGATGACCAAAATGATACGAATATGTTTGCGGACCTGACTCGGCTAGCAGAACGAGTTCAGACGTCTAGATTCAACAGACGAACGCGCAAAATGATTCTGAATGCGATAGGCGTGCTTACCAGCTCTGTAGTTGTCCTGTAACTCGAGTCAAGTACAGAGAACCGAGGGCGTCTATCAAGATGACCCAAAATAATACCAATAGGTTTGCAGACCTAGCTCGGCTAGCAGACCGAGTTCAGACCTCTAGATCCAACAGGCGAACGCGGTTAATAATTCTAAATGCGATAGGTGTGCTTTCCAGCTCTGTAGCTGTCCTGTAGCTCGAGTTAAGTACAGAGAACCGAGGGCGTCTATCAAGATGACCCAAATAATCCCAATAGGTTTGCAGACCTAGCTCGGCTAGCAGACCGAGTTCAGACCTCTAGATTCAACAGACGAATGCGGTTAATGATTCTGAGTGCGATAGGTGTGCTTACCAGCTCTGTTGCTGCTCTACAGCTCGAGTACGTAGAAAATACTAAAAACGCGCATCAAGATGATAAAAAACGGCCGATCCCGCCACAGTGCTTTTCGATAGTAATATTCACCCGATCGAGCTGAGATGGAGATGGCGAGCGGGAATAAGATCGAATATCACGGGAAAAAATACTAGAGCTCTAACGAATGGTCAAAATTTCGAGAACCAAATTTTCAACCGACCAAAAGTCACCAAAAGTTCCGTCGAGATTTTTCTTGCCAACTAGCTCTCCAGCGCTCCGGAATTGCTCTAAGCTTCCAGCCATAACTGGCGCCGGCGGTGAACCGTTAACCTGGTCACCGCCGGGAACCTCGTAGAGCTCCTAGCACGCGTAATAGTGCTCAGCATCAAAAGAGAGGGCTTCTGGAAGCATTTCTCGAAAAAGAGAAAACATGATTTTTTTGATGTCGACATGGAGATGGTTCCTCCAAGCGTTTTCATAGTAAACGTGCAGCTAGAGAGCTCATATTAAGACGCAGAGGCCCTCATAGTCGTTTACAGGTGCGAAAAATCTGCTTTCTCAAAATGAATGGTCAAATATCTATCAAATATTCGCAAAACCACCCAAAAGTTACCACATTGTCCGTTCTGGTAGGGTCGGCCAACTAGCTCCACCCCGCGCCGGAACTGGGCGCCGGCGGTAAACCGTCAACCTTGGTTACCGCAGGGAGACTCGTAGAGCTTCCTAACTCGACTTGAGTTGAGAAAACAGACAGCACTTACCAACAATCTCACTGATAGTGCATAGGTTTTGACCTCTCAATGCGACAGCCGGACGCGTCTGATGTCTGCGAATCGACTCCTGTCATTACCAGCCCTGCAGCCCCCCTACAGCCCGAGTTAGAAAACCGACAGCACCTCTCAGGATGACTCGAACAATAGGAATAGTTTCGCGGAACTAGTTCGGGCAGCAGACAGAGTTCAGAGCTCTGTACCCCAAAGAACGACTAGTGTTTCAGCCCAAGCGATTTCAAACCTCAAGATGACTCTAAGAAAAAAGAAATAGTTTCGCAATACAGTTCGAGTATCAAACCGAATTCAGACCTCTGAATGCACTAGGCGGACGCGTCTGATGTCTGCAAATCGACCCATGTGATTAACAGCCCGGCTACCCCGCTGATGACCGAGTTCCGAGCTCTAGAATCGACCGACGGACGCGCCTGATCTGTGGAAATCGATTTGTCTGACCCGCAGCACTGTAGCCCTCCCCCAGCACGAGTTGAGTGCAGAAAATCGAAGCACTTCTCAAGATGATTCGGACAATACGAATAGTTTTGCGAACCTAGCTCGAGGCCGATTTTAGAGCTCTCGAATCAACAGACGAACGCGCCTGATGATCCCCGATCGATTTCTGTGACTATGAGCTCTGTAGCTGCCCTACAGCTCGCGTTAAGTACAGAAAAACGAGAGTGTCTGTCAAGATGACTCGAATAATACGAATAGTTTTGCGAACCTAGCTCGAGCAGCAGGCCGATTTCAGAGCTCTCGAATCAACAGACGAACGCGCCTCCGATCGATTTCTGTGACTATAAGCTCTCTAGCTGCCCTACAGCTCGCGTTAAGTACAGAAAACCGGGAGCGCCTGTCAAGATGACTCGAATAATACGAATAGGTTTGCGGACCTAGCTCGGCTAGCAGACCGAGTTCAGACCTCTGGGGTCAACAGGCGAACGCGCCTGATGATTCTGAATGCGATAGGTGTGCTTACCAGCTCTGTAGCTGCCCTACAGCTCGAGTTAAGTAGAAAATACCGATAATGCGTATCAAGATGACTCGAAACGGCCGATCCCGCCAGAGTGCTTTTTGGCAGTAAAAGCTACCCGATCGAGCTGAGATCAAGATGCCGAGCGGGAATAAGATCGAATATCACGGGAAAAAATACTAGAGCTCAAACGAATGGTCAAATTTCGAGAACACAATGTTCAACTGAGCAAAAGTCAGCAAAAGTTCCGTCGAGATTTTTCTTGCCAACTAGCTCTCCAGCGCGCCGGAATTACTCTAAAGCTTCCAGCATTGACTTGCTTAGGGAAGCTCTACGAGTTACTTGTAAGCGTCCGTTGTAAGCGTCCAAAACCCGGATAGCGAAGCCAAGCGCGAAACGTCGTACGGGGACCTCTGCCAGGTCGTCTGAAACGATGCGCGGGACGCCGGAAACCTCGCAGGGGACGCTTGCAGGGGCGCCGTATTCGATGCGCGGGGCCCTGCAAAGCGCGCAAGGAAGATCTGCCTAGGAGCCTGGAAGAACTGCCGAAGCTCTTCCGAAGCTCTGCGAAGCGCTTTGCGCACCCTTGAGCCACGCGTATTGGGAAACGCTAGGAAGCCACGCTCCCGGACCCGCTGCCGGTTCCGGCAAGTTCCTGCGGGGATCGTGGACCGCCGGAGGTGCGCGTGTGCTCCTCACCACCCAGCGCCGGCTTCTGATCTGAAACCCTTAGCTCTCCAAGGAGCTCCGGGAAAAAACCGGATAGCGAAGCCAAGCGCGGAACGCTGCACGGGGACCTCTGCCAGGCCGCCTGAAACGATGCGCGGGACGCTGGAAACCTCGCAGGAAACGCTGGCAGGGGCGCCGTTTACGATGCGTGGGGCCCTGCAAGGCGCGCAAGTAAGATCTGCCAAGAACTGCCGAAGCTCTTCCGAAGCTCTGCCGAAGCGCTTCGCGCACCCTGGAGCCATGCGTATTGGGCAGCGCTAGGAAGCCACGCTCCCGGACCCGCTGCAACCTCCGGCGAGTTGCTGCGAGAATCGTGGACCGGCGCAGGTGGGCGTCTGCTCCTCACCACCCACCGCCGACTTCTTATCTGAAACCCTTAGCAAGAAGCTATCCGGGAATTGTAAGCGTCCAAAACCCGGATAGCGAAGCCAAGCGCGGAACGCAGTACGGGGACCTCTGCCAGGTCGTGTGAAACGATGCGCGGGACGCCCGAGACTGGCGCCGGCGGTGAACCGTCAACCTGGTCATCGCCGGGAACCTCGTAGAGCTCTCTCACTAGTAAGATTGCAGAGAATCGACACAGCACGAAAAAAATTGAGATTTTTCGAAAATCTTCAAATTTAATTTTTCTCGATGTTCATATTCACTCAGTTCCCGGAAGTCAACTCATGCAAAAATGCATCGAGAGAGCTGAGCTGCTGTCAGAAAGGAGTTCATATGCCAATGCTCGGCGTAAAAATCTGCTTTTTCAAAATAAATGGTGAAATATCTTTCAAATTTTGCAAAACCACCCAAAAGATGTCACATTGTCCTTTCTCGCCCGGTCGACCAACTAGCTCCACCCCGCGCCGGAATTCCTCTGGCTCATCGATGCCGGAGCTCAACGAGGTACCTCGCAGAGGACGCTTGCATGGAACGCCGTATACGATGTGGGGCCCTGCAAAGCGCGCAAGGAAGATCTACCTCGGAGCCTGGAATAACTGCCGAAGCTCTTCCGAAGCTCTGCCGAAGCGCTTTGCGCACCCTTGACTCGCGTATTGGGAAACGCTAGGAAGCCACGCTCCCGGACCCGCTGCCGGTTTCGGCAAGTTCCTGCGGGATCGTGGACCGGCGGAGGTGCGCGTGTGCTCCTCACCACCCAGCGCCGGCTTCTGATCTCAAACCCTCAGCTCTCCAAGGAGCTATCCGGGAAAAACCCGGATAGCGGAGCCAAGCGCGGAACGCTGCACGGGGACATCTGCCAGGCCGCCTGAAACGATGCGCGGGACGCTCGAAACCTCGCAGGAAACGCTTGCAGGGGCGCCGTTTACGATGCGTGGGGCCCTGCAAGGCACGCAAGTAAGATCTGCCTAAGAGCCTCTAAGAACTGCCGAAGCTCTTCCGAAGCTCTGGCGAAGCGCTTCGCGCACCCTGGAGCCACGCGTATTGGGAAACGCTAGGAAGCCACGCTCCCGGACCCGCTGCAAACTCCGGCGAGTTGCTGCGAGAATCGTGGACCGGCGGAGGTGGGCGTCTGCTCCTCACCACCCACCGCCGACTTCTTATCTGAAACCCTTAGCTCTGCAAGGAGCTATCCGGGAAAACCCGGATAGCGAAGCCAAGCACGGAACGCCGCACGGGGACCTCTGCCAGACCGCCTGAAACGATGCGCGGGACGCTGGAAACTTCGCAGGAGACGCTTGCAGGGGCGCTGTTTACGATGCGTGGGGCCCTGCAATGCGCGCAAGGAAGATCTGCCTAGGAGCCTGGCAGAACTGCCGAAGCTCTTCCGAAGCTCTGCCGAAGGCGCTTCGCGCACCCTGGAGCCACGCGTATTGGGAAACGCTAGGAAGCCATGCTCCCGGACCCGCTGCGAACTCCGGCGAGTTGCTCCGGCGATCGTGGACCGGCGGAGGTGGGCGTGTGCTCCTCACCACCCACCGCCGGCTTCTTATCTGAACCCCTCAGCACTCCAAGGAGCTATCCGGGAAAAACCCGGATAGCGAAGCCAAGCACGGAACGCCGCACGGGGACCTCTGCCAGGCCGCCTGAAACGATGCGCGGGACGCTGGAAACTTCGCAGGAGACGCTTGCAGGTGCGCTGTTTACGATGCGTGGGGCCCTGCCATGCGCGCAAGGAAGATCTGCCTAGGAGCCTGGAAGAACTGCCGAAGCTCTTCTGAAGCTCTGCCGAAGCGCTTCGCGCACCCTGGAGCCACGCGTATTGGGAAACGCTAGGAAGCCACGCTCCCGGACCCGCTGCGAACTCCGGCGAGTTGCTCCGGCGATCGTGGACCGGCGGAGGTGGGCGTGTGCTCCTCACCACCCAGCGCCGGCTTCTTATCTGAAACCCTCAGCTCTCCAAGGAGCTATCCGGGAAAAACCCGGATAGCGAAGCCAAGCGCGGAACGCTGCACGGGGACCTCTGCCAGGCCGCCTGAAACGATGCGCAGGACGCTGGAAACCTTGCAGGAGACGCTTGCTGGAGCGCCGTTTACGATGCGTGGGGCCCTGCAAAGCGCGCAAAGAAGATCTGCCTAGGAGCCTGGAAGAACTGCCGAAGCTCTTCCGACGCTCTGCCGAAGCGCTTCGCGCACCCTGGAGCCACGCGTATTGGGAAACGCTAGGAAGCCACGCTCCTGGACCCGCTGCAATCTCCGGCAGGGCGCTGCGAGGATCGTGGACCGGCGGAGGTGGGCGTGTGCTCCTCACCACCCACCGCCGGCTTCTTATCTGAAACCCTCAGCTCCCCAAGGAGCTATCCGGGAACTGCCGAAGCTCTTCCGAAGCTCTGCCGAAGCGCTTCGCGCACCCTGGAGCCACGCGTATTGGGAAACGCTAGGAAGCCACGCTCCCGGACCCGCTGCCGGTTCCGGCAAGTTCCTGCGAGAATCGTGGACCGGCGGAGGTGGGCGCGTGCTCCTCACCACCCACCGCCGGCTTCTTATCTGAAACCCTCAGCTCTCCAAGGAGCTTTCTGGGAACTAGCTCTCCAGCGCTCCGGAATTACTCTAAAGCTTCTAGCAATAACTTGCTGAGGGAAGCTCTACGAGTTATTCCTCTAGCTCATCGATGCCGAAGAGCTCTACGAGGTACTTGCTCAGGGAAGCTCTACGAGTTATATTGGAAAACGCTAGGAAGCCACGCTCCCGGATCCGCTGCCGGTTCCGGCAAGTTCCTGCAGGAATCGTGGAGCGGCGGAGGTGGGCGTGTCTCCCTGACCACCCACCTCCGGCTTCTTATCTGAAACCCTCAGCTCTCCAAGGAGCTATCCGGGAACTGCCGAAGCTCTTCCGAAGCTCTGCCGAAGCGCTTCGCGCACCCTTGAGCCACGCGTATTGGGAAACGCTAGGAAGCCACGCTCCCGGACCCGCTGCCGGTTCCGGCAAGTTCCTGCGGGGATCGTGGACCGGCGGAGGTGGGCGCGCCCCCCTCACCACCCACCTCCGGCTTCTTATCTGAAACCCTCAGCTCTCCAAGGAGCTATCCGGGAATAACTTGCTAAAGGAAGCTCTGCGAGTTACTGGCGAAGCTCTGCCGAAGCTCCGCCGAAGCGCTTCGCGCACCCTTGAGCCACGCGTATTGGGAAACGCTAGGAAGCCACGCTCCCGGACCCGCTGCAACCTCCGGCAACTCGCTGCGAGGATCGTAGACCGGCAGAAGTGGGCGTGTCCCCCTCACCACCCACCTCCACCCAGACGAAGCCGGAGGTGGGTGGTGAGGGGGACACGCCCACTTCTGCCGGTCCACGATCCTCGCAGCGAGTTGCCGGAGGTTGCAGCGGGTCCGGGAGCGTGGCTTCCTACGCGAAGCGCTTCGGCAGAGCTTCGGCAAAGCTTCGCCAGTAACTCGTAGAGCTTCCTATAGCATTTTATTGCTACAAGCTAAGAGTACCTCGTAGAGCTCCCGTGGTAATGACTCGTAGAGCTTCCCTAAGCTAGTTGCTGGAAGCTTAAGAGTAATACCTCGTAGAGCTCTTCGGCATCGATGAGCTAGAGGAATTCCGGCGCGGGGTGGAGCTAGTTGGCCCACCCGGCCGAGGCGGACAATGTGACAACTTTTGGTCGGTTTTGCCAAGATTTGAAAGATATTTGACAATTTATTTTTTAAGAAAGCAGATTTTTCGCACCTGTAAACGACTTCGAAGGCCTCTGCGTCTCCATATGAGCTCTCTAGATGCACTTTTACTATCAAAACACTTGGCGAAACCATCTTTATGTCGACATGAAAAAAAACACGTTTTCTCTTCTTTGAGAAATGCTTCCAGAAGCTCTCTCTTTGGATGCTGAGCACTCTTACGCGTGCTAGGAGCTCTACGAGGTTCCCGGCGGTGACCAGGTTGACGGTTCACCGCCGGCGTCAGTTCCGGCGCGCTGGAGAGCTAGTTGGCGAGAAAAATCTCGACGGAACTTTTGCTGACTTTTGGTCGGTTGAAAATGTTGTTCTCGAAATTTGACCATTCGTTAGAGCTCTAGTATTTTTTCCTGTGATATTCGAACTTATTCCCGCTCGCCATCTTGATCTCAGCTCGATCGGGTAACTTTGAAGGTCAAAAAGCACTGTGGCGGGAACGGCCGTTTCGAGTCATCTTGATATGCGCTGACGGTTTTATGAACATAAGTCGAGCTCTAGGGCAGCTACAGAGCTCGTAAGCACAGCTAATGCATGCAGAATGATCAGGCGCGATCGCCTGTTGAACCCAGAGATCGGAACTCGGTCTGCGAGGCGAGCTAGGTCCGCAAACCTGTTTGTATTACTTAAGTCATCTTGAAAGAAACTCTCGGTTTTCTCTACTTAACTCGAGCTGTCAGACAGCTACAGAGCTGATATTTACAGAAACTGATTCAGAATCATCAGTTGCGTTTGTCTGTCGAATCCAGAGCTCTGAACTCGGTCTTCTGCTCGATCTGGACTCGCGAACTTATTCGTATTGGTCGAGTCATCTTGAGAAGTGCTATCGGGTTTCTTCACTCAACTTGCGCTGTGAGGGGGCTACAGTGCTGGTTGTCATATGAATCGATTCAAAGAGATTATGCGCGTCCGCCTGTCGAATCCAGAACTCGGAACTCGGTCTGCTGCCCGAACTAGGTTCGCGAAACTATTGTATTGTTCGAGTCATTATGAGAGATGCTGTCGGTTTTCTGCACTGACCTCGGCTATAGGGGGGCTGCGGGGCTGGTAATGACAGGAGTCGATTCGCAGACATCAGACGCGTCCGCTTGTCGCATTGAGAGGTCAGAAAATATTCACTTGAGTCAGAATGTTGGTAGGTGCTGTCGATTTTCTCAACTTAGGTCGAGCTTGGAAGCTCTACGAGTTCCCCGGCGGTAACCAAGGTTGACGGTTTACCGCCGGCGCCCAGTAGAGCTAGAAGAATTCGGCGACAGGGTGGAGCTAGTAGGCAAAATTTCGAAAAGGGACGCGATCATGCCATCCGCGGCCTGGCTCAGCTGATTTCGCAGCTCTAACCATTCGTTTGGGCTCATAATTGCGCAGAGTGGAGCTTTGCATCTTCTGTTGCCTCTCGAATACCTCGTAGAGCTCTTCGGCATCGATGAGCTAGAGGAATTCGGGCGCGGGGTGCAGCTAGCTGGCGGACCCGGCGACGGACAATGTGTGAACTTTGGGTAGATTTGAACATT
Organism: Prorocentrum cordatum; assembly: GCA_963575745.1. Classification (NCBI taxonomy): domain Eukaryota; class Dinophyceae; order Prorocentrales; family Prorocentraceae; genus Prorocentrum; species Prorocentrum cordatum. The sequence continues at coordinate 125,981 of CAUYUJ010016645.1, forward strand.
CGTTTTGAGATCTGGTATTTTTCGCACCTGTATGGGTTATTTCGCGTTCGCAGTCAAATTCTGAGGTCTGTAGATGGAGTATTACTATCAAAACATTGGCGAAACCGTCTTTCGATAATAATGTAAAAACATGTTTTCCGATTTCCTTTAGTCTTCTGTCAGACACGACCTGCATGTGCACCGATCAGCGCCGTGCGAGAAAAGAGCTCTACGAGGACCCCGGCGGAAATCTGGTTGACGGTTTACCGCCCGTTCCAGTTTTCAGCTGGTTCCGTCGAAAAATTATTCTGAGCGAAGCCAGGAACCTGACCTGATATTGCCATAAAACATTTAAGTTGAAGATTTGAATACAATCTACTGCAATGTTCTCTGCTTCGATTCTCGGCACTTTTAGTGTGGAAGGAGCTCTACGGGGTTCCCGGCGGTGACCAGGTTAACGGTTCACCGCCGGCGCCAGTAATTCCGGCGCGCTGGAGAGCTAGTTGGCAAGAAAAATCTCGACGGAACTTTTGCTGACTTTTGGTCGGTTGAAAATTCCGTTCTCGAAATTTGACCATTCGTTAGAGCTCTAGTATTTTTTCTTGTGATATTCGATCTTATTCCCGCTCTCCATCTTGATCTCAGGTCGATCGGGTAGCTTTTACTGCCAAAAAGCACTCTGGCGGGATCGGCCGTTTCGAGTCATCTTGATACGCGTTATCGGTATTTTGTACTTAACTCGAGCCCTAGAGCAGCAACAGAGCTGGTAAGCACACCTATCGCACTCAGAATAATTAACCGCGTTCGCCTGTTGAATCTAGAGGTCTGAACTCGGTCTGCTAGCCGAGCTAGGTCTGCAAACCTATTAGTATTATTCGGGTCATCTTGATAGACGCCCTCGGTTCTCTGCACTTAATTCGAGCTACAGGACAGCTACAGAGCTGGTAAGCACACCTATCGCATTTCGAATCATTAACCGCGTTCGCCTGTTGGATCTAGAGGTCTGAACTCGGTCTGCTAGCCAAGCTAGGTCTGCAAACCTATTGGTATTATTTGGGTCATCTTGATAGGCGCCCTCGGTTCTCTGCACTTAACTCGGTTACAGGACAGCTACAGAGCTCGTAAGCACGCCTATCGCATTCAGAATCATTAGGCGCGTTCGCCTGTTGAATCTAGACGTCTGAACTCGTTCTGCTAGCCGAGCTAGGGCAAACATATTCGTGTCATTTTGGTCATCTTCATAGACGCCCTCGGTTTTCTGTACTTAACTCGAGCTCTAGGGCAGCTACAGAGCTCATTGTCGCAGAAATCGATTGGGAATTATGAGGCGCGTTCGTGCGTCGAATCGAGAGCTCTGCTGCCCGAGCTACGTATTGTTCGAGTTATTCTGATAAGTGCTCTCGGTATTCCGCACTTAACTCGTGCTGGGGAGGGCTACAGTATTGCTGGTCACGGAAATCGATTCTAAGATACCAGACGCGTCTGTCTGTCGAACCCAGAGCTCGAAACTCGGTCTGCTGCTCGAGCTAGGTCCGCGAAACTATTGTATTATTGGAGTTGTTTCCAACCATCCTGTGGTGTTGGGTCCTCGTTTTGAAGAGACAGCGCCCCGCGTTCCTTCCTCCTCCCGGGGGTGTTCGCATGCGGTTCCCCCACCCAGGGCAGCGTTTCGTAGCCCCATAGGGAGCTCCACCGAAGGCTCCAGTGGGGGTGCTCGCATGCGGTTCCCCCACCCAGGGCAGCCTTTCGTGGCCCCATAGGGAGCTCCACCGAAGGCCCCAGTGGGGGTGCTCGCATGCGGTTCTCCCGCCCAGGGCAGCGTTTCGTAGCCCCATAGGGAGCTCCAGCGAAGGCCCCAGTGGGGGTGCTTGCATGCGGTTCCCCCACCCAGGGCAGCGCTTCGTGGCCCCATAGGGAGCTCCACCGAAGGCCCCAGTGGGGGTGTTCGCATGCGGTTCCCCCACCCAGGGCAGCGCTTCGTAGCCCCATAGGGAGCTCCACCGAAGTCCCCAGTGGGGGTGTTCGCATGCGGTTCCCCCACCCAGGGCAGCGCTTCGCGGCCCCATAGGGAGCTCCACCGAAGGCGCCAGTGGAGGTGATCGCATGCGGTTCCCCCACCCAGGGCAGCGTTTCGTAGCCCCGTAGGGAGCTCAACGAAAGCCCCAAAGTGGGGGTTGTTCGCATGCGGTTTCCTCCCAACCCAGGGCAGCGCTTTCGTGGCCCCGTAGGGGGCTCCACCGAATGGCCAGTGGGGGTGTTTCGAATGCGGTTTCCACCACCCAGGGCAGTCGTTTTCGTAGGCCCCCATAGGGAGCTCCACCGAAGGACTAGTGACAGGGTTCGCATTGCGGTCGTTTCCCCCACCCAGGGCAGCGCTTCGTGGCCCCATAGGGAGCTCCACCGAAGGTCCCAGTGGCACAGCCCGCATGCGGTTCCCTCACCCAGGGCAGCGTTTCGTAGCCCCATAGGGAGCTCCACCGAAGGTCCCAGTGGCACAGCCCGCATGCGGTTCCCCCGCCCAGGGCAGCGTTTCGTACCCCCTTAGGGAGCTCCACCGAAGGTTCCAGTGGCACAGCCCGCATGCGGTTCCCCCACCCAGGGCAGAGTTTCGTGGCCCCATAGGGAGCTCCACCGAAGTCCCCAGTGGGAATGTTCGCATGCGGTTCCCTCACCCAGGGCAGCGTTTCGTGGCCCCATTGGGAGCTCCACCGAAGGCCCGGGGTGTTCTCATGCGGTTCCCCCACCCAGGGCAGCGTACCTCGTAGCCCCATAGGGAGCTCCACCGAAGGCCCCAGTGGGGGTGTTCGTATGCGGTTCCACCAGGGCAGCGCTTCGTGGCCCCATAAGGAGCTCCACCGAAGGCCCCAGTCGGGGCGTTCGCATGCGGTTTCCCCACGCAGGGCAGCGTTTGGTAGCCCCAGAGGAGCTCCACCGAAGGCCCCAGTGGCTGCTCTCGCATGCGGTTCCCCCACCCAGGGCAGCGCTTCGTGACCCCATAGGAAGCTCCATCGGAGGCCCCAGTGGCTGCTCTAGCATGCGGTTCCCTCCCATAGGGAGCTCCACCGAAGGCCCGCCCCGGTGGCGCAGTCCGCATGTGTTTCCCCCATCTAAGGCAGCGCTTCGTGATCCCATATAGAGCCCCACAGAACGCGGCACCCACAACGCGTTACCAACAATTGCTTATGGTTGGGTCTTTCGCCAGGATAATTCCCGGATAGCTCCTTGGAGAGATAAGGGTTTCAAATAAGAAGCCGGCGGTGGGTGGTGAGGAGCACCTCCGCCGGTCCACGATTCTCGCAGCAACTCGCCGGAGGTTGCAGCGGGTCCAGGAGCGTGGCTTCCTAGCGTTTCCCAATGCGCGTGGCTCCAGGGTGCGCGAAGCGCTTCGGCAGAGCTTCGGAAGAGCTTCGGCAGTTCTTCCAGGCTCCTAGGCAGATCTTCCTTGCGCGCTTTGCAGGCCCCCACGCAGAAAAAAAAAAAAATTCGAAAAAAAAAAAAAAAAAATATAAATAAAATTTTAATCGTAAAACAAATCAATTCATAATAAAAACATTAAATAATAACTCAAAAACTTAACCAAAAAGACAAACACAAAACTAAAACGGACACCTACTAAAATAAAAAAAAACGACTAAAATAAAACAAACAATAATAAAATAAGAACACATCCCACACAAACAAAAAAAACAGTAAAAAATAATGTGTTGTGGGAATAAAAAAAAAACTTTCTCGCCAACAAATACAAGAAGAAAAAACAAAATCCCTATTAAACAAATCAAAACAACTAAATTGATCGAATATCCTCCTTCCTGTTTTACCTTTAAACCAAACAAAACTAACACAATAAAAACGGCGCCCCTGCAAGCGTCTCCTGCGAGTCCCGCGCGTCGTTTCAGGCGGCCTGGCAGAGGTTCCCGTGCGGCGTTCCGCGCTTGGCTTCGCTATCCGGATTTTGGACGCTTACAAGTTCGTTTTTCTTGTAAGAGTTATCTTGAGAGCTCTGAAATCGCCTGGGCGAGTCACATCTCTACGAGTCAGGAAGCTCTACGAGTCCCCGGCGGTAAAAAGGTTGACGGTTTACCGCCGGCGCACAGTGCTCGCAGGCTCCTAGGCAGAGGAGTCGTGGCAGGTTTCACAGAGCCCCGCGCGTCGTAAAAGACGCCCTCGCAGGCGTCTCCTGCGCGCCCGACGCATCGTTCCAGGCGACCTGGCAGAGGTCGCCGTGACGCGCTTTGGAGCGCTCTGCGCTCCGCGCCTTGCCTCGCTATCCGGGTTTTGGACGCTTACAAGTTACTTGCGACAAGCACTGTGGCGGGATCGGCCGTTTCGAGTCATCTAGATACGCTCTGATGGTTTTTCTGAACGTAACTCGAGCTTTATTCAGGACAGCCACTTAGCTGGTAAGCACAGCTAATCGATGTAGAATGATCAGGCGCGTTCGCTTGTTGAACCCAAAGGGCTGAACTCGGTCTGTTAGCCGAGCTGGGTCCGCAAACCTATTCGTATTATTCGAGTCATCTAGACAGAAACCCTCGGTTTTCTGTATTCAACTCGAGCTGTAGGGCAATTCCAGAGCAGATATTTACAGGATCTGATTCTGAATCAGCAGTGGCGTTTCTCTGTCGAACCTAGAGCTCCGAACTCGGTCTGCTGCCCGATCTAGAATCGCGAAACTATTCGTATTGGTTGAGTCACTTGAGAAGTGCTCTCGGTTCCTTCACTGAACCCGCGCTGAGGGGATGGGGGCTACAGTGCTGGTGGTCACAGGAATCGATTTCTGCATTTAACTCGGGCTGCGGGGGGGCTGCAGGGCTGGTAATGACTCTTGGGACTTAACTCGTAGAGCTTCCCTGAGCAAGTCATTGCTGGAAGCCAAGAGGCAAGAGAAATCTCGACGGAGCTCGACTCGTACAGCTTCTCTGAGAGCGCAGCGGCGAGGCTTAAGAGGAATGACTCGGTGAGCTTCCCTAAGCTAGTTGCTGGAAGCTAGGGAGTACCTCGTGGAGCTCTTCGGCATCGATGAGCTAGAGGAATTCCGGCGCGGGAAGGAGCTAATAACTCGTAGAGCTTCCCTTGGCAAGTTATTGCTGGAACCTTAAGAGTAATTCCGGGGAGCTGGAGAGCTAGTTGGCAAGAAAAATCTCGACGGACCTTTTGGTGACTTTTGGTCGGTTGAAAATTTTGTTCTCGAAATTTGACAATTCGTTAGAGCTCTAGTATTTTTTCCATGATATTCGATCTTATTCCCGCTCGCCATCTTGATCTCAGCTCGATCGGGTAACTTTGAAGGCCGAAAAGCAGGCAGGCGGGAACGGCCGTTTCGAGTCATCTTGATACGCGCTGTCGGTTTTCTCAAGATAACTCGAGCTTCAGGACAACTACAGAGATGGTCAGCACAGCTAATGCATTCAGAATGATCAGGCGCGTTCGCCTGTTGAATCCAGAGGTCTGAACTCGGTCTGCTAGCCGAGCTAGGGTCGCAAACCTATTCGTATTATTCGAGTCATTGTAACAGACGCTCTCGGTTTTTCGTACTTAACTCGATCTGTAGGGCAGCCACAGAGCTGATAATCACAGAAATCGATTGAGAATTATCAGGCGCGCTCGTGTGTTGAATCAAGAGCTCTGAACTCGGCCTGCTCCCCGAGCTAGGTTCGCGAACCTATTGGTATTGTTCGAGTCATCTTGAGAAGTGCTCGGTTTTCTGCACTTAAATCGTGCTGGGGGAGGGCTACAGTGCTGCTGGTCACAGGAATCGGTTCCGAGACATCAGGCGCGTCCGTTCGTCGAACCGAGAGCTCGGAACTCGGTCTGCTGCTCGAACGAGATCCGCGCAACTTTTGTATTATTCGAGTCATCCTGAGAGGTACTCTCGGTTTTCTGCACTTAACTCAGGCTGTATGGGGGGGCTGCAGAGCTGGTAATCACAGGAATCGATCCGCAGACACAGACGCGTCCGCCTGTCGCATTCAGAGGTCTGAACTCGGTTTCATACTCGAGCTCGATTAGAAAACTGTTCGTTTGTTTTGTTAGAGTCATCTGAAGAGGTCTTTTATCGCTTGGGCTGAAAAACTAGTCGTTCTCTGAAATTCTTTTCCATATTATGTATTGTCAGGAAGCTCTACGAGTCCCCCGGCGGTAAGAAAGGTTGACGGTTTACCGCCGGCGCCCAGTATCTCGTAGAGCTCTTCAGCATCGATGAGCTAGAGGAATTCCGGCGTCGGGTGGAGCTAGTACCTCGTAGAGCTCTTCGGCATCGATGAGCTACAGGAATTCCAGCGCGGGGAGAGCTAGTTGGCCCAGCTGGCCAGCCGGCCGAGGCGGACAATGTGGTAACTGACTCGTAGAGCTTCCCCAAGCTAGTAACTCGCAGAGCTTCCCTTAGCAAGTTATTGCTGGAAGCTTTCGAGTAATTCCGGAGCGCTGGAGAGCTAGTTGGCAAGAAAAATCTCGACGGAACTTTTGCTGACTTTTGGTCGGTTGAAAATACCTCGTAGAGCTCTTCGGCATCGATGAGCTAGAGGAATTCGGGCGCGGGGGTCCCGGTGGGCAGTAGGGCTGCGGAACCCGGCGCCGAAGGACAATGTGAGAACTTTGGGTCGGTTTGGGACGAAACCTTCGTGCTGGTTTACCGCCGGGGGGACTCGTAGGAGCTCCATTTGACAACATATAATGTCGACAAAAATGCAGAGAAACGATAGCTTTTTCAGACCACAAACTCGAGTATCAGACCGAGTTCAGACCTCTGAATGCGACAGGAGGACGCTTCTGATGTCTCCGAATCGATTCCTCTGATTACCCGCCCTGCAGCCTCCGTACAGCCCGAGTTAAGTGCAGAACGCCGACAGTAGCTCTCAAGATGACTGGAAGAATACGAACAGTTTCGTGATTCTGGATCGCGCAGCAGACCGAGTTCTATCAAAAGACTTGAGGGAATTGTTGGCCGTTTCGAGTCATCTTGAGACGCGTTGATAGTTTCCTGTAATTAACTCGAGATTTACAGCTACAGAGCTGATTCTTACAGAAACCGATTCAGAATCATCGGGCACGTTCGTCTGTCCCATCGAGAGGTCTGAACTCGGTCTGCTGCTCGAGCTAGGCCCGCAAAACTATTTGTAATATACAATCGTTTTGACGAGTGTTTCCTTTAACTGAAGATTTAGAAGAGCTACAGAGCTGGCACGCGTACTGGGCGCCGGCGGTAAACCGTCAACCTTTCTTACCGCCGGGGGACTCGTAGAGCTTCCTGACAGAATATAATGTGTAAAAAATTCAAGAGAACGACTAGTTTTTCAGCCCAAGCGATTTCAGACCTCTTAAGATAACTCTGACGAAAAAACGAACAGTTTCGCAACCCAGTTCGAGTATCGAACCGAGTTAAGACCTCTGTATGCGGACAGGCGGACGCGTTCTGATGGTCTGCGTATGACCTCCTCGGCTAGCAGACCGAGTTCAGACTCTGGATTCAACAGGCGAACGCGCCTGATGATTCTGAATGCGATAGCTGTGCTTACCAGCTCTGTAGCTGTCCTACAGCTCGAGTTAAGTACAAAATACCGACAACGCGTATCAAGATGACTCGAAACGGCCGATCCCGCCAGTGTGCTTTTTGGCAGTAAAAGGTACCCGATCGAGCTGAGATCAAGATGGCGAGCGGGAATAAGATCGAATATCACGGGAAAAAATATTAGAGCTCAAACGATTTTTTTTTAACTTTCAGAACAAAATTTTCAACCGACCAAAAGTTGTGAAAATAAGATCGAATATCACGGGAAAAAATACTAGAGCTCTAACGAATGGTCAAACTGGCGCCGGCGGTGAACCGTCAACCTAGTCACCGCGAACCTAGCTCGGGCAGCAGGCCGAGTTCAGAGCTCTCGGTTCGATAGACGAACGCGACTGATGATTCCCCATCGATTTCTGTGACAATCAGCCCTGTAGCTGCCCTACAGCTCGAGTTAAGTACAGAAAACCGAGAGCGTCTGTCAAGACGACTCGAATAATGCGAATAGGTTTGCGGACCTAGCTCGGCTAGCAGACCGAGTTCAGACCTCTGGATTCAACAGGCGAACGCGCCTGATAATTCTGAATGCGATAGATGTGCTTACCAGCTCTGTAGCTGCCCTACAGCTCGAGTTAAGTACAGAAAACCGAGAGCGTCTGACAAGACGACTCGAATAATACGAATAGGTTTGCGGACCTAGCTCGGCTAGCAGACCGAGTTCAGACCTCTAGATTCAACATTCTGAATGCGATAGGTGTGCTTACCAGCTCTGTAGCTGCCCTACAGCTCGAGTTAAGAACAAAATACCGACAACGCGTATCAAGATGGCTCGAAACGGCCGTTCCCGCCTGCCTGCTTTTTGGCCTTCAAAGTTACCCGATCGAGCTGAGATCAAGATGGCGAGCGGAAATAAGATCGAAAATACCTCGTAGAGCTCTTCGGCATCGACGAGCTAGAGGAATTCCGGCGCGGGGTGGAGCTAGTTGGCCGACCCGGCCAGAAAGGACAAAGTGATAACTTTTGGGTGGTTTTGCAATTTTTTTTTAAAGATATTTGACAATACATTTTAAGAAAGCAGATTTTTCGCACCTCTAAACGACTATAAGGGCCTCTCTGTCTTAGTATGAGCTCCCTAGGCGCACTTTTACTATCAAAACACTTGGCGGAACCATCTTCATGTCGACACGAAAACAAAGATTTTTCTTTTTCTCGAGAAATGCTTCCAGAAGCTCTCTCTTTCGACTCTGAGCACTCTTACGCGTGAAAGGAGCTCTGCAAGGTTCCCGGCGGTGATCAGGTTGACGGTTCACCGCCGGCGCCAGTTTTGTTCTCGAAATTTGACAATTCGTTTGAGCTCTAGTATTTTTTCCTTTGAACATTCGTTTTGAGATCTGGTATTTTTCGCACCTGTAGTGGGTTATTTCGCGTTCGCAGTCAAATTCTGAGGTCTGTAGGTGGAGTATTACTATCAAAACACTTGGCGAAACCGTCTTTTCCGATTTTCTTTAGTCTTCTGTCAGACACGACCTGCATGTGTACCGATCAGCGCCGTGCGAGAAAAGAGCTCTACGAGGACCCCGGCGGAAATCTGGTTGACGGTTTACCGCCGGTTCCAGTTTTTTTTTCGAAAGTTGACCATTCGTTAGAGATCTAGTATTTTTTCCCGTGATATTCGATCTCATTCCCGCTCGCCATCTTGATCTCAGCTCGATCGGGTGAATATTACTGCCAAAAAGCACTCTGGCGGGATCGCCCGTTTGGAGTCATCTTGATACGCGCTGGCGGTTTCCTGAAGATAACTCGAGCTTCAGGGCAGCTACAGAGCTGGTAGGCACCACTATCGCATTCAGAATCATCAGGCGCGTTTGTCTGTTGAATCCAGAGGTCTGAACTCGGTCTGCTAGACGAGCTAGGTCTGCAAACCTATTTGTATTATTCAAGTCATCTTGACAGGAACTCTCGGTTTTCTGTACTCAACTCGAGCTGTAGGACAGCTACAGAGCTGATATTCACAGAAACCGATTGATAATCATCAGTTGCGTTTGTCTGTCAAATTCAGAGCTCTGAACTCGGTCTGCTGCCCGATCTAGAATCGCGAAACTATTCGTATTGGTCGAACCATCTTGAGAAGTGCTCTCGGTTTCCTCTATTCAACTCGCGCTGAGGGGGGCTACAGTTCTGGTGGTCACAGGAATCGATTTGAAGACATCAGACGCGTCCGCCTGTCGAATCCAGAGCTCGGAACTCGATCTGCTGCCCGAATTATGTCTGCGAAACTACTGTATTGTTGGAGTCATCCTGAGAGGTGCTGTCAGTTTTCTGCACTCAACTCGGGCTGTAGGGGGGCTGCAGGGCTGGTAATGACAGAAGTCGACTCGCAGACATCAGACGCGTCCGCCTGTCGCATTGAGAGATCACAAACTATTCATTATGAGTCGGAATGTTGGTAGATGCTCGGTGTCCTCAACTTGAGTCGAGATAGGAAGCTCTACGAGTCTCCCGGCGGTAACCAAGGTTGACGGTTTACCGCCGGCGTCCAGTTGCTGGAAGCTTAAGAGTACCTCGTAGAGCTCTTCGTCGTCGATGAGCTAGAGGAATTCCGGCGCGGGGTGGAGCTAGTTGGGCCACCCGGCCGAGGCGGACAATGTGATAACTTTTGGGTGGTTTTGCGAATATTTGAAAGATATTTGACAATTCATTTTGAGAACCCAGATTTTTCGCACCTGTAGTGAGTTATGCCGCACTCGCCAGTAAAATTTTCAGGTCTGTAGGTACAGTATTACTATCAAAACACTTGGAGGAACCAACGTTGGCTGAAAACAGAAAAACGTGATTTTTCGATTTTTTTCGTTTCTCGCTCCAGAAGCTCTCTTGATGTATTACGAGAAGCGCGGTGTTAGAAAAGAGCTCTACGAGGGTCCCGGCGGTAATCTGGTTGACGGTTTACCGCCGGTTCCCATAATTCCGGCGCGCTGGAGAGCTAGTTGGCTCGAAAAAAAGAAACTGAACTTTTCACAACTTTTGGTCGGTTGAAAATTTTGTTCTCGAAATTCAACAATTCGTTAGAGCTCTAGTATTTTTTCCCGTGATATTCGATCTTATTCCCGCTCGCCATCTTGATCTCAGCTCGATCGGGTACCTTTTACTGCCAAAAAGCACACTGGCGGGATCGGCCGTTTCGAGTCATCTTGATACGCGTTGTCGGTATTTTGTACTTAACTCGAGCTGTAGAACAGCTAGAGAGCTGGTAAGCACACCTATCGCATCCAGAATCTTCAGGCGCGTTCGCCTGTTGAACCGAGAGGTCTGAACTCGGTCTGCTAGCCGATCTGGGTCCGCAAACCTATTCGTATTATTCGAGTCATCTTGACAGACACTCTCGTCTGTACTTAACTCGAGCTGTAGGGCAGCTACAGAGCTCATAGTCACAGAAATCGGTTGACAATTATCAGGCGCGCTCGTCTGTTGAATCGAGAGCTCTGAACTCGGCGTGCTGCCCGAGCTAGGTTCGCGAAACTATTCGTATTGTCCGAATCATCTTGAGAAGTGCTCTCAGTTTTCTGCACTCAACTCGTGCTGGGGAGGGCTACAGTGTTGCGGATCACAGGAATCGATTCGCACACATCAGGCGCGTCCGTCGGTCGATTCCAGAGCCACTGCTCGAATTAGGTTCGCGGAACTATTGTATTATTCGAGTCATCCTGAGAGATGCTGTCGGTTTTCTGCACTTAACTCGGGGTCTAGAAGGCTGCAGGGCTGGTAACCCCATGAGTCGATTCGCAGAGATCAGACGCGTGCGCCTGTCGCATTCAGAGGTCTGAACTCGGTTTGATACTCGAACTGGGTTGCGAAACTGTTTTTTTGTTAGAGTTATCTTGAAAGGTCTGAAATCCCTTGTGCTGAAAAAACTACTCGTTCTCGGAGTTTTTTTCCACACTATATACTGTGAGGAAGCTCTACGAGTCCCCCGGCGGTAACAAAGGTTGACGGTTTACCGCCGGCGCCCAGGTTTGGGTGGTTTTGCGAAAATTTGAAAGATATTTGACCATTTATTTTGAGAAAGCAGATTTTCACGCCGAGCATTGGCATATAAACTTCTCTCTAACAGCAGCTCAGCTCTCTGGATGCATTTCTGCATGAGTTGACTTCCAGGAACTGAGCGAATATGAACATCGAAAATATGGAATTTGAAGATTTTCGTAAAATCTCAATTTTTTGATTCTGTGTCGATTCTCTGCACTCTAACCAGTGAGAGAAGCTCTACGAGGTTCCCGGCGGTGACCAGGTGAACGGTTCACCGCCGGCGCCAGTTGGAACGCCCGGCCAGAAAGTACAAATTGGTGACTTTTGGTCGGTTTTGCGAAAATTTGGAAGATATTTGACCATTTATTCTGAGAAAGCGGATTTTTGCGCGTCGCATTGGCATAAAAACTCCTCTTTGACAGCAGCTCAGCTCTCCCGATGTATTTTTGCATGAGTTGGTTTCCGGGAACTGAGCGAATATGAACATCGAAAAAATTGAAAATAAAGATTTTCGAAAAATCTATATTTTTTCACTCTGTGTCGACTCTTTGCATTCTTAGCAGTGACAGGAGATCTACGAGGTTCGCGGCGGTGACCAGGTTGACGGTTTACCGCCGGCGCCAGTTGGCCCAGCCGGCCGAGGCGGACAATGTGGCAACTGGGTGGTTTTACGAAAAGTTGAAAGATATTTGACCATTTATTTTGGAAAAGCAGATTTTTACCCCAATCATTGGCATATGAACGCCTCTCTGACAGCAGCTGAGCTTTCTCGATACATTTTTGAATGAGTTGACTTCCGGGAACTGAGCGAATATGAACATCGAAAAAATCGAATTTCAAGATTTTCGAAAAATCTCTTTTTTTTTAAATTATGTGTCGATTCTCTGCACTCTTACTAGTGAGAGGAGCTACGAGGTTCCCGGAGGTGACCAGGTTGACGGTTCACCGCCGGCGCCAGTTGGCCCAAGGCGGACAATGTGACGTTCATGCCTCTCAATGCGACAGGCGGGCGCGTCTGATGTCTGCGAATCCACTCATGTGATTCCCAGCCCTGCAGCTCCCCTACAGCCCAGGTTAAGTGCAGAAAACCAGTATCGACTCGAGTAATAGAATAGTTTCGCGGACCTAGTTCGAGCAGCAGACCGAGTTCCGAGCTCTGGAATCGACCAACAGACGCGCCTGATGTGTGCAAATCGATATCTGTGACCCGCAGCACTGTAGCTCCCCCCAGCACGAGTTGAGTGCAGAAAATTGAGAGCACTTCTCAAGATGATTTGGACAATCCGAATAGTTTCGCGAACCTAGCTCGGGCAACAGGCCGAGTTCAGAGCTCTCGGTTCGATAGACGAACGCGACTGATGATTTTTCATCGATGTCTGTGACAATGAGCCCTGTAGCTGCCCTACAGCTCGAGTTCAGTACAGAAATTCGAGAGCGTCTGTCAAGACGACTCGAATAATATAAATAGGTTTGCAGACCTAGCTCGGCTAGCAGACCGAGTTCAGACCTCTGGATTCAACAGGCGAACGCGCCTGATGATTCTGAATGCGATAGATGTGCTCACCATCTTTGCAACTGCCCTACAGCTCGAGTTAGGTACAGAAAACCGAGAGCGTCTGTCAAGACGACTCGAATAATACGAATAGGTTTGCGAACCTAGCTCGGCTAGCAGACCGAGTTCAGACCTCTGGATTCGACAGGTGAACGCGCCTGATCATTCTGAATGCGATAGGTGTGCTTACCAGCTCTGTAGCTGCCCTACAGCTCGAGTTAAGAACAAAATACCGACAACGCGTATCAAGATGACTCGAAACGGCCGATCCCGCCGGGACGCTTTTTGGGAGTAAAATGTACCCGATCGAGCTGAGATCAAGATGGCAAGCGGGAATAAGATCGAATATCACGGGAAAAAATACTAGAGCTCAAACGAATGGTTGAATTTCGAGAACAAAATTTTCAACCGACCAAAAGTCACCAAAAGGTCCGTCGAGATTTTTCTTGCCAACTAGCTCTCCAGCGCTCCGAAATTACTCTCAAGCTTCCAGCAATAACTTGCTAAGGGAAGCTCTACGAGTTATTTTCGCAAAACCACCCAAAAGTTGGTTCGATACTCGAACTGGGTTGCGAAACTGTTTGTTTTTTGGTTAGAGTCATCTTGAGAGGTCTGAAATCGCTCGGGCTGAAAAACTAGTCGTTCTTTGGAGTTTTTTCCACACTATATACTGTCAGGAAGCTCTACGAGTCCCCCGGCGGTAAGAAAGGTTGACGGTTTACCGCCGGCGCCCAGTTTGAAAGATATTTGATCGTTTATTTTGAGAAAGCAGATTCTTACGCCGAGCATTGGCATATAAACTCCTGTCTGACAGCAGGTCAGTTCTGTCGATGCATTTTTGCATAAGTTGACTTCCGGGAACTGATCGAATATGAACGTCGAAAAAATCGAATTTGAAGATTTTCAAAACATCTCAATTTTTTGATTCTGTGTCGGTTCTCCGCACTCTTACCAGTGAGAGGAGCTCTACGAGGTTCCCGGCGGTGACCAGGTTGACGGTTCACCGCCGGCGCCAGTAATTCCGGCGCGCTGGAGAGCTAGTTGGCAAGAAAAATCTCGACGGAACTTTTGGTGACTTTTGGTCGGTTGAAAATTTTGTTCTCGAAATTCATCAATCCGTTTGATCTCTTTTTGCCCGTGATATTCGATCTTATTCCCGCTCGCCATCTTGATCTCAGCTCGATCGGGTGAATATTACTATCGAAAAGCGGAATCGGGCGTTTCGAGTCATCTTGATACGCGATGACGGTTTTCTGAACATAACTCGAGCTGTAGGACAGCTACAGAGCTGGTAAGCACAGTCAATCGATGTAGAATGATTAGGCGTGTTCGCCTGTTGAATCCAGAGGTCTGAACTCAGTCTGTTAGCCGAGCTAGGTCCGCAAACCTATTCGTATTATTCGAGTCATCTTCACAGCAACTCTCGATTTTCTGTAGTCAACTCGAACTATAGGACAATTACAGAGCTAATACGTACAGAATCTGATTCAGAATCATCAGTGGCTGTTGTCTATCGAATCGAGAGCTCTGAACTCGGTTTGCTGCCCGATCTAGAATCGCGAAATTATTCGTATTGTTTGAGTCATCTTGAGAGATGCTCTCGGTTTTCTTTACTCAACTCGCGCTGAGGGGGCCACAGTGCTTCTTCTCACAGGAATCGATTTGAAGACATCAGGCGCGTCCGCCTGTCGAACTCAGAGCTCAGAACTCGTCTGCTGCCCGAACTCGGTTCGCGAAACTGTTTATATTGTTCGACTCCTCCTGAGAGGTGCTGTCGGCTTTCTGCACTTAACTCGGGCTTTAGGGGGGCTGCAGGGCTGGTAATGACAGGAGTCGATTCGCAGACATCAGACGCGTCCGCCTGTCGCATTCAGAGGCCAAAAAATATTCACTATAAGTTGGAATGTTGGTAGGTGCTGTCGGTATCCTCAACTTCAGTCGAGCTAGAAAGCTCTACGAGTGTCCCGGCGGTAACCAAGGTTGACGGTTTACCACCGGCGTCCAGTTCGAAAACGCAGGCAGGCTAGTTGGCTCGAAAAATCTCGACTGAACTTTTGACAACTTTTGGTCGGTTGAAATTTTGTTCTCGAAATACAACAATTCGTTTGTGCTCTAGTATTTTTTTCCCGTGATATTCGATCTTATTCCCGCTCGCCATCTTGATCTCAGCTCGATCGGGTGGGTATTACTATCGAAAAGCGTCATGGCGGGATCGGCCGTTTCGAGTCATCTTGTTACGCGCTGTTGGTTTTCCCAAGATACCTCGAGCTTCAGGACAGCTACAGAGCTGGTAAGCACAGCTAATCGATGTAGAATGATTAGGCGCGTTCGCCTGTTGAACCCAGAGCTCTGAACTCGGTTTGCTAGCCGAGCTAGGTCCGCAAACTTATTCGCATTATTCGAGTCATCTTGATTCGCACTGTCGGTATTCTGAACTTAACTCGAGATATAGGACAGCTACAGACCTGGTAAGCACACCTCATCGACCCAGAATGATCAGGCGCGTTCGGCTGTTCCAACCAGAGGTCTGAACTCGGTCTGCTAGCCGAGCCAGGTCCGCAAACCTATTCGTATTATTCGAATCATCTTGACAGGCGCTCTCGGTTTCCTGTACTTAACTCGAGCTATAGGACAGCTACAGGGCTGATACTTACAGAAACCGATTCAGAATCATCAGTCGCGCTTGTTTGTCGATTCCAGAGCTCTGAACTCGGTCTGCTGCCCGATCCAGAATCGCGAAACTGTTCGTATTCTTCCAGTCATCTTGAGAGCTGCTGTCGGCTTTCTGCACTTAACTCGGGCTGTAGGGAGGCTGCAGGGCGGGTAATCACAGGAATCGATTCGGAGACATCAGACGCGTCCGCTGTCGCATTCAGAGGTCTGAACTCGGTCTGATACTCGAGTTGGGCTGAAAAACTATTCGTTCTCTGCAATTTTTTTCGACATTATGTTTGTCAGGAAGCTCTACGAGTCCCCCGGCGGTAACAAAGGTTGACGGTTTACCGCCGGCGCCCAGTTTGCTGACTTTTGGTCGGTTGAAAATTTTGTTCTCGAAATTTGACAATTCGTTAGAGCTCTAGTATTTTTTCCCGTGATATTCGATCTTATTCCCGCTCGCCATCTTGATCTCAGCTCGATCGGGTGAATATTACTATCGAAAAGCACTGTGGCGGGATCGGCCGTTTTGAGTCATCTTGATACGCGCTGACAGTTTTCTTAACATAACGAGCTTCAGGACAGCTACAAAGCTGGTAAGCACAGCTAATCGATGTAGAATGATTAGGCGCGTTCGCCTGTTGAATCCAGAGGTCTGAACTTGGTCTGCTAGCCGAGCTAGGTCCGCAAACCTATTCGTATTATTCGAGTCATCTTGACAGGCGCTCTCGGTTTTCTGTATTTAACTCGAGATATAGGACAGCTACATAGCTGATATTTACAGACACTGCTTCAGAATCATCAGTTGCGTTTGTCTGTCGAATCCAGAGCTCTGAACTCGGTCTGCTGCCCGATCTAGAATCGCGAAACTTTTCGTATTGGTCGGGTCATCTTGAGAAGTGTTTTCGATTTTCTTCACTCAACTCTCGCTGAGCGTGGCTACAGTGCTGGTGCTCACAGGAATCGATTTGAAGACATCAGGCGCGTCCGCCTGTCGAATCCAGAGCTCCGAACTCGGTCTGCTGCCCGAATTAGGTCTGCGAGTCTACTGTATTGTTCGAGTCATCCTTAGAAACTGTCGTTTTTTTGCACTTAACTTGAGCTGTAGGGGGGGCTGCAGGGCTGGTAATGTCAGGAGTCGATTCGCAGACATCAGACGCGTCGCCTGTCGCATTGAGAGGTCGAACAATATTCACTATGAGTCGGAATGTTGGTGGGTGCTGTCGGTTTCCTCAACTTAAGTCGAGCTAGGAAGCTCTACGAGTCTCCCGGCGGTAACCAAGGTTGACGGTTTACCGCCGGCGCCCAGTCCCTGAGAGCGCAGCGGCGAAGCTTAAGAGTAATACCTCGTAGAGCTCGTCGGCAACGATGAGCTAGAGGAATTCGGGCGCGGGCTGGAGCTAGCTGGACAACCCGGCCCCGACGGACAATGTGCGAACTTTAGGTCGGTTGGACGAACTTTGTGAGAGATTTGAACATTCGTTTTAAGAACCGGTATTTTTCGCACCTGTAGTTGGTTTTTTCCACGTCTGCCAATGAATTCTCAGGTCCATTACCTGCAGTA
Source organism: Prorocentrum cordatum (assembly GCA_963575745.1). NCBI lineage: Eukaryota > Dinophyceae > Prorocentrales > Prorocentraceae > Prorocentrum > Prorocentrum cordatum. The sequence goes on from CAUYUJ010016645.1 coordinate 143,258, forward strand.
TTACTATCAAAACACTTGGCGGAACCGTCGTTCGGTGACAACTAAAAAACTTACTTTTTCGAGCTTTCAGCTCACGTGTCAGAAAAGCTCCTGCTGCGTGTTCTAAGCAGCGCCGTGAGAAAGGGCTCTACGAGGCTCGCGGCGGTAACCTGGTTGACGGTTTACCGCCGGCTCCCAGTTCGAAAACGCTGGCAGGCTAGTTGGCCCGAAAAATCTCGACTGAACTTTTCACAACTTTGGCTCGGTTGAAAATTATGTTCTCGAAATCTGACCATTGGTTAGAGCTCTAATATTTTTTCCCGTGATATTCGATCTTATTCCCGCTCGCCATCTTGATCTCAGCTCGATCGGGTGGGTATTACTATCGAAAAGCGTCATGGCGGGATCGGCTGTTTCGAGTCATCTTGATACGCGTTCTCGGTTTTCTCAAGATAACTCGAGCTTTAGGACAGCTAGAGAGCTGATGAGCACAGCTAATCGATTCAGAATGATCAGTCGCGTTCGCCTGTTGAACCCAGAGGTCTGAACGCGGTCTGCTAGCCGAGTTAGGTCCGCAAACCTATTCGTATTATTCGAGTCATCGTAGCAGACGCTCTTGGTTTTCTGCACTTAAATCGAGTTGTAGCTCATAGTCACAGAAATCGATTGGGAATCACCAGACGCGTTCGTCTGTTCAATCGAGAGCTCTGAACTCGGCCTGCTGCCCGAGCTAGGTCCGCGAAACTATTCGTATTGTTCGAGTCATCTTCAGAAGTGCTCTCGGTTTTCTGCACTTAACTCGTGCTGGGGGAGGGCTACAGTGCTACTGGTCACAGAAATCGATTTAGAGACATCAGGCGCGTCCGTCTGTCGAACCGAGAGCTCGGAACTCGGTCTGCTGCTCGAACTAGCTCCGCGAAGCTATTGTATTATTCAGTCATCCTGAGAGCTGCTGTCGGTTTCTGCACTCAACTCGGGCTGTGGGGGGTTGCAGGGCTGGTAATCACAGGAGTCGATTCACAGATATCAGACGCGTCCGCCTGTCGCATTCAGAGGTCTGAATTCGGTTTGACACTCGAGCTGGGTTCGAAACTGTTCGTTTTTTTGCCAGAGTCATCTTGAGAGCTCTGGCTTGGGCTGGAATTCTCTGGAATTTTTCTCCACATTGTATAGTGTCAGGAAGCTCTACGAGTCCCCCGGCTCAAGAACGTCTCGGCTCAAGAACGTCTCTGCCTGGGTAACCTCCAGACGTTCTAGCGAGCCTTCGCCTCGGGGTGTGAGCCTGGCCAGCCTGGGTTCCCTCGAGGTTTTTGTCTGCTTACACTGCATCTCGTGTATTGTACGCTGAATTCTTCTTCGTGGTATTGAGATACTTTCTGGTGTGCTGCACTGCTGTCTATTCTCTGTCTGCATATATTATCTCTTATTGAACGAGTGGAAGTTCCTTGTGTGCTGGATCGTTGTTGACATAACGTCGTACGACAGTCCTGAGGCTCAGCTGGCCTTGAGGAGAGAGATCGGACTCGAGCCTTGGGGTGAAAGTACTGAGGAGTGGTTTCGTCGTCAAAGGAATCTTGACATACCCACAGAAGATTACCAGGACGATAGGGTCAACTTCGATTACCTTGAGGAATACCAACCGTGGGATCAGAAAGACTTGCAGGCACTGGAGGCAGCATCAAACAAACGTCAACGTGAGGACGATAAGAGTTGGTTAGATAAATACGGACTGAACGGTAATATTCTTGAGAATATGACTCATGTTGCTGCAGCGGCGGATGCCGCGATGACGGGGGATGGTGAGATTCGATCTAAACGTGCACGTGGCCCAGAGATTGAGGAGGAGAGGAAAGTGATGTTAGCGCAGGAGAAGGATCCATTCAAACAGATGATGATGAAGCATGTTTGGAAAACGGAGGATGCCCATGAGGATCTCATCCATGTTGTTCAATCGACGAAGACTGACATCAAAAGAGTTGATGACACACTCAAGTTGCATGCGGAGCGAATGGACGAATCAGATGCACGGACAGAAATTTTGGAGAAACAGGTGAAGCAAATTTTGGCTGGATCTCCTGCAGCTTCGGTTTCGACTAGTGTGGGCCCTGGTGGCTCCTCTGGTGGAGGTGTAGGTTCGATCCCTCACGTGCAACAAGGGCGATCGAGCCAGTTCACACCAACTTATCTCGAACTTAAAGGGTGGGCTACAGATTGGTCGAATCAAGTAAATCGGGGAAATCAAATGATACCCTGGGCGGATGCGTCACAGTTAATATCGAATATGATTGGAACACTTCAGGGGGAGGAAAGGAATGCTTACGACAAAGATAAAACTGAACGATTAAACGGAGGAATATATATGTACGGAAGTGTGAAGGTCGGTTTCAAAGAAGGGACACCACGGGGCACTCTTTGGAGAATAAAGAAATGGATGGATATGGTCTGTAAGGAACCAGCCGATCGTATTGCCCCGCCCCCAGGTTATACATATCCAAATGCCGATGTTCTCATTCAAGATATGGACACGCCAGTCGATCCCAGAAAGATTCGTACGTTAGTGGAGTGTGCACCCTGGAAGCGTGATCATGTGAAAGCGGTTGCTCGTTTCTGTGGGACTTGGCGAAGTATGACCTCGGCTCATGTTCAAATCGAGATCCGTGGGGAGGTGGGGCCACCGAGGAGTCAGATTTGGACTCAAGCTGTTCCGAATCTCCGACGCGTCTGTTTTGCGACGTATACGAACACCACAGGGGCCTGGGTTCTTCATGCTGATGCATGGGCTCGTATTGTTTCTATTTATCCTGCGCTGACGGTCCCCATGAATGATATACTTCAGGAAGTGATTCGTAGGCAGTGACGTTTGCGGCGCCTCGTCCGAGGCATACGTTTGGCGAGCTGGAACCTGAACAAAGCAGGTGAGGCTCATTTTAAATGTGCTGAGATTCTCCATCAAATGAGGGCATGTGGTGGGCTCTTTGCGTGTCAGGAAACTCAATACCTTGTGCATGGTGAATTTGAACGCTTGGGGTGGCGCATCAAAACTAGTTCGTGTAACAAGGCAGCTCTCATCTTCGACAGATCTTGGGCGGCTGCCGTCCGCATGTTGTTTACTTGTTTCACGAGGTTCGTTATCGGCGTCTTTGGGTCAGAGAAGTCACCACTTATTATTGTGTCAGCGTATTTGCCAGACCCTCATGTGGAGGATTGTGTAGAGATAGCTGCGGAGGTCTATGAGCAGATCAGTCGTGCTCGTAATGTTCTCCGCACTAAGTTTCCTCAGGCCAGCTTTTGTGTTCTGCTCGATGCAAATGTGGAGATTCCGCCTGGATGCAAGTTTACGTATAATGGGGAGGAGTATGAGGCTACTGGAGAGGAGGGTACTCGTACGGACAGAAGGTGGGAGAGAGGAGGAGACGGTACACAGCAGATTGAGAGGAGGAGTCGGAGGAGGAGGCTGAAGGAGCTGCTCTTAGAGTTCATGGAATCACATGGACTGAAGGCCGCCAACACTTTCAGTACTAGGAGGCATACCTGGGAGTCGTGGGGGGAGAACAAGTTTCTGACTTCGAAGAGGGTCCTGGATTACCTACTGGTCCCTCACCGTTGGGAGTTCTCGGATCTGGAGGTGAAGTGGTGTTTCAAGAGGGGTGGGAAGAAGCAGTTCAGTAGATTATCCGATCACGCAATCATCACGGCGAGTTTCACTGACCCTGGGAATGTGATTGTTCGTCGCCCTGACCCCCAGCCTGGTCAGAAGTCTAGGCCGTCTCTGGTCGGATACAAGTGTTCGACTTGGGCTGATGAGCATCAGGCTCGACAGCATGTGGATTCGAATCTAGGCGGTGCTGCCTTCGCTCGTTCAAGGTGTCCGTCTGTGACCTGTCCACAGTGTCTGCAGAGTACTATGCTGGAGGCGTACTTAACACCGACGGTGGACTACTCCACCACGGGTGCGAGAAGACCGAGAGAGCCGTCCAGGCCGGTGCAGCTCACAAGAGCCGAGGAGGAGGTTAAGATGTGTCCGAAGGAGGATGTGGAGAGGTTGAGGAGGTTAAAGAATGAGGCTAATCGTCTACGCAGAGGTTATCGACGTGATATGATTATGTGCAGATGCCCCCCAACAAAGCGTAAGGTCAGATATACTATCAAACATGTAGTGGTGGATGGGAGGGAGACGGAGGACCGTGAGGAGTGGAAGGAGGAGCTCGACAAGTTCGTTCGTTTCAAGGTGTCGTCCGAAGAGATACGCAATTCCACCAACAGTATGATGGAGGAGATCAGGATGAGGGCTGTACATGAAGGACGATCCACATCAATTGTGGGAATTAGTATGGCGCTGCTTCTCAGAGCACGTGCTCGGCTGAAGACCCAGAGGGCTACTGGGCCAGACGGGATACCGTGCGAGATTCTAAGGAGCTTGCCGTGGTGTGCTCTCAGAGCGATCCAGAAGTTGTTCGATAAAATCATCAAGCTCACGATTCCGTATCCTCAGTCGTGGCGTGAGATTCTCGTCTCTTTTATGCCAAAAGCTCCAGGGATTACTAAGTTAAAAGACGGTCGTTTGCTGTGTATGCAGAATGCTGTTTCGAGATGGTTCAGTTCCTGTATTGTTCTCCTGGTTGAGGGCCATATTGAAAGAAACGGAGTGTTTCGTCATATAGGGTTGTATGGTTTCCAGGAACATCGTCGTACACACGAAATCACGGCTAGCATCAAACACATAGGTCAACATGCTGCACAATGGGGAAAAGGGGAAACGGCACACTTGGCGAACGCTGATGTCCTCCAGGCGTTCGATCACTGCACGGTGGCCAATGTCAGGCGCGGGTTGGATCATGCGAGTGTACCCCTATACCTACAGTATGCTCTACTTAACCCCTTGTGCGAATGTGTAGGCACTGTCTATTATGATGGGATTGAGGTGGTGGAGGTAAGGTGGGACAAATGTATTCGGACGGGAGGGCCTGAGGGCCCGTTGGCTTTCAACCTTATTGTTGCTGCTATGTGGGGCTCCACGATTCGAGAATGGGACGTACTAGGACTAGGTTATCGTATTGAGTTTGCGACTGGCTCGACTAGCTGTGTTTCGATTATTAATCACTTCCTTTGGGCGGACAACTGTTATGTACTGGCTCGGGGTCGGGAGGAACTCACGCGCATGTTATACGGTCTAACTACACAGTTACATGGCTATGACATGAAATGGAAAGAGTCCAGCCTATTGTATATGGTGTTCGGGGTTGATCCTCCGCGAGATGCGGAAGGGGAAATACTACGCACTGCTGATCTTGTTCTCTCGATGGGGTCGGAGGAGTCGGGAGTGTATCGATTTAGAAGGGCGACGGAGATGGAGGTGCTTGGGGCTCATATTTGTTCTGAACTACATGTGAATGAACATCCAGATTTGGACGCTAGTATTGACTCTGCTCGCAGGGCTTTCTGGGGGCAGGCGACCTTCTTCCGCTCCACGGCCATCCCGTTGAAAGATAAATATGAGAGGTATGCACAGAGGGTTCAGAGTATTGTGCTCTACGCGGCGGAAGGATGTACGGTCGATTCTAGTTCATTGAGTGCCCTTCATATCTTTGAGGGTAAGTGCCTGGCTGTAATGTCTCGTTGTATACGGAGGGAAGGGGGAAGTTATCAGGAATGGAATGCGAGGAGGTATGAACGTGCGAGACAAAAATTTCATGATGCACACTATGCGGGTATCGTACAGAAGTTTCTCAGAGTGCACTGGATGTGGGCAATCGACATTCATGATTTTGCCCATAGATTGATCACAGATCGGGAGGCGCTGGAGGCAAACTCGACGAGAGCTTGGAGAGATTCTCGTTTCTCGTGCCTGGCGTTTGGCCGACTGTGGGATAGAATGAGGACAGATTCAAGCGAGGCTCTCAGATGTTGGGGGAATTGGAAGGAGGCCAGCTCAATGAAACGACATCGGGGGGGACAGGAGAGTGTAGGACTTCGTCCGTGGTACTATTCATTGGAATCGTTTTATGGTTCATCCTGGTGGGAGTTCTTTGCTGGAAGTTTTGAGCATTTCATGGATTTCGCTGCAAATGTTTGTTCTAGTACTATGTTGAAGTATTTCCAAAAGAAGTGCAAAGGTTTGGCGTCCTCAGGGGTGCCTGTGTTCTTGAACTTGGATGAGGATGGAGGGGTTCATATTGGTCAGGATCGGGAGGATACACCAGCATATAGGGATCGTCTCAGCAAACGTATTGCGCTGCATAACATGCGTTGGACACAGTGGGACCTCGATACGGACGGGATACCACTGGATATCCAGGGGGACTCACTGCTTGTTATTAACTGGCTCTGCGGGAAATGGAAAGTATTAGCTCAGGTATATCAGAAAAGGGTGGATACTCTGATTAATAAGTTGGACGATATGCAGGAAACAAACTCGGTGAGGCCTCCAGAGGCTGGCCGTGACTTCTTCTCTCATTCTTTTCGGGAATGGAACCAGGGAGCTGACTTACTGACCCATCAGGCCCGTCAGGGCCACGTGTACGCCGATTTCGTTTACCTCAGCGATTTTGAATCTCAGTATTATACTCCTTGCCTTATCAAAGCCGGCTTTGATGGGGGCGTTTGTAGCCGCGGAAGTGCCTGTGGCGTGTGGATACAGATTGGTCTGCGAAACAAATATATCTTCTCGCGGACCGACATCATTTTCAAGGATGTGTATCTCGCGGCTTGGTTTCTGCCACCAAGCGCCACTGTTGCAGATGCGGAACTATCAGCGGCGGAGCGCATATGCGATGTGCTCCCACAGGTAGTGCAGACCTTCTTTGATCATTCGCAGTGATATGCCACACATTGTTTCTTCTTTATCTGTGTTCTTGTTTATTCCAACAGCTTCGCTGTTCACTGACTCATTCGTTTGTCTTTGTGTGCTTTGCGTTTGATTGTGTCATTGCGGCATGTGATTCTCTTTATTCCTTCAGCTTCGCTGTGTGGTATAAGAGCTGACTGCTTGCGTGATAAATAAGAGGCTCTGTTTCGCCTGATACTTTGTTGGACCTGGCCTTAGTGGCCAAGACGGTCCCAGCAAAGACGCAAAAACAAAGGTTGACGGTTTACCGCCGGCGCCCAGTGACAGGAGTCGATTCGCAGACATCAGACGCGTCCGCTTGCCGCATTCAGAGGTCGAAAAATATTCACTATGAGTCGGAATGTTGGTAGGTGCTGTCGGTTTTCTTAACTTAAGTCGAGGTAGGAAGCTCTACGAGTCTCCCGGCTCAAGAACGTCTCGGCTCAAGAACGTCTCTGCCTGGGGAACCTCCAGACGTTCTAGCGAGCCCCGGCCTCGGGGTGTGAGCCTGGCTTGCCTGGGTTCCCTCGAGGTTTTTGTCTGCTTACTCTACAACTCTTGTATTGTACGCTGTATTCTTCTTCGTGGTATTGAGATACTCTCTGGTGTGCTGCATTGCTGTCTATTGTCTGTCTGCATTCATTATCTCTTATTGAACGAGTGGAAGTTCCTTGTGTGTGGATCGTTGTTGACATCACGTCGTACGACAGTCCTGAGGCTCAGCTGGCATTGAGGAGAGAGATAGGACTCGAGCATTGGGGTGAAAGTACTGAGGAGTGGTTTCGGCGTCAAAGGAATTCGGACATACCCACAGAAGACTACCAGGACGAGAGAGTCAACTTTGATTACCTTGAGGAATACCAACCGTGGGATCAGAAAGATCTGCAGGCACTGGAGGCAGCATCAAACAAACGTCAACGTGAGGACGATAGGAGCTGGTTAGATAAATACGGATTGAACGGTAATATTCTTGAAGATATGACTCATGTTGCAGCAGCGGCGGATGCCGCGATGACTGGGGATGGTGAGACTCGATCCAAACGTGCACGTGGCCCAGAGATTGAGGAGGAGAGGAAAGTGATGTTAGAAAAGGAGAAGGATCCATTCAAACAGATGATGATGAAGCATGTTTGGAAAACGGAGGATGCCCATGAGGATCTCATCCATGTTGTTCAATCGACGAAGACTGACATCAAAAGAGTTGATGACACACTCAAGTTGCATACGGAGAGAATGGACAAATCAGATGCACGGACAGATATTTTGGAGAAACAGGTTAAGCAAATTTTGGCTGGATCTCCTGCAGCTTCGGTTTCGACTAGTGTGGGCCCTGGTGGCTCCTCTGGTGGAGGTGGAGGTTCGATCCCTCACGTGCAACAAGAGCGATCGAGCCAGTGCACACCAACTTATCTCGAACTGAAAGGGTGGGTTACGGATTGGTCGAATCAAGTAAATCGGGGAAATCAAATGATACCCTGGGCAGATGCGGCACAGCTAATATCGAATATGATTGGGACACTTCAGGGGGAGGAAAGGAATGCTTACGACAAAGATAAAACTGAACGATTAAACGGAGGAAGATATATGTACGGTAGTGTGAAGGTCGGTTTCAAAGAAGGGACACCACGGGACACTCTTTGGAGAATAAAGAAATGGATGGATATGGTCTGTAAGGAACCCGCCGATCGCATTGCCCCGCCCCCAGGTTATACGTATCCAGATGCCGATGTTCTCACTCATGATATGGACACGCCAATCGATCCCAGAAAGATTCGTACGTTAGTGGAGTGTGCACCCTGGAAGCGTGATCATGTGAAAGCGGTTGCTCGTTTCTGTGGGACTTGGCGTAGTATGACCTCGGCTCATGTTCAAATCGAGATCCGTGGGGAGGTGGGGCCACCGAGAAGTCAGATTTGGACTCAAGCTGTTCCGAATTTCCGACCCGTCTGTTTTGCGACGTATACGAATACCACAGGGGCTTGGGTTCTTCATGCCGATGCATGGGCTCGTATTGTCTCTTTTTATCCGGCGCTGTAGGTTCACATGAATGATATACTTCAGGAAGTGAATCGTAGGCAGTGACGTTTGCGGCGCCTCGTCCGAGGCATACGTTTGGCGAGCTGGAACCTGAACAAAGCAGGGGAGGCTCATTTCAAATGTGCTGAGATTCTCCATCATATGAGGGCATGTGGTGGGCTCTTTGCATGTCAGGAAACTCAATACCTAGTGCACGGGGAATTTGAACGCTTGGGGTGGCGCATCAAAACTAGTTCGTGTAGTAAGGCAGCTCTCATCTTCGCAGATCTTGGGCGGCTGCCGTCCGTATGTTTTTCACTTGTTTCACGAGGTTCGTTATCGGTGTCTTTGGGTCAGAGAAGTCACCACTCATTATTGTGTCAGCGTATTTGCCAGACCCTCATGTGGAGGATTGTGTAGAGATTGCTGCGGAGGTATATGAGCAGATCGGTCGTGCTCGCAATGTTCTCCGCACTAAGTTTCCTCAGGCCAGCTTTTGTGTTCTGCTAGATGCAAATGTGGAGATTCCGCCTGGATGCAGATTTACGTATAATGGGGAGGAGTATGAGGCTACTGGAAAGGAAGGTACTCGTACGGACAGAAGGTGGGAGAGAGGAGGTGACGGTACACAGCAGATTGAAAGGAGGAGTCGTAGGAGGAGGCTGAATGAGCTGCTGTTAGAGTTCATGGAATCACATGGACTGAAGGCCGCCAACACTTTCTGTACTAGGAGGCATACCTGGGAGTCGTGGGGGGAGAACAAGTTTCTGACTTCGAAGAGGGTCCTGGATTACCTAATGGTCCCTCACCGTTGGGAGTTCTCGGATCTGGAGGTGAAGTGGTGTTTCAAGAGGGGTGGGAAGAAGCAGTTCAGTAGATTATCCGATCACGCAATCATCACGGCGAGTTTCACTGACCCTGGGAACGTGATTGTTCGTCGCCCTGACCCCCAGCCTGGTCAGAAGTCTAGGCCGTCTCTGGTCGGATGCAAGTGTTCGACTTGGGCTGATGAGCATCAGGCTCGACAGCATGTGGATTCGTATCTAGGCGGTGCTGCCTTTTCAAGGTGTCCGTCTGTGACCTGTCCACAAGGTCTGGAGAGTACTATGCTGGAGGCGTACTTGTCACCGACGGTGGACTACTCCACCACGGGTGCGAGAAGACCGAGAGAGCCGTCCAGGCCGGTGCAGCTCACAAGAGCGGAGGAGGAGGTTAAGATGTGTCCGAAGGAGGAAGTGGAGAGGTTGAGGAGGTTAAAGAATGAGGCTAATCGTCTACGCAGAGGTTATCGACGTGATATGATTATGTGCAGATGCCCCCCAACAAAGCGTAAGGTCAGATATACTATCAAACATTTAGTGGTGGATGGGAGGGAGACGGAGGACCGTGAGGAGTGGAAGGAGGAGCTCGACAAGTTCGTTCGTTGCAAGGTGTCGTCCGAAGAGATACGCAATTCCACCAACAGTATGATGGAGGAGATCAGGATGAGGGCTGCACATGAGGTACGTTCCACATCAGTTGTGGGAATTAGTATGGCGCTGCTTCTCAGAGCACGTGCTCGGCTGAAGACCCAGAGGGCTACTGGGCCAGACGGGATACCGTGCGAGATTCTAAGGAGCTTGCCGTGGTGTGCTCTCAGAGCGATCCAGAAGTTGTTCGATAAAATCATCAAGCTCACGATTCCGTATCCTCAGTCGTGGCGTGAGATTCTCGTCTCTTTTATGCCAAAAACTCCAGGGATTACTAAGTTAAAAGACGGACGTTTGCTGTGTATGCAGAATGCTGTTTCGAGATGGTTCAGTTCCTGTGTTGTTCTCTTGGTTGAGGGTCATATTGAAAGAAACGGAGTGTTTCGTCATATTGGGTTGTATGGTTTCCAGGAACATCGTCGTACACACGAAATCACGGCTAGCATCAAACACATAGGTCAACATGCTGCACAATGGGGAAAAGGGGAAACGGCACACTTGGCGAACGCTGATGTCCTTCAGGCGTTCGATCACTGCACGGTGGCCAATGTCAGGCGCGGGTTGGATCATGCGAGTGTACCCCTATACCTACAGTATGCTCTACTTGACCCCTTGTGCGAATGTGTAGGCACGGTCTATTATGATGGGATTGAGGTGGTGGAGGTTAGGTGGGACAGATGTATTCGGACGGGAGGGCCTGAGGGCCCGTTGGCCTTCAATCTCATTGTTGCTGCTATGTGGGCCTCCACGATTCGAGAATGGGACGTACTAGGACTAGGTTATCGTATTGAGTATGCGACTGGCTCGACTAGCTGTGTTTCGATTATTAATCATTTCCTTTGGGCGGACAACTGTTATGTATTGGCTCGGAGTCGAGAGGAACTCACACGCATGTTATACGGTCTAACTACACAGTTACATGATTATGGCATGAGATGGAAGGAATCCAGCCTATTGTATATGGTGTTCGGGATCGTGCCCCCGCGAGATGTGGAAGGGGAAATACTTCATACCGCTGATCTTGTTCTCTCGGTGGGGTCGGAGGCGTCTGGAGTGTATCGATTTAGAAGGACGACGGAGATGGAGGTGCTGGGGGCTCATATTTGTTCTGAACTACATGTGAATGAACATCCTGATTTGGACGCTCGTATTGACTGTGCTCGCAGGGCCTTCTGGGGGCAGGCGACCTTCTTCCGCTCCACGGCCATCCCGTTGAAAGATAAATATGAGAGGTGTGCTCAGAGAGTTCAGAGTATTGTGCTCTACGCGGCGGAAGGATGCACGGTCGATTCAAGTTCATTGAGCGCCCTTCATATCTTTGAGGGCAAGTGCCTGTCTGTAATGTCTCGCTGTATACGGAGGGAGGGGGAAAGTTATCAGGAATGGAATGCGAGGAGGTATGAACGTGCGAGACAAAAATTTCATGATGCTCACTTTGTGGGCATTGTACAGAAGTTTCTCAGAGTGCATTGGATGTGGGCAATTGACATCCATGACTTTGCACACAGGCTGATCACAGATCGAGGGGCGTTGGAGGCGAACTCGATGAGAGCTTGGAGAGATTCTCGTTTCTCATGTCTGGCGTTTGGCCGACTGTGGGATAGAATGAGGACAGATTCAAGCGAGGCTCTCAGATGTTGGGGAAATTGGAAGGAGGCCAGCTCAATGAAAAGGCATCGGGGGGGACAGGAGAGCGTCGGACTTCGTCCGTGGTATTATTCATTGGAATCGTTTTACGGTTTATCCTGGTGGGAGTTCTTTGCTGGAAGTTTTGAGCATTTCATGGATTTCGCTGCTAATGTTTGTTCAAGTACTATGTTGAAGTACTTCCAAAAGAAGTGTAAAGGTTTGGCGTCCTCAGGGGTGCCTGTGTTCTTGAACTTGGATGAGGATGGAGGGGTTCATATCGGTCAGGATCGGGAGGATACACCAGCATATAGGGATCGCCTCAGCAAACGTATTGCGTTGCATAATATGCGTTGTACACAGTGGGACCTCGATACGGATGGGATACCACTGGACATCCAAGGGGACTCACTGCTTGTTATTAACTGGCTCTGCGGGAAATGGAAAGTATTAGCTCAGGTATATCAGAAAAGGGTGGATACTCTGATTAATAAGTTGGACGAAATGCAGGAAACTTACTTGGTGAGGCCTCCAGAGGCCGGCCGTGACTTCTTCTCTCATTCGTTTCGGGAATGGAACCAGAAAGCTGACTTACTGACCCATCAGGCCCGTCAGGGCCACGTGTACGCCGATTTCGTTTACCTCAACGACTTTGAATCTCAGTGTTATATTCCTTGCCTTATCAAAGCCGGCTTTGATGGGGGAGTTTGTAGCCGCGGAAGTGCCTGTGGTGCATGGATACAGATTGGTCTGCGAAACAAGTATATCTTCTCGCGGACCGACATCATTTTCAAGGATGTGTATCTTGCGGCTTGGTGTCTACCACCGAGCGCCACTGTTACAGATGCGGAACTATCGGCGGCGGAGCGCATATGCGAGGTGCTCCCACAGGTTGTGCAGACCTTCTTTGATCATTCGCAGTGATTTGCCACACATTGTTTCTTCTTTTTCCGTGTCTTATATTCCTGCAGCTTCGCTGCTCACTGTCCTTCTCGCTTATCTTTGTGTGCTTTGCGTTTGATTGTGTCATTGCGGCATGTGATTCTCTTTATTCCTTCAGCTTCGCTGTGTGGTATAAGAGCTGACTGCTTGCGTGATGAATAAGAGGCTCTGTTTTGCCTGAGACTTTGGACCTGGCCTCAGTGGCCAAGACGGTCCCAGCAAAGACGCAAAGACGCAAAAACCAAGGTTGACGGTTTACCGCCGGCGCCCAGTTAGTCGACCGGACCAGAAAAAAAGATGTGATAACTTTTGGCCGGTTTAGCTAAAATAACTCGTAGAGCTTCCCTTAGCAAGTTGTTGCTGGAAACTTAAGTGTAATTCCGGCGCGCTGGAGAGCTAGTCGGCAAGACAAATCTCGACGGACCTTTTGGTGACTTTTGGTCGGTTGAAAATTTTGTTCTCGAAATTCAACAATTCGTTTCAGCTCTAGTATTTTTTCCCATGATATTCGATCTTATTCCCGCTCGCCATCTTGATCTCAGCTCGATCGGGTACCTTTTACTGCCAAAAAGCACACGGGCGGGATCGACCGTTTCGAGTCATCTTGATACGCGGTGACGGTTTTCGCAAGATAACTCGAGTTTCAGGACAGCTACAGAGCTGGTAAGCACAGCTAATCGATGTAGAATGATCAGGCGCGTTCGCCTGTTGAACCCAAAGGTCTGAACTCGGTCTGCTAGCCGAGCTAGGTCCGTAAACCTATTCGTATTATTCGAGTCATCTTGACAGACGCCCTCGGTTTTCTGTACTTAACTCGAGTTATAAGACAGGCCGGGCGTGGTCTCACAAGGCCGGTGTCACGATCATTTGTTAAGATGTTTTGCTTGATTTGTGCTTCTCTTCCCCCCCTCTCTCTCTTTCTCTTTCTCTCTCGTGCGCGCGCGCGCCACGCCGTCCCTATGCGTTCCAGGACTTTTACAAGCTACCAGTAACACGGTGCGTGTTTGCGAGCGCGCGCGTGCGTGTGTGTGTGTGTGTGCGTGTGCGTGTGCATCTGCGTCGCAAGCCGCAGTCGCGCCAGCCTTTTTGTTTTTTTTTGCGTTCGGAGTTCGCTTTCGGAGGGTCGGCGGCAGCGAAAACCCATCGGGCCTGAAAATCGAGCCCGAATGCATTGGGGGAGTTTCAAGTTTTCACGTGCCCGGAATTCGGTTTCGGAGGGTTGGCAGCAGCGAAAACCCATCGGGCCTGAAAATCGAGCCCGACTGATCTGGGAGAATTTGTTGTTTTCTTGCGTTCGGAATTCGTTTGTCGGATTTGGGAGAAATTCCCCCAAGTCCGTCGGGCTTAATTTTCAGGCCCGATGGATTTTCGCTGCCGCCGATTCCCCG
>CAUYUJ010016645.1:162500-227500 GCA_963575745.1 Prorocentrum cordatum
TGGTGGTGCGTGGTGGTCATGCGTGGTGGTCATGCGTGGTGGTACGTGGTCGTCATACGTGGTGGTGCGTGATGGTGCGTTGTGGCATGTGGTGGCGGTGCGTTGTGGTACGTAGTGGTCATGCGTGGTGGTCAAGCGTGGTGGTACGTGGCGGTGCGTGGTGGTACGTGGTGGTGGTGCGTGGTGGTGCGTGGTGGTCATGCGTGGTGATGCGTGGTGGTGCGTGGTGGCCATGCGTGGTGGTACGTGGTGGTGCGTGGTGGTCATGCGTGGTGGTGCGTGGTGGCGCGTGGTGGTGGTGCGCGATGGTGCGTGGTGGCACGTGGTGGTGGTACGTGGTGGTGCGTGGTGGTCATCTCGCCGTTGTCGATCTCGCCCCCGCAGCCACCGTCGCTTCGCCGTCCCCCCAACCGCCGTCGTCCCACCGTGGTCTGACCCCCCATCCACCGCTGTCTCGCCCCCCAGCCTCCGTCTTCTCACCGTCTTCTCACCCCCCAGCCAATCGTCGTCTCACCCCCCCGCCGCCGTCGTCTCGCCGTCGTCTCACCCATCAGCCGCCCTCGTCTCATCGTCGTCTCAAGCGCCAGCCACCGTCCGTCTCACCTGCGTGTCACCCCCCCAGCCGCCCTCGTCTCACCCCCCAGCCACCGTCGTCTCGCCGTCGTCTCACCCCCCCGGTCACCCGCCCTCCCCCCCAGCCGCCGTCGTCTTACCGTCGTCTCACCCTCCGAAAGCGCACAGGAAAGCATACGGTTTCCCCAGATCTTTCGGGATTGATTTTCAGGCCCAATGGGTTTTCTCTGCAGCCAACTCTCCGAAAGCGAATTCCGACAACAAAAAAGCAGGAGATTCCCCCAGATCATCTGGGCTCGTTTTTCCAGGCCCGATGAGATTTCGTTGCCGCCGATTCTCCAAAAGCGAATTTCGAGCATATGAACGCGTGAAATTCCCCCAAATCCGTTGGGCTTAATTTTCAGGCCCGATGGATTTTCGCTGCCGCCGATTCCCCGAAAGTGAAATCCGAGCACCGGAATGTATGAGAACCCAAGATCCTTCGGGCTTGATTTCCAGGCCCGATGGGTTTTCGCTGCTTCCCACCCTCCGAGAGCGAATTCTGAGTACAGGAAAGCATGAGATTCCCCCAAATCCGTCGGGCTTAATTTTCAGGCCCGATGGATTCTCGCTGCCGCCGATTCCCCGAAAGTGAAATCCGAGCACAGGAATGCATGAGAACCCAAAGATCCTTCGGGCTTGATTTCCAGGCCCGATGGGTTTTCGCTGCTGCCGACCCTCCGAGAGCGAATTCTGAGTACAGGAAAGCATGAGATTCCCCCAAATCCGTCGGGCTTAATTTTCAGGCCCGATGGATTTTCGCTGCCGCCGATTCCCCGAAAGTGAAATCCGAACACAGGAATGCATGAGAACCCAAAGATCCTTCGGGCTTGATTTCCAGGCCCGATGGGTTTTCGCTGCTGCCGACCCTCCGAGGGCGAATTCTGAGTACAGGAAAGCATGAGATTCCCCCAAATCCGTCGGGCTTAATTTTCAGGCCCGATGGATTTTCGCTGCCGCCGATTCCCCGAAAGTGAAATCCGAGCACAGGAATGCATGAGAACCCAAAGATCCTTCGGGCTTGATTTCCAGGCCCGATGGGTTTTCGCTGCTGCCGACCCTCCGAGAGCGAATTCTGAGTACAGGAAAGCATGAGATTCCCCCAAATCCTTCGTCGCCCCACGCAGCCACCGTCGTCTCACCGTCGTCTCACCCCCAGCCAAGGTCGTCACCCCCTCCCAGCCACCGTCGCGTCACCGTCGTTTCACCCCGCCATTGTGACGTCACGAAGCGTGTTACCCACCAAAAGACCTGACCAAAAAAGCTCGCAGGCAGAAAAAAACACAACCCCCCAGAGACATCCGACCCTGTGGCCTATGGTCAAGGCCCTTAAGGCCTAAGGTCAGTCATCGCGGGGCGCGCAGGGAAACTGGGGGTCTCTGTGTCTCTCTCTGTCTCTCTCTTGTTCTTCTCTTGAAGGAAGCCGCAAAACGTGTAGGTCATCCCGGCCTTGTAAGACCGCGCCCGCCTAAGACAGCTACAGAGCTCATACGTACAGAATCTGATCCCAAATCATCAGTGGCCGTTGTCTGTTGAATCGAGAGGTGTCAACTCGGTCTGCTGCCCGATCTGGAATCGCGAGAAACTATTCGTATTATTCGAGTCATCCTGAGAGGTGCTGTCGGTTTCCTGCACTTAACTCGGGCTGTAGGGGGGCTGCATGGCTGGTAATCACTGGAATCGATTCGGAGACATCAGGTGCGTCCGGCTTTCGATTCCAGAGCTCCGAACTTGGTCTGCTGCTCGAGCTAGGTCCGCGAAACTATTCGTATTGTTCGAGTCATCCTGAGAGGTGCTGTCGGTTTCCTGCACTCAACTGGGGCTGTAGGGGGGCTGCAGGGCTTGTAATCACAGGAATCGATTCAGAGCCATCAGACGCGTCGGCCTGTTGCCAAACTATTCGTACTGTTCGAGGCATCTTGAAAGGTGCTGTCGATTTAAGCACGTAGCTGGGGCTGTAGGAGAGCTAGAGAGCTCGTACAGAAGACAATAGAAGCATTGGGGGCGTTCGGCTGTTGTATCCGAGAGGTCTGAAATTGCTTGGGCTGAAAAAGACATTATATGTTGTCAGGAAGCTCTACGAGTCCCCCGGCGGTAACAAAGGTTGTCAGGAGCGTATGTGTGCTTCGAATTCTTTTGGAGCTAGGAAGCCGACCTGGTTTGATTATCGGAAGGGGTCCCGTCGTGAAGTGCTTGATTACATCCTTGTTCCTTATGGATCGCAGGTGTCGGGGTGCTCGGTTGAGTTTCAGTACGTAGGACAGCAGCAGGGAGCCGTGATGAGATTATCAGATCATGCCCTTGTTCGAGCTTCTCTGAGAGTGGCTTCCAGGGAGTTGGCGAGACGGAATCTCTCACGTCGTGCTCGTACTCTAAAAGGCTGGGACCCACTCAACTTGTCTGCTCGTCGATCGTGTCGCCAGTTGTTGGATGTCAACCTATTTTCGTGCCAATTTATGTGTCAGGCAGAGAGTGTTATCTATTCTTGTGCGTCGGCCACTGAATGTACCCCTAAGCGCCCAGCTCGAGCCCCTGAACGATCGGAATTGTTGCGGTCCTTGGATGTGCAGGTCTACCAGAGGAGGGCGGAGAGGGGGACGTTAGCCTATCGACTTCTACGCAGAAAAAGAGATCGGGAAGCCAGAAAATTCAAACGAGCGAAGCTGGAATGGGAGGCGGAGCGTCCACGTAAAGCAGCTTTGAAGGCGGTGAAGATTGAGGGGGAGGAGAGCGTGGACAGGGAGAGGTGGATGGAAGAGATGATGAAGTTGAAGGAGGTCTGCGAGGATGAGGAGGAGCGTCTGCGGTCGATCGAGATTGTCCAGGGCCTCAGGGAGGAGCTCCAGGGGTCCCCCAGACCCCAGGAGGCGACGCTCACGATGGTGGTGGTCCTTCGGGCCCGAGCTCGACTCAACCCTGGAAAAGCCACGGGACCCGACGGGGTGGGGGCAGAAGTAGTCAAAGCGCTGCCGTGGAGAGCCGTTCGCACTATCAAGCGATTATTTTGTGATATCTTACGTGGCATTGTTGTACCTCCATCTTCGTGGCATCGAACATTGACGACGCTACTTCCCAAATCTTATCCGATATGCGATGTTTCTGATACGAGACGTATTTCTGTGGAGAGTATCTTTAAGAAATGGTACAGTACTTGCCTCTCGATCCTGCTTGAACCTTATTGTCTCCAGGCCGGCACTCATGCATCATTATTCGGCTTCGTTCCCAAAAGATCGTGCACAGAGATATTTGCAGGACTTAAGGCAGCAGCCCAACATGCCTCACAGTGGGGGAAGGATCGACGCCTGGTTCTTGGGTCAGCGGACGTGAAACAAGCATTCCAGAACACGAAAATCTCGACGGTCAAACGTGCGTTCGACATCCTCTCTATCCCTTCCTGGCTCCAGTACGGTGTGCTCGTGCCTATGCCGTGTGAGGTCACTTCGCTTCTCTTTCAGGGGCTTCAGCTGCCGGATGTGGGAATCGATACCCATATCAGGACAGGCGGGAACGACAGCCCCTCCTTGTGGAACCTGATCGTTGTTGCGATGTGGGCTCCTTTATTTAAGCTTTGGGATGAGCAGGGGATTGGGTTTCATTGTCTGGATCCAAATTCGGTGGGAGAAGTTTCGGCCTCGGTTCCTGTACACCACTTGCTATATGCCGACAATATCTATATCTTGGGATCTTCGGAGGAGGAGTTTAGGCGACAGGTAGGAGAAATGACAGAGACTCTGCGGGGATGGGGATTCGAATGGAAGATCGAGTCGCTCGAGGTCGCGTTTATCGGTTTCTCGGAGAAGCCAAAACATCCTATCCTGGTTCGGGTTCGGGATCAGATGGTGCCGTTCAAAGTAGTTGACGAGATGAATGTCTTGGGGAACAGCATATACTGTAGCTATAGGGAGGCACACCAAGACCTTCGGCGACGGATCGGGTCCGCACGACGAGCCTTCCATGCGCATGCAGCCTATTTTAGATCGAAGGCAGTCCCTTTTTCGGCCAAGTGTAGGAGTTATATCACTCGGGTTCAGAGCATTCTCACTTATGGAAGTCAAGGTATTAGTTGGGACAGGGACTCTTTGCATAGCCTGAATGTCTTTGAGGGAAATTGCCTTTACCAGATGACGTCACCCCAAAAGCCAGCCTCCGAAAGTTGGGTAGTTTGGAAGCCAGCTCGACTCAGAATTGCTAGACGGATGTTCTTTGAAGCCAAGTGCCAGAGCGCAGTACAGAGAGTCCTTTATTCCTTGTGGCAGCTTGGAGCGGACATAGCATCATATTTCGGAGCCAATGCCGATAGCGGATATCAGATTCCTGAGTCGGAGCTGAGCCCAGGGATGGTCGCGGTCTCTTCAGTTACCAATGGGATGGTGGAGGTCTCTTCAGTTACCAATGGGATGGGTGCGGTCTCTTCAGTTACTAATGGGATGGGTGCGGTCTCTTCAGATACGAATGGGATGGGTGTGGTCTCTTCTGATATGCATGGGATGGTCTCTTCAGTTACCAATGGGATGGGTGCGGTCTCTTCAGTTACTAATGGGATGGGCGCGGTCTCTTCAGATACGAATGGGATGGGCGTGGTCTCCTCAGATATGCATGGGATGGTCTCTTCTGCTATGCCCTCTGATAGGGCCTCTTCTTCTCGAGATATTGAAGTTCCCTGTGAGCGGGGGGGGCCTAGGGACCCCCCCAGGCCCCCCCCGAAGCGTCGGAGGGTGGCAGTTCCTGGACCTGGACAACAGACGGTGTTTCCTCGAGCGCATCGAGACGCACGTCGGCTTCTGATGTGTTGTACCCCGAGGTGGGAGGAGAAAAGGACACTTGAGTCAGAATGCTTGCGTTCCCAGTGGAAGTGGAAGGAGGCCTCGAAACTGACACGATTAGGCAGTGCTAAGGGGCAGGCGACGGGTGAACATCCTTGGTGTTTCATGTTCCAGACGATATTTCCCTCGTTTGTGAATCTGGAGGATCGGTGGTGGAGGGCGTGCTCTTTCTCTTACTCTGACTTCGTTCAGTATTGCAGGCAGTTCCTGGAAGCTTGTACTTTGGGTTCTCTGTTTGACTTGTTTGTTGTCCGTGGAGGAACTGGAGGACGAGGAAACTACATAAAGGAGAGGGGGGAGGAGATGATGGCCCGTCCGTTGTCGGTGAAGGAGTCTGAGAAGCTGGCCCAGAGATTGGCCTCGAACAATGAACAGGAGCCGACTTGGGATCTGAGTGATGATGGGATCGGTCTGGAGCTGACGGGCGATTCGCTTCTTATCTGTAATTGGATCAACGGTCTCTGGAAGGTTGAAGGAGGAGAAGGAGGAGATGGGGCTTCTTATCGTAGGCGGGTTGCAAATATTATTTCTCTTTTGGAAGAATTGGAGGAGGAAGGAGTACGACCCCCCTCATGGGGCAATGACTTTATTCGACACATATATCGGGAGAGTAATACAGTAGCTGATGAACTTACCCATCTAGCACGGGAAGGCCAGATATTCAGAGAGCTGTTCCACCACCATATCTTCCGTCCTGATGTTCAAGACAACTTTCGAGTTATCGGCCTCCGCGGATCCTTCGATGGCGGAGTGTGTGCCCAAGGTGTGGGCGTTGGTTGGTTTCTGCAGATTGGATATATCCCTCGTTTCCATGATCCGTACCCTGACCCTGAACATAGAGATAAGAGAGCTCGTGTAGTCTCCCTCTTCCCCCAAGCCTCCTCTCCTTGTCCAATCATATGGGAAGTAGTAGGGCGTTGTGCACAGGCACTCCCCTCCCATAGCAGTATCACTGACGCTGAGCTTTCGGGTCTCGAGGGCCTCTTGCGGGCCGCAGCCCAGGTGGCCCAAGACCTCCAGCTGCAGAGAGACTAGGTAGGCACTTAACGGGCGCTGGGGCGCTCGGTGCCTGGTCAGCCTCCCCAAAAAAAACAAAGGTTGACGGTTTACCGCCGGCGCCCAGTTTGAAGGATATTTGACAATTCATTTTGAGAAAGCAGATTTTTACTCCGAGCATTGGGATATAAACTTTGTTTCCTGAGCATCTCAGCTCTCTAGAGCCAGATTCAGTATTAGTTGACTTGGAGGAACCGACGTTGGACAAATACAGAAAAATGTGATTTGTCGAGTTTCTCAGGTCTTGCCCTGGACGCTTCCTTGATGCTTACTCAGGAGCGCCCTGTGCAAGAAGAGCTCTACGAGGGCGCCAGCGGTAACCTGGTTGACGGTTTATCGCCGGGTCCCATTCCGGGGAGCTAGTTGGCAAGAAAAATCTCGACGGAGCTTTTGCTGATTTTTGGTCGGTTGAAAATTTTGTTCTCGAAATTGAACCATTCGTTAGAGCTCTAGTATTTTCTGACCATATTCGATCATATTTCCGCTCGCCATCTTAATCTCAGCTCGATCGGGGAAATATTTCTGCATAAAAGCATCGCGGCGGGATCGGCTGTTTCGAGTCATCTTGATACGCGTTGTCGGTATTTTCTACTTCACTCGAGCTGTAGGGCAGCTAGAGAGCTCATTCTCACAGAAATCGATTGAGAATCATCAGGCGCGTTCGTCTTATCTATCTAGAGGTCTCAACTCGTCTGCTGCCCGAGCTAGGTCCGCGAAACTATTCGTGTTGTTGGAGTCATCTTAAGAGGTGCTGACAGTTTTCTGCACTTAACTCGGGCTGTAGGGCGGCTACAGGGCTCGTAACCACGGAAATCGATTCGGAGACATCAGGCGCGTCCGCCTGCCGAATCCAGAGCTCGGAACTCGGTGTGCTGCCGAAGCTAGGTTCGCAAAACTATTCGTATTCGTCGAGTCTTCTTGGGAGATGCTGTCAGTTTTCTGCATCTGTAAGGGAGCTGCAGGGTTGGTAAACACTAGAATCGATTCGGAGACATCAGTCGCGTCCACCTGTCGCATTCAGAGCCCTGAACTCGGCCTGCTGCCCGAGCTAGGTCCGCGAAACTATTCGTATTGTTCGAGTCATCTTCAGAGGTGCTGTCGATTTTCTGCACTTAACTCGGGCTGTAAGGGGGCTGCAGGGCTGGTAACCACAGGAATCAAGTTGGAGACAGATGTCTGAACTCGGTTTGATACTCGAGCTAGATTCGCGAAACTATTTGTATTGTTCGAGTGATCTTGAGAGGTGCTGTCGCTTCTCGAACGTAACTCGGGCAGTAGGAGAGCTACGGAGCTCGTGCACACAGAAAACTATCCAGAAGCATGAGGGGCGTTTGGCTGTTGCATCGAGAGGTCTGAAATCGTTTAGATTGAAAAACTATTCGTTCTCTGCAATTTTTCTCAATCTTATATATGCTCAGGAAGCTCTACGAGTCCCCCGGCGGTAAGGAAGGTTGACGGTTTACCGCCGGCGCCCAGTAATTCCGGGGCGCTGGAGAGCTAGTTGGCAAGAACAATCTCGAGGGACCTGTTGCTGACTTTTGGTCGGTTGAACATTTTGTTCTCGATTCAACCATTCGTTAGAGCTCTAGTTTTTTTGTTGACCATATTCGATCTTATTCCCGCTCGCCATCTTAATCTCAGCTCGATCGGGTAAATACTTCTGCAAAAAAGCATCGCGGCGGGATGGGCTGTTTCGAGTCATCTTGATGCGCGTTGTCGGTATTTTCTACTTAACTGGCGCCGGCGGTGAACCGCCAATCTGGTCACCGCCGGGAACCTCGTAGAGCTCCTTTGACGCGTGAGAGTTCTCAGAGTCGAAAGAGAGAGCTTCTGGAAGCATTTCTCGAAAAGGGACAAATTGTTTTTTTTTCGTGTCGACATGAAGATGGTTCCGCCAAGTGTTTTGATAGTAAATGTGCGCCTACAGAGCTCATATTGAGACAGAGAGGCCCTCATGGTCGTTTACAGGTGCGAAAAATCTGCTTTCTCAAAATATTTTCTACTTAACTCGAGCTGTAGGGCAGCTACAGAGCTCATTGTCACAGAAATCGATTGCGAATCATCAGGCGCGGTCGTCTGTTCTATCTAGAGGTCTCAACTCGGTCTGCTGCCCGAGCTAGGTCGCGAAACTATTCGTGTTGTCGGAGTCATCTTGAGAGGTGCTGACAGTTTTCTGCACTTAACTCGGGCTGTAGGGCGGCTACAGGGCTCGTAACCACGGAAATCGATTCGGAGACATCAGGCGCGTCCGCCTGCCGAATCCAGAGCTCGGAACTCGGTGTGCTGCCCGACCTAGGTTCGCAAAACTATTCGTATTCGTCGAGTTATCTTGAGAGGTGCTGTCCGTTTTCTGCATCTGTAAGGGGGCTGCAGGGTTGGTAATCACTGGAATCGATTCGGAGACATCAGTCGCGTCCACCTGTCGCATTCAGAGCCCTGAACTCGGCCTGCTGCCCGAGCTAGGTCCGCGAAACTATTCGTATTGTTCGAGTCATCTTCAGAGCTGCTGTCGATTTTCTGCACTTAACTCGGGCTGTAAGGGGGCTGCAGGGCTGGTAACCACAGGAATCGATTCGGATACATCAGGCGCGTCCGCCTGTTGCATTCAGATGTCTGAACTCGGTTTGATACTCGAGCTAGATTCGCGAAACTATTTGTATTGTTCGAGTGATCTTGAGAGGTGCTGTCGATTTTCGAACGTAACTCGGGCAGTAGGAGAGCTACGGAGCTCGTGCACACAGAAAACGATCCAGAAGCATGAGGGGCGTTTGGCTGTTGCATCGAGAGGTCTGAAATCGTTTAGGATAAAAAACTATTCGTTCTCTGCAATTTTTCAACCTTATATATGCTCAGGAAGCTCTACGAGTCCCCCGGCGGTAAGGAAGGTTGACGGTTTACCGCCGGCGCCCAGTCTGCACGTGACTCGTAGAGCTTCCCTAAGCTAGCAGCTGGAAGTCTAAGAGTAATTCGGACGCGCTGGAGACCTAGTTGGCAAGAAAAATCTCGACGGAACTTTTGGTGACTTTTGGTCGCTTGAAAATTTTGTTCTCGAAATTCAACCATTCGTTAGAGCTCAAGTATTTTTTCCCGTGATATTCGATCTTATTCCCGCTCGCCATCTTGATCTCAGCTCGATCGGGTGGATATTACTATCGAAAGGCACTGTGGCGGGATCGGCCGTTTCGAGTCATCTGAATACGCGCTATCGGTATATTGGACTTAACTCGGGCTTCAGGACAGCTACAGAGCTGGTAAGCACAGCTAATCGATCCAGAATGATCAGGCGCGTTCGCCTGTTGAACACAGAGGTGTGAACTCGGTCTGCTAGCCGAGCTAGGTCCGCAAACCTATTCGTATTATTCGAGTCATCTTGACAGACGCTCTCGGTTTTCTGTACTAAACTCGACCTATAGGACAGCTACAGAGCTGATACTTGCAGAAACTGATTCAGAAGCATCAGTCGCGTTTGTCTGTTGAATCCAGAGCTCTGAACTCGGTCTGCTGCCAGATCTAGGTCCGCGAAACTATTCGTATTGTTCGAGTCATCCTGAGAGGTGCTCTCGGTTTTCTGCACTTAACTCGAGCTGTGGGGGGGCTGCAGGGCTGGTGGTCACAGGTTTCGGTTTGCAGACATCAGGCGCGTCTCTCTGTCTAATCCAGAGCTCGGAACTCGGTCTGCTGCCCGAACTAGGTCCGCAAAACTATTCGCATTGTTCGAGTCATCCTGAGCGTTGCTTTCGGTTTTCTGCACTCAACTCGGGCTGTAGGGGGGCTGAAGGGTTGGTAATTACAGGAATCGATTCGGAGACATCAGACGCGTCCGCCTGTCGCATTCAGAGGTCTGAATTCAGTCAGGAAGCTCTACGAGTCCCCCGGCGGTAACAAAGGTTGACGGTTTACCGCCGGCGCCCAGTCTTCCTGAGACCGCGCCCTCGCGCTTGCCGCGCCCGTATTGCACGAGGAAGCTTTGCGAGTTCGGCGTCAACTAAGGTTGACGGTTTAGCGCCGGCTTCCAGTTGCGCAGATCTAGCTCGAGTAGCAGACCGAGTTCAGACCTCTAGATGCTTCAGACGAACGCGTCTGCTGATTCTGCATAGATTATGTGTACGTATCACCTCTGTAGCTATCCTACAGCTCGAGTTGAGTAGAGGAAGCCGACAGCACCTATCAAGATGACTCGAAACAGCAATCCCGCCTGAGTGTCAAATTCCAGAGCTCTAACCTATGATTGAATTTCGACAACACAATTCCCAAGGGACCAGAGTCAGCAAAAGCTTCGTCAAGATTTTTCTTGCGTAGGTCTTCAGCGCGCCAGAATTACTTTTAGGCTTCCAACAAGTAGCTAAGGGAAGCTCTACGACTCATCAGAAGAGTACGAATAAATGTTCTGTCCGAGCGCTGACAGCAGACTCAGTTCAGGCGTCTAGATACTTCAAATAGCGCGCCTGATAATTATTTCCCGACCGCTCTGCCTAAGAGCTAGCTCATCTATAACTCGAGTTAAGTCAAGAAAACCAATTTTATAACCAGGAAATTAGCATAATATGAATAGTTGTGCACTCATAATAGTCCGGATTCAATAACCTAGGTACTCCAGACTCGCCCGCCTCATGATTGTTCCCGATTGCTGTGCCACATAGCTCTGAAGCTTATCTGCAGCTCGAGTTAAGTGAAGAAGCTCTTCATGATTTCTAAGAAATCGATAGAATATGAATAGTTTCGCGGACCTAGCTCGAGTAGCAGACCGGGTCGAGACGTCTAGGTAATTGAGACGAACGCGTCTGCTGCTTCTGGATCGATTACGTGTGCGTACTAGCCCTGTAGATCTCCTATAGCTCGAGGTAAGTTCAGAAAGCCGACAGGACCTGTCAATATGATTCGAAGCAGCCGATCCCGCCTGCACGCTTTTTCGCATTCGTAGAGACCGATCGAGCTGAGATTGAGAGGGCGAGCGGGAATAATATCGAATGCGAGAAAAAATCCCAGGGCTCAAACGAATTGCGGAATTTCGAGAACATAATATTCAACCGAGCAAAAATCAGCAAAAGGTGTGTCGAGGTTTTCCTTGCCAACTAGCGCTCGAGCACGCCGGAATTACTCTTAAGCTTCCAGCAACTAGCTAAGGGAAGCTCTACGAGTTACTAGCCGTAGTAGGCTATGGCGCGTCTGCAATTAGATTTCTGAGGTCCGTAGCTGCATCAAAACATTTGGCGGCACCGACTTCGTATCAAACCCCCAGATACATTTTGCGAGTTTTCAAGCTAATAAATGAGAAAGCCTTCTCTTCGTAATCTGAACACTAATTAGCGTCTGAAGAGCTCAACGAGGATCCCGGCGGTAACGTGTCTGGTGGTGTACGGCTGGCTCCCAGTGCCTCGTAGAGCTCTTCGGCCACGATGAGCAAGAGGAATTCCAGCGCAGGGTGGAGCTTGTTGACCGACCCGACCCGTGCGAATTTTGGGTCGGTTGGGCAAAAATAGTGGGAGATTTGAGAATTCGTTTTGATAGCCAGTTTTTTGGCACTTGTAGTAGGTCATGCCGCGTTTGCCAGTAAGTTCTGAGTTCTGTAGCTGCAGTATTAGTATCAGAACACTTGGCGAAACCGACTTCGTCTTGGCATGAACAATAGAGTTCCGCAGTCTTCGCAAGACTTCAAGAGATTCGACATTCCGTTTGAAGATCAATTTTTTTAGTGACGCTACGCTCGTTGCTGAAAATCTTTGGGCTGTAGCTGCAATGTTTCTATCGGTTCACTTCCAGGAACTGACTTCAAAATTAACGTTTAAAGCAACTACGTACTCTCTATGCATTTCAGGAATTCGCGTCTCGTTTGAGAATGAAACTTAACTGCAACTGCAGAAGTCCTTGTCCGCTAGCAGATTATTAGGCCTGTGGCTGCTATACTATTGACATATTTGTGCAATTAATCTTCCTTCAGAAACCCAATATATGTTTCTTCTATATTCCAAGCTGATGCTTCAGGCAGCTTAGTGTCCGCATTGACCGCACTTTTACGTGTATAGAGAGCTCTGCGAGATTCCCGGCTCAAGACATCTCGGCTCGGGGGTTCCTGGATCCCACAGGAGCTCAGGGGGTGCCGGCGTCGGGGGAGACGGCGCGGCAGCCATCGCTGCCATCAGCGAGTACGGCATCTTCGAGGTCAGCTAGGCCGCCTGCTTTGTGTGCTGTGCTTGTTTCTTTTCTCTTCTTGTGTGCACAGACGGACGGATGCGACTTTTCAGTTCTTGCGAGACGGTTCCAACTGGAGGACATTCCCCGACAGTACCATATTTGCAGTACTCACAGGATTACGGACTGAAGCCAGACCCTGCTGTTGAAAGAGCATCTCGGAAAAGACAAATTGAGGATGCCGAGCAGATTGCACGTGACTTTCAATTGGACGGGAGATTGCATACTGCCGACTCCACTCCAGACAGTGATAGCCATAGATTATTTCCATCTTCATTCGGGAATATGAATACGGGGCTCATGAATATGATGCAGACTCCTTCCAACGCTGCTGTGGCGGGAGCGACATCCAACGGAGGGCGTGTTGCAGGGGTTCCAGTAGGTCAGGCCATTCCTGGAGGTCAAGGATCTGGAGGCGCCCGACTATTCTACCATTGCTGCTGTTCACTATTTTGAAGGCAGATGTCTAGCTATAATGTCAGGTATACGCAAGCGGAGAACTGAAGGCTGGTCTGAGTTTCAACGTAGGCGATACAAAGCGGGACGACAGAGTTTTGCTGGACTTGGATTCCGAAGTGCGGTGCAGATATGGATATTTCGTTGTTGGGATTGGGCTAAGGATGTCTCAGTTGCTGCAAGTATTCGTATGAGGAGATACACAACACACACAGAGGAGGAGGAGGGAGAGACGGTACCAAATCGGCGTCAGAGGAAAACTCGGGCGATGGCGGCGGCGGCGACTTCTCAAACATATCATGTATCTCAGATATCCCAGATGTCGAGTGGCTGTCGCCGGCGTACACCAGATGATCAGCCTGCCATACCTGAGGAGTCGGACATGTCACGTGAATGGATGATATCTAGGCTGGCCATGTTACATGGAAGGGGGAAGAGGACGGAACATCGTGACACATGTATTCTAGCAATGCCTGTAAAAGATAGGAAGCAGCTGACACGCATGAACATAGGCGGCCGCCCCCGTGGACATACTGCGTGGGACTGGTGCTTGTGCGATCTCTTTGGTTGTGGGTGGTACCTCTCATTCGACAGTTCCGCTGGGTCCCGTGAGAAATACTGCAAGCATTTGCTGACTGTGATTGGTATGCAACACTTGTTCGACTTGTTTGTTCTACCCAGGCCGCCTGGTGTGAGACATGTGAAGGCAGAGGAGGAGGAGGAGAGTGAGATGAATGAGAGGATGAGCAAACGTATTGCCGCAAATTTTGAGAATGAACTGAGTGGAGGTGTGAGAATATTGAGCGTCTTGGGATGGAGATCTTGGGAGATAGTAAGACTGTTGTAAACTGGATGTGTGGTGAGTGGCAGATTCGCAACAAGCAGTATGTACGACTGGTGGGAACACTACAAAATACGGTATCGATGCTGTCTGGATGGGGACTGACCTCACCTGCATCGGGACAGAATCTGTATAAGCATTTCTTTCGTGAGGGTAATGAGCGTGCGGATAAATTGTCGTGGGAGGCCAGAGGTGGCCAAACTATTACTCGCTGGTTTGCATATGATAAGTTCCTCAGTACTCGTAAGACTGCTCTCCGTGGTGCATTCGATGGGGGTGTCAGTAATGAAGGATGTGGAGGTGGGTGGTGGCTTCAGATTGGCGTTGTAGGTAGGGGTTCCAGCGTGCAGGTTGATTTTCCCATCTCCTCCTCCTCCTCCTCCTCCTCCTCTTCCTCCTGCACCAGCTCGCACAGCTTCCATTGGCACGATGTGGCCGAGGAGGCGATGAGCTTGCCTCCTGGTAGCACGGTAACCTGCTGTGAACTAGCTGCCTGCGCTGCCCTGACGAGAGCTGCTGCTAAGGTGGCGTGCGCTCTGCTACGACCTACCTAAGATGGTGGGGGCTCAGTTGCACTGCTCCGCCGATTCGGATTCGGCTTCTAGTGGCGGACCGCAAACCGCAAAAAACCTGTTGCTCCTAGAGGCCCAGCTCCACAAGGTGCT
Organism: Prorocentrum cordatum; assembly: GCA_963575745.1. Lineage (NCBI taxonomy): Eukaryota > Dinophyceae > Prorocentrales > Prorocentraceae > Prorocentrum > Prorocentrum cordatum. Next base: position 177,143 of record CAUYUJ010016645.1, read on the forward strand.
CTAGGGGGCCCCCCAGGTATGCCCACGGAGGCGCAGCAAGCTGCGGCCCAAGCGGCTGCTGTCCCTGAAGGTACTGGTGAGCGTCGAGGCATGCAAGGTGTCAGCGACGACGCCCAGCGAAACGTCAAACATCGTGTCAACGGTCCTCAGGAGGCACTCTTGGGATAACTCGAGGAGAAGCGAAAGAAACTCAGTGTGGTCTCGGATGAGGCCCCATCCTGGTTTAAGGCTTTCGCGGAGCTCAACGTGATCGAGAGCAAAGTTAGGCAACAAGAAAACGTCGAAATCAGGGCCGATACCCAGAACATCTTGAATTGTCAGGAGGCTTCCGACATCAGGATGACTAATTTGGAACGACAGTTGCAGGATCTCAAGAAGAACCCCAGTGCGGTATCGGGTGCAGCCTCGACGACAGCACCCTCTTACGGAGGGGGCCCACCTGGACTCTCAGGTCCTTCCACTTTCAGTCCCAGCTACGTGGAGCTCACAGGCTGGACAGACTGGAATGGGACAGCTGTTGCACGTTCGGCCAGCATGATGAGAGACACGGACGTTGCACAATTTATCATTAATTTGAAGACGGCCATTGCAGCAGAGGATGAAGCTAGGATCGACTACGAGGGCACATTACGTATGAATGGAAGTAGAACGATGTTGAGTACGATCAAAATCAAATTCACAGTAGGAACCGACCCCTCGACGTTATACAAGGTGAAGCGTGCTTTTGACGATGCATTAACGCTGAATGCCCAAAGCCATGCGGCTCAGTGTACCAGGTCCCCTCCAGACTATGACAGCATGTTTCAGGGCATGTTACAACGACCCAGTCGGGTCCGTGTGCGCATGGAGGCCCCACCTTGGAAGCGAGATCGTATCGGTGCTGTGGGCCGTTTCTATGGGGCATACCGCGAGTGTACCAACAGTGAGGCTATGGAGATCAGGGGGGAGTCGGGATCGGGACCCAACGGACGGAGCACAATGTGGACCAAGCCGCTGGACCCTCAGCATCGACCCGTGGAACTGGTATCCTTTCGTATCAATGCGGGGTGGACAGTGGGCCGCGAGATCTGGGAGGGTGTACTTTTGCGAATCGGTGTGACGACTACGTACGATGCGTTTGTGACGAACCTTGCCGGCGTGGTGTGACGGTGCAGAGGTGCCAGTCGGGCTGGTGGCCCCACAGCCCAGCACAGGCTAGGCACCCAGAATCTTATGAAACAAGGGGCTACAGCAGAACGGGGATTTGCTTGCATGAGGGCACTTCTTTCTCACGGCTGTGAAGTGTTCTGTTTACAGGAGTGTGAGCACTTACCGTCCAATTTAATTTTCAGCTGCTTGGCTGGAATCTAGTTTACTCAAGTGACAGGAAGGCTTCCATAGCTTTGAGGGGGAAGTCTTGTCACAATGTAGTTCGTTCTTGGTGTAATCATGCTCGTCTTGCTATTGTGTGCTTGCGTCTTCCATGTATCTTTCTTGTCTCTGCGTACTTTCCGAACAGATCGGAGAAGCGTTCGCTGGAGGTGGCTTTTGAGATGCTGAAAACAATCGAAACAACTTATCGGAGGTGGAAGGAGGAGTGCATATACACATGTGAGCTTGTGATTGCAGGGGATTTTAATGTTGAGCTTGCGCCTGGCATTACCTGTTCAGGAGGCACGGTGACTGGAGGTGCTGTGCAGATTCTCGACGGGAGGGGATCTGGGAGTGATACGGAGGATAGACGGTGGGAGGAGGATATGTGGTGATCTCAGCTGCAGGAGTGGTTGTGTCGGATGCGCTTGCTGGCAGCCAATTCTCTTGGCTCGCCGTACTCTCGGCAGCCTACTTTCGTGCGTCGTGCGAACAATGCTCGGCGCAAGTCTGGGACGAAGACTATCGCGCCAAGAGTGCTTGACTATCTCATGGTCCCACAATCCTGGGAGGGTGGCTTGGTTGAATGCCGAACGGACTGGATCCCAGAGGCCCCGACCACCAACTTCTCGGATCATGCCTGTGTCTATGCCGTGTTCCATATGCAGAACCCTGAGGTCACGAAATGCCAAGGCCCCCCTAGCCACCACACGAGCCACAAAGAGTTCCAATCGTATCGGGAGGAGGCCCAGTTTCAGGTCCTGGCGGACGTCCAGATCCCGACGGTGCCCCCGCAACGCCTGGCTGAAACGATTGCTGGACATGCGTTGCCGCTCCTCACGGTGCGGGCTCCCAGGTACTCTCGAGGGCTACCGCCGAGTAGGACTTCCCAGCGTGCCGACCTGGAGGTGCAACTCAGAGAGGCACGTGCTAGGAAGGACAGAGCGTTGGCTCGGGACCTTCGACGCCGTATCAGACCGCTTGCGCGGGAATATCGCCGACGGAAGGTGGAGTGGGAGGCGCTGCCATCTAGGAAGGGGAGGAGGACACCTGTGACGGAGCTGAGGGTGACGGACACTGGTGGAGGGGATAGGGATCCTACGACTATGATGACGGAGCACAGGGAACTGTGGGCGGAGGAGGTGGAGCGATATGCTGTGCAGAGTATGACTTGTGATGACTCCAGAGCCCGCAATCGGGAGCTTGTGTCCACACTGCGTCGCCATGCATCTCAATCCACAGCCTCTTGCGACCCCGCGGCATCTCGGTTGAGCTTCGTAAGTCTCTTTCGTGGCGATCAGTTCGTTCTATTGGTAAGGTGTTCTCTGATATATTCAATGGGCTTCGCCCGACGCCAAGAGAATGGCAGGAGGTATACCTAGCACTCATGCAGAGGACGAGGAAACTAGAGACACTGCGACAGACACGGAACCTGCTCGTCGGAATTACTTGGCCAAGTGGTATCTTACGTGTGTGACGATCTTATTGGAACGATGTGTGGAACCCTTCATGAGTGATATGGCGGCTTACGGCTTTACTAGCGGACGACGATGCTTGGAGATATCATCGGCCATGAAATGTATTGCACAACGTGCCTCCACATGGGGGCGAGATCAAACTGCGTGGCTCCTCAGCTGTGACATTGAGCGGGCGTTCGATGCTGTGGCGTTGCCGGCGGTCTCGAGAGCGATGACGGCCCTTGGGATCAGTGCACGGTTACAATATGCGTTATTGGAGCCTCTCTCATCCACTTCATGCACGGTGCTGTTTGAAGGAGTGACAATCCCCAATGTGCAGTGGGATAGATCGCTCCGTACTGGCGGTACCGAATCACTTATCGCGTTCAGTATTGGAGCTATTGCTATGTGGCGTGATGTGATTGCTCGCCTTGACCAGCGCGGTGTCGGAGTTGAGATGCCATGGCCTGATGATCATTGCCGCTACGCACGCTGGAACCATGCTCTCCGGGCTGACAACATGTTTCTTGCCGCCAAATCTGCGTCGGAGGCGCAGGAGGCGGCCACTGCCTTCACTACTGCTCTTGGGGACTGGGTAATGGAGTGGAAGGAGGATAGTCGAAACATGATGGTGTGTGGTACTCAGTACACTGATACGGTCACGGTCCAGATTGGCCCACGGACTGCACCATTCAAAAATGCTGAGAGTTTGAATGTGCTGGGATATCAGATTCCCAGAACTTTTACTTCTATCCACACGGATGTGCAGGAGCGCGTCCAGCATGCCCAAAGGGCATTCTTTGTGCAGGTGCAGTACTTTACTTGCAAGGCGTTGCCTCTTGTGAAGAAGTTTCGTCGATACCGATCGACTGTGCAGAGCCGTCTTTTATATGCAGCAGAGGCCATCACGATTGACAGTGAGTGTGGGAGGGTTATCCACGCGTTCGAGGGTGTGTGTCTTCTGAGAATGTCAGGAAGGAGGAAGCCAGGAGACGTGGGGTGGGAGGTATGGAGGCCAGCTGCACTGACACGAGTCAGATCAATCTTCTGCGATGGGGGCTTCCCGTCGGCTGTGCAGATGCTCTGCTGGAAGAGCTGGGGCACGATGCGCTCCACGAGGCAGTGCTTACTATCATTGGAGGAGGACAGAACGGCAAGGACGGAGGTAGGGGTGGAGGGATCAACGACTCAACGTGCTAGAGGCGTTCGCTTTGCGGATGGGCGGGGGGAGGGTGCACCTGCAACGACTGTGATGGAGGTGGAGGGGGGGATTACGGATATGGAGAGGCGGTTGGAGGATCTCTGCTCGCAAGTTGCCTGTTCTATTGCCCGCTCGCAGCCGATGCCCTCTGGAGAGGGAGCTGCCCACGCTCTCAGAGACGAGCCACTTGCCGTCTCAAAGGGGAGGAGGGCCTTTCGAGACTCTCGACGTGCGCTTATGATGTGCAATGTTGGTTGGGTCACGGCTCGCGACACAGTAGCAGAGGTTCTACGACAACGCGGCAACAGGGCTCTATCTAGTGCGGGCAAACGGCTTCGTGGAGGCCCTGTGTCTGTGGTCGGTCGGTCTCGGCAATTTCCTTACATTCAGTTCTTTGGGGAAAAGTGGTGGGGGGCTCTGCGGGGCGATCGGGTTCAGTTCTTGGAGGTCTGGAAGCAACTCTTTACACACTACAACAAAGCTAAGGTCTATGACTACTTTGTGGTGTCTTGGAAGGGCTCTCCTAATGGACCTCGAGGCCCCCCTGAGGCTCAAGAGAAGGCCGAGGCTGAGACTGCCGACGTCGCGACCAACCCCCTGCACCCCAATTATTACCCCAAAGAGTCCGCCAAGCTTGCACTACGTTATGCTATGATCCAGGAACGTGCGACGGTGTGGGATATATCCTCAGAAGGTTTTGCTGTTGAGTCCGAGGGCGATTCATTACTTATCTGCTCCTGGCTGCAGGGGGAATGGAGATGTGAGAACCGTGGCTGCTGCAAGAGGACAGCTGCCATGATTGATTGTACCTTTGATCTTGCTGCGTGTTTCAATCTGGGGCCTGCTGCCTTGGGACGTGAGATATGGAGACATGAATTCACGGAGCACAGTACACGCGCGGATGAGTTGACGCATGAGGCCAGATGTGGCCGCACATTCTATAGAACTCGATGTTATCTATATCAGTTCGAAACTTATCTTGTACCGTTCGCTACCAGGGATGGCTTTGATGGCGGGGTTGACCAGCAAGGATCAGGGTGTGGTTTCTGGCTTCAGATCGGCTTAATCAACACTCAGTGTAATCCCAGTGAGATAGGTATCGCTTCCGCGAGAACCGTGGGCCCATTCCCTGCTGGGCATGAGTTTGCTGTTTCTAGTGCCGTTCCCCTCGTTTGGAGGGATGCGGCCGAGGCCGCGTGGCTCCTTGATGGTGCTACGGTCACAGAGTGTGAATTGTCGCCGGCCGAAGCGCTGCTCAACGCTGCCCGTGTGCTCTTGCGGGACCTGTTCTCGCCCAGCTGCACTCAGCTGGGAATGCGAGTCCAAACAAACAAACAAACCTGGCTGCCCAGTCTCAAGATAACCGGGCATATGTTGACTCGCGTCGTGGGCTTCTCATGTACAATGTTAAGTGGACGACGCGCAGAGATACTATGACTGAATGTTTTCGTTTGCGCGCAAATCGGACACAGGCTTCATCTGGCAAAAGGATACGCGGTGGACAAGAGAGTGTCGGCCAGAGGAGCCGGCAGTATCCGTATACATTATCATATGGCACCACGTGGTGGCAAGAGGTGTTTCCATCATGCCGTGTATTCCTTGAGATGTGGCAAAATATACTATGTACTTACAACAAAACAGAGATCTTCGATTATTTTGTTCAGAACTGGAAAGGGACCGCAGCGCAAAATGCACCGCCCGAGGAGACTGGACATGGGGGCCGTGCGCAAACGGAAAAGAAGCAATGAAGATGGCCATGGGACTGGCTACGAATGAAAGACAAACTGTTTGGGACATCATTAGCCCTGGGTTTGCAGTCGAAATGAAAGGAGATTTTTTGTTAGTTGACTCATGGCTGACGGGGCGATGGCGGTGTCACAACAAACAATACCAACGTCGTCCTGATTGTGGCATTGATGTAATGGAACGGACCGCAAATGAGTTGGGGATTAGAAGTTCGGGATTGGGGAAAGATCTGTATAAGCGGAGGACAACGCACGGGCCGACGTGCTCACGCACTTGGCCCGCGAGGGCCACTGTTTCTACAATCAATATGAATACATATTCAACTTTGAAAGTTATCTCCATCCTATCGCCTGTCGTGGTGCCTTCGACGGGGGAGTATGCAGCAAAGGTACGGGGTGCGAATTCTGGCTTCAAATCTGGTTTGTGAATCAAGAGTATGATTGCAATAAGTGTACCTCCTATTCCCCTCTTCCTTCCTCCTCTCCTTATTCTGTGCCCTCTAGTATTTCCCTCGTTTGGAGGGTCGCGTGCGAAGCCGCGTGGTGCCTTGAGGAAGGTGCTGCGATAACCGACGCCGAGCTCACTGCTGCTGAGGCGCTGTCAAGCGCTGTTGTGCATTTGGCACGACAGACCCTCACCGCCAGCTGACCCTGCTGGACAAACGGTGCGAAAACCAAAAAAACCTGGCTGTCGGTTTACGTCCGAGTTGACCGACCCGGCGAGGGCGAACAATGTGGGATTTTTTGGGTATTTTTTGGAGATTCCCAGAGATTTGGATCCAACATTTTTTTGTTTCGTGTAGTGGGTTATGCCGCGTCTGCCTGTCAAATTCTCAGGGCCGCAGCTGCAGTGTCACTATCGGAAGACGTCGTATAGAACCCCCGAACATATTCTGCGAGTTTTCAAGCTGATATCCAAGAGGCTTTTCCTCGTAGCACTAATTCGCATGTTAATCCCGGCGGTGACCTGGTTGACGGTCTATCGCCGGCTTTCAGTGCCCCTTCTCCGCCTAACTTCCGGTATCCACGCGTAATCGGTGGGGCTGTAAAGTTCCGAGGTCTGTAGCTGCAGTGGTACCTTGAAAAGACGTGGAGGAACCCACTTGGTATAACACCGAGAAAGAACATTGTTCGAGTTTCCAAGCTTATATTCAAAGAAAGTTTCTCCTCGTTCTCTGAGCACTGAGTTGCGTGTCGAGCGCTCTACGAGGGTCCTGGTGGTAACCTGGTTGACGATTTTCCGCCGGCTCCCAGTCGGTCGGGCTCGACGCCTGGATATTCGAGCAGCCTCTCGATCCCCGCTGACACGTGCCTCCCCAAGACGAGCCTCCAAGGCTACCTGCTCATGGATCCTAGATGGGGGGGGGGGGCCCAGGAGAAACTCAGAGCGACTTCTCCATCAGTGGGCATGCGTTTTGATGAATCACTTCTGTAAGAGCGAGTCCTGGGGACCTTGATATCCGATATGACTTCGGACTTGTAGTCCAAAGCTCAGATAGCACGGCGCCCGACAAGCATGCGAGGGCCCGGCGAAACAAAACTGGAAGCCGGCCCGTCATTCTTGATTACCGCCCGGGACTCGTAGAGCTTCCTTGCTTTATATATATATATATATGAATGGCATCCGAGGGCGGGAACCTCGCATTCAGCGCGCGCGAGGGTGCGCGGCTTCATAGAAATGTGCTTGACAGCTCCTGAACCATCAGCTCGAGTTCAGTTGAGACAAAACAGGACCCACGCAAAAAAAGTGCACGACTGAAGTTGAACAGATGTTTTAAAACTTGATAGCGGTCTGCAGAGTATGCAGACCGGCCTTGCGTCTCGATATTCCAGACTGGCCCTCGTGATCTTTTCCTTCGAACGATGTGCTTCAGCTCGGTAGCGCCAAGTAGAGAAAACCAGCGCGACCTCTCTGGCTCTCCCTCCACCATCGCGTGCTGTAAAGGCTTACTCCGAGCCATGACCCTCTCATACTGGGGTCTCTTTCTTGCTTGTACATTTTGTCAAACCGATTCCGACTGAGATGCAACATGCGATGAGACTCCGCTGCTTCTCAGTTCTTCGTAAACAAGCTCCTCGAAGGTCTCGGGTGGAGTCGAAGGGCCTAGATACATTCATCAGCGGCATCACATGTATGCGCTGTCCCCCCTTCACGAGGGCAAGGTAGCGACTGCCTTAGCAGAAAACTCGGACCCATCCGTAGGCTCCTAGCTCTTCGAATATCGAGCACAACCAGACAAGTACCTCCGAGGGATGACTTGGGCAGGGAACTCGACCCGCCTGTTAAGGTCCGCCTGGCCCGGCTCGACCCGACCCCCGTTCGGGTCCGCCCGACCCGACCTGAACCGAGCGACCCGCCCGTTGGGTTCGCGTGTCCAGCGCGCGCGCCCCGTACTTCAGCGCCCCGCCCGCCCGACCCGACCCGTCCAGTTGGGCGGATCCAGCCCGACCCCCCCGTTAGGGTCCGCCCAGCCCGTCGCGACCCGCTTGGTAGCGTTCTCGCGCGTTAATGTCTCGCCCGCCCGACTCGACCCGCCCGCTAGGGTTATGGCGTGCCAAGTGCGTACGCTCCATGCTGTAATGTCCCGCTCGCCCGACCCGACCCGCCCCGACCCGACCCGATCCGCCCGTTACTTCGTCCGGCCCGACCCGACCCGACCCGCCCGTTAGGGTTTCCGCTTGCCAAGTGCACATGCGCCGTACTTTGACGCCCCGCCGCCTGACCCGTCCCGCGGGTCCGCACGACCCGAGCCGACCCAATCCGCAAGTTCGGGCTCGCGCGTGTCAGGTGCGCACGCACCATACTTGAATGGGCCGCCCGCCCGGCCCGACCCGCCCGTGTAAAGGTCCGCCCGACCGATGGCTTCTGTGGTACCGGTGGTCCCTGTGGCTCCTTTTGTAGTGGTGGTGCCGGTAGTCCCGGTGGGCCCACTGGCTCGTTTTGCCGCCTTACCTCCTGTGGTCTGGTGGTTCCGGTGGTTCGGTAGGTTAGCGGTGCTGGTGGCCTTGGTGATCCCAATGGGTGGTCCCGGTGTTCTTGGTGGTACTGGTGCTCGCCCAAGCCGGCCCGACCCGCCCGTACTTCCATGTTTCGCACGTCCGACCTGGCCCGGCGCGCTCATTTGCGCTCACGCGTGCCACGCGTGCACGCCCCGCATTTAATGCCGGTCTTCCTCTCGCCGCTAGGTTTTTCGCATGCCAAATTTACACGCTTAACATAATATAATTTCCTGCCGCGGTATGACTTGCCCGGTAGAGTTCGCCCGACCTGAGCCGGCCCGAGCCGGTGGTTCCCCCTTTGTGGTGCCAGTGGTCCCCACGGTCCCGGTGGTCTCCTCGGTGGTCGTTCCGATGGTCTTGTTAGTGCCGATGGTCGGGGTGTTCTGGCTGTTTCTGTGGCCCCAGTTCTGGTGGCATCGTGCCGATGGTCTTGTTAGTGCCGGTGGTCCTGGTGGCATCGTTCTGGTGGTTCCGGTGGTTCTCACGGTGGTCTTTCCTGTGGTGCTGGTGGTTGCGGTGGTCGTCCCGGTGGTACTGGTGGTTTCGGTGGCCTCCGTGGTTCTGGCGGTCGTTCCGGTGATGCCGGTGGTCCTGGTGGCTCCGGTGGTTCCGGTGGTATCGGTGGTTCCAGTGGTCTTTCATGGGAATGGGTTCCGGTGGTCGTTCCAGCGGTACCGGTGGTCTCGGTGGCACCAGTGGTCCCACTGGTTTTGGTGGCTCTGGTGCTCTTGGTGGCCCTAGCCATCCTGGCGGGTTCGGTGGCGCCAGTGATCGTCCCAGCAGTTGTGGTGGCACATGTGGCCTCGGTGGATTTGGTGGTCCCGGTGGTCCCAGTGGTTCCTTTTGCTCTTGGTGCCGGTAATTCCTGTGGCCCTGGTGGCCCCGGTGGTTCCAGTGGTTTGCTGGATTAGCAGCTCTGGTGGCCTTGGTGATCCGAATGGGTGGTCCTGGTGGTCTCGGTGTTCTTGGTGGTACCGGTGGTCCCAGCTGTCCCAGTGATACAGGTGGCGCCGGTGGTCTAGGTGTTCCTGGTGGTCTTTGGTGGTCTCGGTGGTTTTTGCCATTCTCACAGCCTCGGTGGCCATGGTGGTCGTCCCAGTACACGCAACCGGCTCGACTCGTCCGTGCTTTAATGTTTCGCACGCCCGACCCTGCTCGACGCGCCCGTGGGCGTTCACCCGTGCCGCGCGTGCACGCCTCGCACCGCAATGTGCAGTCCGTCCGACCGACCCGGCTGGTAGGGTCCGCTCGTTGGAGTTGCGCGTTTCATGTGCACCTTAAATTCATGTCCCGTCCCGGACCCGATTCGCCCGTTAGGGTCTGCCCGACCGTTTGCCCCGACGCGCCTGGTAGAATCCGCCCGACTCGATCCAACCAAAACCGCTCCTGCCCGACTCGCCCGTCAGCGTCCGCCCGACAGCGTCCAACTTGACTCGCTCGTTGGGGTTCGCCTGGCCGGGCCTGGCCTGCCCGTGGAGATCCGCCCAGCCCGACCACTCGGTGACGCCGCCCGCTGGGGGTCACGCGTGCCAAGTCTACGCTCACGACGCCGTAATGTTCCGCCCGCCGACCCGACGCGCTCGTTAGGATGCGCCCGACGCGACTTGGCCCGACCCGCCCGTTAGGGCCCCCCCGCCCGATCGGGCCTCGCTCTCGCCGTTGGGGTTCTCGCATGCCAAGCTTACACGCAACGTAATATGATATCCTGCCGCGGTATGACTTGCCCAGTAGAGATCGCCCGGTCCCGGTGGACCCTGTGGTGCCGGTGGTCTCGGTGGTTTCTGCGGTCACCTCGGTGGTGGTTCCGATGGTCTCGGTAGTGCCAGTGGTCGGGGTGGTACCAGTGGTTTCTGTGGTCCTGGTGGCTCCTTTTGCTTTAGTGGTACCAATAATTCCGGTGGCCCTGGTGGCCCCGGTGGTTCCAGTGTTTCGGTAGGTTAGCGGCTCCAGTAGCCTTGGTGATTCCAGTGGGTGGGCCGGGTGGTCTGGGTGGTACTGGTGGTTTGAATTGTCTCAGCGATGCAAGTGGCGCCGGTGGTCTCGGTCTTCTTGGTGGTACCGGTTGTCCCAGCTGTCCTGGTGACAGGTAGCGCTGGTGGTCTCGGTGTTCCAGGTCGTCTTTGGTGGTCTTGGTGGTTTTTGCCACTCTCACAGCCTCGGTGGCCATGGTGGTCTCCCCTTCACACGCAGCATTCTTTAATTAATGTCCCGCCCCGCTATGACCCGTGCGGAAGAGCCCGCCCGACCTGAGGCTGCCCGACCCGCTTGTGCTTGATTTATTGTTTTGCTCGCCCGACCCGCGCGGAAGAGCCCGCCCAACCAATCGACCCCCACAGCCAAGTTCCGCTTCCCAAGATCCGACCTCATCCACCTCCAACGCTCGACCGACACCCGCCGACTCGCAACCTCCACCAGTCGACCTCCAACCACCAGGGTCCGCCTCCCAGCACCCGCAACAACCCGCATCCACGACAATTCAAGATACGGATGACAGTCTTACGATCCTACACAAGAACGCACGTTCATTGAACGACGACCGCATAGATGAGGCCATCAACGAGCTACGCACGACGCACTGGGACATAGTATTGTTCAACGAAGTTTGGAGGACATCGAGCTCAGAGATGTGGGAAACCACGGAGGGCCATATGTTAGCAGGCTCCGGCCATGAACAACCATGCCACGGAGTCGGGATTCTAGTGCACAAGCGATGGCAGAAACACATCCAGATCTTCCAGGCCATGGGCCCAATATTGCAACGATGCACATGCGACGAGGCTCTGTCAAGCTAATGTTGTTTGCCGCGTATTTTCCGCACACGGGGTGCTCCGACCACCACGTTCAAACCATGTACATGCTCATATCTGCATTGCATGCTGAAGCACGCAAGCAACAGTACAGCACAGTCTTAGCAGGCGACTTCAATGCACAAGTTGGGCACCTAGAGACAGCCCCGCCGACGCACGACGACGACGACCAGCTCAACGACGACTTCATGGTTGATTTCAGACACATTGGTAAACGCACGTGCGGGCAGTGCGACTCAAGAGGAGCTTGGCTACGAGCGTGGGCATCCAAGGAGCGCCTGGTTGCTGTTAACACTTTTTTTCTGCGAGCAGGTGCCGAAGCTGACGACGTACACGCGCAACAACGGCGCCGAGAAGCAGATCGACTACATCTTGACCTTCATGCGTTTGTTCCGATGCTGTCGTAACGCAGAGGCAAACAACACGTTGGATTTGGGCTCCGACCATAAAGCTATGTCCGCGCAGTTTTGTTTACCACGGCGTCCAACCGACAAGCGGAAACAAACGAGAGCACCACGAAGTACGATCACCTGCGGATGGAACGACATAGACACCAAAATTCACACTGTGGCAGCCACGGACAAAATCACGGCTGCAGACCTACCGTGACACCCAGAGGGAATCAACGAGCACATCCAAAGCATAATAGTGGAAGCAGCATCGACGAGCATAAAAGCACCCAACCGAGTCCAACAACGCCCCCCGACCCAGACGTCTTCTGCAAGAACTCATAGCACGACGACAAAGCACACCCAACCAATACACGAAAGCGCGACAGCACATCAGCAAACAAATCCGGCAAGAGATCCGACGCAACAAACGGGCTACAAGAAGAGCGCAGATCGGTAAACTGTTGGGCGAATACCGGGGGCTGAGTCGAATCACTGCGATCAAATCGAGACGGCGGCGCACGCTCATCACAGGAACGCGTGGAACGGATGGCAAGATGTATACAGACAGAGAGACCATTGCAAACGTACTTGCGGACTTGTACGGGCAGCTTTATCACTCCACCCGACCAGCCACGTTACCAGGACACGACGGCGACACCATACCACCGTTTACACCGCAAGAGTTCGACAAAGCACTATCCACCCTCAAGCGTGGCAAAGCACCAGACCTGAGCGGAATCAGGGCGGAAATGTTGAAACTTGCGCCGCCAGAACTGACGCAAGCTATCTTGCTGCTCTACGACGCCATTCTCCGACCAGGTGCTCCAACCCCGCAAAGTTAGCGACAGACGGTCATCACAGTCATTCCCAAAGCAGGGGACCTTGCGCAACCGCAGAACTACCGACCAATATGCAGCATACTATCATTAAACAAGCTCTTCAGCCAACTTCTGTTCTCCAGACTGCAGCCGCAGTTATACAAGCAGCAACCTCCAGACCAAGCAGGCTTCCGCCCCGGGCGGTCCACGCAAGACCACTTGTTTACATTCCACGGTCTCCGAGAAAGAGCGCCCGAGTGGAACCGGCCCGTTTGGGTCGCAGCACTCGATTTCAAGCAAGCATTCGACACTGTGGAGCACGAAAGCCTCTGGGCGGCACTTGAAAGCCAGGGCATCGCAGCAGACTGCATCCACCGGTGAAAGCGGCTTTACTCTGGGCAAACAGCGACAGTGCAAACAGACGCAACCAGCCGCCCATTCCATCTACTGAGAGGCACAAAACAGGGTGACCCGCTCAGCTCGCTGCTCTTCAACTCGCTCCTGGAGTACATCATGAGACCCCTCGTCGCCGAAAGGCAGCAACGCGCCCAAGGAGTCCAATTGGGATTTTCACAACGAAGTTGTCTCACGAACCTTCGCTTCGCTGACGACGTTCTCCTTGTAAGTCGGGCGCTCCCTCGCCTCGCCGCGATGCTCAAGGACATGGCCGCAGCAGCGCAAACGCATGGACTTCGCATACATCCCGACAAAGCGAAGATCCTGTCCAACTTGTCAGAACGCACGGGGAGAGCACGTCAACAAAACGTTGTATGCGACGACCTCGAAATCGAGATCTTACGATAATCTAGTTGAGTGAAGTATCTGGGTCAGCGCATCAGCTTCGACGACGCAATCGCCGCAGAAGTGAAGAACCGCCTCAAGGCAGGGTGGGCAACTTTCACAAGTCACAGGCAAGAGCTCACAGGAAAACATTATCCGCTGAAGCAGCGACTCCGTCTTTTTGACGGCACGGTAACACCGACAGTCCTCTACGGCGCAGGCGCTTGGACGTTGACCGAGCCTTTGCGACAGCAGCTACAACGCACGCAACGGCGTATGATGCGCATGGTCATCGGCACACCTCGACGACGAAACGCCGACGTCAGACCAACGCCCGGGGCGACCGGCACACAAAAGCCAGTTTCGATTCCAATTTTGGCATCTGACGCGCGCAGCACTGACGGAGAAGATTGGGACAGCAACCCACCGACCGCCCACTTGAGCAACGAAACCAGCGACGCAGATCACGACGATACCGACGACAACCAGGACAACCAACCAGGTGACGATTGTCTGGAGCCATGGCTTGAGCACATCAAGCGAACGACTCGACAAGCGGACGCCCTCATGAACAAACATAAACTCCACGACTGGGCATCAGTGTAAATAAAGATGGCAATCCGATGCGCAGCCCGCGTTGCGCAGCAACTAACACATGAATGGCCGCAACGTGTTGTTCATTGGCACCCGAGCCTTCAGGCTCCCCAGACAAGACCGCGTCATCGCGGAAGACAGTGGAAGAGATGGGGCGATGATGTCCGCATTCCCACGCCGGCGAAGCGACGACGCAGACAACTGACGCCAGACGCCGCGAAGGCACCACGACCTAAACGACACCACGCTGCTCCAACCAGCTACGACACAGTAGTGGGAGCAGTTGGAACACGATAGTGTGAAGTACGGTACGCGTGCTTCCGAGTAGAAGGCCAGCGCCCCATTTCTCGGCATTCCGACCTGCAGCCTCAAAACATGCCGATTCCCCACCTCCAACTCCATTTATCGACCTCCCTGCCTTCGCCAGCTCAGCACTCCGACTTCCAAACTGTAGCATCCCACCCTCCACTTTCACCCCCACCTACCGACCTCCAGCGCCCACCAGCACAGCAGTCCGACCTCCAGCTTCCAATGTCCGGCCCTCTCTTCCCACCTCCACCAACCGACCTCCAGCGCCCGCTATCTTAGTATTTCGACCTCCAGCTTTTGGCATTCGACTCTCCGTCTCCACCTCCAATTGCTGATCTCCATCGCCCACTATCTCAGCATTCCGACTTCAATTTTTTCGCATGCGAATCTCCACTTCCAGCTCCACCTATCGACCTCCAGAGCCCACCAGCTCATCACTCCGACGCTAACCTCTAGCATCCACGTCTCCACTTCCAGCTCCACCTATCGACCTCCAGCGTCTACCAGGTCAGCACTCCGACTTCCAATCTCCAGCATCCGACTCCCCCCATTCCACTTCCACTTGCCGACTTCCAGCCCCCTTTCTCTCAGCATTCCGTCCTGCAGCCTTTAGCATCCGACTCTCCACATCCAGCGCCACCTATCGACCTCCAGAGCCCGCCAGCTCAGCAGTACGACCCCCAACCTCTAGCATCCACCTCTCCACTTCCAGCTCCACTTGTCGACCTCCAGCGTCCATCAGCGCAGCATCCCGACTTCCAATCTTCAGCGTCCGACTCTACACTCCCGCATCCGCCTACCGACCTCCGGCGTCCATCAGCTCAGCATTCCGTCCGCTGGTTTTCAGCGCCCCCCTCTCCATTTCCACCTCCACCTACCGACCTCCAGCGCCCACCAGCTCAGCATTCCGACCTCCAGCTGTTAGCATCCGGCTCTCCGTTTCCACTTCCACTTACGGACCTCCAGCGCCCATTAGCGTTGCATTCCGACTTCAATTTTTTAGCGTGCGAATCTCCACTTCAAGCTTCACCTATCGACCTCCAGAGCCCACCCGCTCATCACTCCGACGCTAACCTCTAGCGTCCACCGCTCCACTTCCACCTCCACCTATCGACCTCCAGCGTTCGCCAGCTCAGCACTCCGACTTCCAATCTCCAGCATCCGCTTCTACACCTCCGCATCCACCTAGTGACTTCCAGCGTCCATCAGCTAAACAGTACGACCTTCAACCTCTAGCGTACACCTCTCCACTTCCAGCTCCCCCTATCGACCTCCAACGTTTACCAGCTCAGCACTCCGACCACCACCCTCGCGCATCCGAATTTCCACTCCCACCTCCATCAATCGACCTCCAGCGTCCATCATCTCAACACTACAACCTCCATTCTCTAGTATCCAACTCTCCACTGCCAACTCTGTCTCTCGACTTCGGCGTCCATCAACTCAGAATTTTAACCTCCAACCTCCAGCGCCCGACTCTCGATTTCCACCTCCACCAATCAACCGCCAACCTCCACCAGCGCGACATTCAGACTTCCAACCTCTCAGATTTGACTTCCCACTTCCACCGCCAATCGACCTCTAGCTGATCTCTTGGGTGTGTCACAGAGCGCGCATGGGCCTTCGTTTGCACGTGGTGATCTGTTTCTTGAGTGGTACCTGAAGGATGTGCCACGGAGTTCATGAGAACACCAGTGCTCCCACACCCATGTGCAGTGGATTGGAGGTCCGAGGAGTTCAACTCGAACGTGTTTTGCTATGAGTTCGAGATCACAGAAAGGACGATGACATTCACGGGTTTCTCCGACAGTCTCACACGGTCCCGGGTCGAAAACTGTTGAGTGGTGGTGTTTCAAACTAGAAGCCAGCGTGGGTAGGGTGTCGGACGAGGTGGAGGCGTGGTGGCGGGGCCAGGCAGGGGGTCAGGGTGGGTCCCGGGTCGAAAGTTGTCGAGTGGAGGTCTCCAAAACTAGAAGCCAGCGTGGGTAGGGTGTCGGACGAGGTGGAGGTGTTGTGGTGGGGCCAGGTAGGGGGTCAAGGTGGGTCCCGGGTGGAAAATTGTCGAGTGGAGGTCTCTAAACCTAGAAGCCAGCGTGGGTAGGGTGTCGGACGAGGTGGAGGCGTGGTGGCGGGGCCAGGTAGGGGGTCAGGGTGGGTCCCGGGGGGAAAATTGTCGAGTGGAGGTGTTTTAAACTAGAAGCCAGCGTGGGTAGGGTGTCGGACGAGGTGGAGGCGTGGTGGCGGGGCCAGGTAGGGGGTCAGGGTGAGTCCCGGGTGGAAAATTGCCGGGTGGAGGTCGGTAAAACTAGAAGCCAGCGTGGGTAGGGTGTCGGACGACGTGGAGGCGTGGTGGTGGGGCCATGTAGGGGCAAATGGACGAGTGGAGGTCTCTAAAACTGGAGGCCAGAGTGGGTGGGGTGTTTGGAAGCGAGGCGCGGGCAGCCTCGTAAGGCGACTGCAGAACGCCCCTGGGGAACACAGCCGACCAACGCAACTTATAGATTTTCGCGTTCCTTGCGACACATCTTCGAGGCGCCAATATAGGATTTTGTGGACGAGGGTCAAGTATAATTAAGCGTAGCGTGATGTATCACTTCGCTCATGTGGCGCCACAGCCGTGCGCTGCAGCACGCGCTATTGTACAACATCGCTGTCGCATGCCGTAGATTGGACAGGGTGCAAATCTTGGGGTCGTTTTGGCGCTGTCGTGTGCTGTCTTGGCTCTTCGGCCCGCTTGGCTGTGGCCTGGGTGGACTTGGAACCCTCTCGAAGGTCAGACGAGATGTTCGGTCGCTATTTGGGCCTTCTTGTTTATCGGCGACGCATGGCCAAACAGGATTGTATCGGGGCCCTCCTGAGCCGTTTGGGGGGGGGCCTCTTGGGGTTGTTATCGGCCGCCTTGCAACCGTTTGGGGCCCTCGCTGGGCTCCTCGGGCCTCCCTCCCACGCCCCCAGGCGCATTGGTTTGAGCCATCCTGAGTCGACGGGCTGAGGAATTCCACATAAAAACACAGAGTTGCCGCAACATTCTTATTGATCGTGGCCTTCCTGGACGCCCCCCCCGGTCTTCTCCCCAGTGTTTCGGTAGCTTCTCGGGCCTCCCTCTGGCGATTCCTGGGGTCTTTTTGGGGCCAGTCGGGGTGCCTCTTGAGGCAGTTGTGGGCCCTCTTGGCGGCTCTGGTAGTTTTCCTTGGCAATATTGGGCAGTGTGGGTATAAGGTTCCATCATCATCGTCGTCGTCACCATCATAGAGTTGGGTTTGGGCCCTCTTGGAGCCCTTTGGGGGCCCTTTTGGAGCCCTCTTGGAACCCTCTTGGGGCCCCCTTCGAGCCCTCTGGGGGCTCCCAGAAAGTTTCGAGGGACATCCGGGGGGGTGGAGGGGGAGGTGGAGGGGGGGTGGAGGGGGGGGAGGGGGAGGTGGAGGGGGTGGTGGAGGGGGGTGGTGGAGGGGTGGGTGGAAGGGAGTGGAGGGGTGGGTGGGGGGGTTGGGACGAACCCCAGGGGAGGGGCGAAAAGGGCGGGGGGGAGGAGGGGGGAGGGAGCAGGGGGCCACAGGGCCAAATGGAGCAGGGGAACGGCGGGCCACGACGAGGCAGGGCGGGAAAATCCTGCCCCCCTGGTAGTTGCGCATGGGGGGAGAGCGTGCCCCTTTGCTTCCTTCCATTCTTCCTTCCGGCCTTGCCTCCCTCCCTCTCTCCTCCTCGCCCCCCCCTTCTGTCGATGGTCCGCCCTGCCCCTCCTACTCCTGCCCCCCTCCCTCCACGACCCTTCGACACGCCCGACCTGTGTACCTAGGCGGTGTTCCCTACGGCAGTCCTGGTGGGCCAACGTACTGCGTCCGGGTAAACAGGTACAGCCTGTACCTGTAGAAGCAATTTGGCTTCTACAGGTACTGGCTGTACCTGTAGAAGCAGTTTGGGGTAAACAGGTAGAGGCTGTACCTGTAGAAGCCGTTGTCCCTTCAGGTACTCCCTCGGGGTAAACAGGTACAGGCTGCACCTGTTTACCCCGCTCGTTTGGTGTGTGTTTTTTTCGAAGGGAAGGGGGGTAAACAGGTGCAGGTCGTACCTGTAGAAGCAGTTTGGCTTCTACAGGTACTGGCTGTACCTGTAGAAGCAATTTGGGGTAAACAGGTTCTTGCTCTACCTGTAGATTTGGCTTGCCTCCCCCCCCCGTGTAGTGGTCGACCTGTAGAGGTTGACGGGTGTACCTGGCCCCCCTGGTGGTCCATGTGGGTATGGCGAGCACGGGTTGGGGGGGCAGTCCAGGAGCCTCTGTGGGGTACCGAGCTGACCTTTGGCGCCCCCGTGCCCTGCTGCGCACGATTTGGGGGGGGGGTCCGAGCACCAAAATACGGGGATTGCTGAGTCCTCCTGCGGGCCTCTGGGGGCCGCCCGAAGTGCGCCTCGACTGGATCTCCTTTGCAGGCAATTCAAGTCGATCGAAACACCGACGAGGAGGGTGGGAGGAGGAGGAGGAGGAGGAGGAGGAGGGGGGAGGAGGAGGAGGAGGAGGAGAGAGGAGGGAGGAGGAGGCGGAGGAAGAAAATGGAGGTCCCCTGGAAGTTACTAGAGGAGATTTAGTAAGAGAGGGAATGAGTTAGGAGGGAGGGGCAGGAGAAATGCGAAGAGGAGGACGGGGGAGGGGAGAGCGTAGATCTCCCGTCAGCTTCGTCTCGGGCATTCTCGGAAGCACTAGTAGAAGGAAATCTTCGAGGGGGGACAAGATGTGCTCGCGGGCGTCTCAGAATTCTGATATTTTGAGGGGGGAAGCGCACGGAAGAGGCGCAAAGCGTATGCAATGCTACCGGTTCTCACATGATGACAACAACGATGAACTTGGGCAACAAAATCTCTAGTGCCTGGGGTTTCCGTTGGAGAGGTGGCGGGTTCCCCCCACGATTGCGGTACGTGTTTTCGGCCATGGTCATTGGTGAGCCCCCCCATCGATAACCTCGCCCTCCGAAGAAAGGCCGTTGTACGCAATGCTCCGAGCTCCGTCGGGGTACTCCTGTGGTCGATGGGTCAGGCGCCTGGCCGGGCGCTCGGGCCTGGGTCGCAGTCGTGGCCGATGCGTGCTCGCCGCCCCTATCCCCTTCTTCCCCAGCCGCCTCGCCCCCCCTTACATTCCCTTACATCCTCTCCCACTTCCTCCTCCACTTCCATTTCTTTTTCTCCCTTCCACACCTTCCGTTGCCATTTTGGCACAGCCCTTTACGGTTTATGGCCGATGCGCGGATTCTTCGGGCTACATTGCAAAACAATATTGCACGGCCGGCGCGCGCATGAATCGTGCTCGGTCAAGCCGTCACCGATAGACCGTGCGACACGCCCTGTTCGGACGGTCGGTTTGGGGCGCCAGGCGGGCAGAAATTGCGTCTGTATGGCCGCAACTTGAGGGCGCCCTGATTGCATGCGGCGGAGAAGTATCACAGCGTCGCCGAACGTGCAAGCGCAACACGGCGCGATTCCAGACGGCGCGGTGCCCGAGACGCGCAGGTCGTTCGGACGTCCACGCGAACCAGCAAAGAAGGTAAGTCACGCTGCCCAGCTTTCTTGCCCGCCCCACTTCAGGGGCTTCTGCAGTCGCTGCCCCCTGTTCGCTTCCAATAGGGTGTCGGACGAGGTGGAGGGAGGCGTGGTGGTGGGGCCAGGTAGGGGGTCAAGGTGGGTCCCGGGTCGAAAATTGTCGAGTGGAGGTGTTTAAAACTGGAAGCCAGCGTGGGTAGGGTGTCGGACGAGGTGGAGGCGTGGTGGTGGGGCCAGGTAGGGGGTCAGGGTGGGTCCCGGGTGGAAAATTGTCGAGTGGAGGTGTTTAAAACTAGAAGCCAGCGTGGGTAGGGGTGTCGGACGAGGTGGAGGCGTGGTGGCGGGGCCAGGTAGGGGGTCAGGGTGGGTCCCGGTTCGAAAATTGTCCAGTGGAGGTTTGTGAAATTAGAAGCCAGCGTTGGTAGGGTGTCGCGCGAGGTGGAGGCGTGGTGGTGGGGCCAGGTAGGGGGTCAGGGTGGGTCCCGGGTCGAAAATTGTCGAGTGGAGGTTTTTAAAAATGGAAGCCAGAAGCCAGCGTGGGTAGGGTGTCGGACGAGGTGGAGGCGTGGTGGTGGGGCCAGGTAGGGGGTCAGGGTGGGTCCCGGGTCGAAAATTGTCGAGTGGAGGTTTGTAAACTAGAAGCCAGCGTGGGTAGGGTGTCGGACGAGGTGGAGGCGTGGTGGTGGGGCCAGGTAGGGGGTCAGGGTGGGTCCCGGGTCGAAAATTGTCGAGTGGAGGTCTCTAAAACTAGAAGCCAGCGTGGGTAGGGTGTCGGGACGAGGTGGAGGCGTGGTGGCGGGGCCAGGTAGGGGATCAGGGTGGGTCCCGGGTCGAAAACTGCCGAGTGGATGTCTAGCGTGGGTAGGGTGTCTGACGAGGTGGAGGCGTGGTGGCGGGGCCAGGTTGAGGGTCAGGGTGGGTCCCGGTTCGACAATTGTCGAGTGGAGGTCTCTAAAACTAGAAGCCAGCGTGGGTAGGGTTGGTGGGGCCAGGTCGGGGGCCAGGGTGGGTCCCGGGTCGAAAATTGTCGAGTGGTGGTGTTTTAAACTAGAAGCCAGCGTGGGTAGGGTGTCGGACGAGGTGGAGGCGTGGTGGCGGGGCCAGGTAGGGGGTCAGGGCGGTCCCGGGTTCGAAAATTGTCGAATGGAGGTTCTAAAACTAGAAGCCAGCGTGGGTACGGGTCGGACGAGGTGGAGGCGTGGTGGTGGGGCCAGGTAGGGGGTCAAGGTGGGTCCCGGGTCGAAAATTGTTTAGTGGAGGTCTCTAAAACTAGAAGCCAGCGTGGGTAGGGTGTCGGACGAGGTGGAGCGTGGTGGTGGGGCCAGGTCGGGGGCCAGGGTGGGTCCCGGGTCGAAAATTGTCGAGTGAATGCTGGTAGAACTAGAAGCCAGCGTGGGTAGGGTGTCGGACGAGGTGGAGGCTTGGTGGTGGGGCCAGGTAGGGGGTCAGGGTGGGTCCCGGGGGGAAATTGTCGAGTGGGGGTCTAGAACTAAGAAGCCAGCGTGGGTAGGGTGTCGGATGAGGTGGAGGCGTGGCGGCGGGGCCAGGTAGAAGGGCAGGGTGGGTCCTGGGTCGAAAATTGTCGAGTGGAGGTCTCGAAAACTAGACGCCAGCGCGGGTAGGGTGTCGGACGAGGTGGAGGCGTGGTGGTGGGGCCAGGTAGGGGGTCAGGGTGGTCCCGGGTCGAAAATTGGCGAGTGGAGGTCGGTTAAACTAGAAGCCAGCGTGGGTAGGGTGTCGGACGAGGTGGAGGCGTGGTGGTGGGGCCAGGTAGGGGGTCAGGGTGGGTCCCCGGGTCGAAAATTGCCGAGTGGAGGTCGCTAGAACTACAAGACAGCGTGGGTAGGCTGTCGGACGAGGTGGAGGCGTGGTGGTGGGGCCAGGCAAGGGGTCAGGGTGAGTCCTGGGTCGAAAATTGTCGAGTGGAGGTTTTTAAAACTAGAAGCCAGCGTGGGTAGGGTGTCGGAGAGGTGGAGGCGTGGTGGTGGGGCCAGGTAGGGGTCAGGTGCGGTCCCGGTTCGAAAAATTGCGAAGTGAATGCTGGTCAAATAGAAGCCAGCGTGGGTAGGGTGTCGGACGAGGTGGAGGCGTGGTGCTGGGGCCAGGCAGGGGGTCAGGGTGGGTCCTGGGTCGAAAATTGTCGAGTGGAGGTCTTAAAACTAGAAGCCAGCGTGGGTAGGGTGTCGGACGAGGTGGAGGCGTGGTGGTGGGGCCAGGTAGGGGGTCAGGGTGGGTCCCGGGTCGAAAATTGTCGAGTGGAGGTCTCTAAAACTAGAAGCCAGCGGGGGTACGGTGTCGGACGACGTGGAGGCGTGGTGGTGGGGCCAGGTAGGGGGTCAAGGTGGGTCCCGGGTCGAAAATTGTCGAGTGGAGGTCTCTAAAACTAGAAGCCAGCGTGGGTAGGGTGTCGGACGAGGTGGAGGCGTTGGTGGTGGGGCCAGGTAGGGGGTCAGGGTGGGTCCCGGTGTGAAAATTGTCGAGTGGAGGTCTCTTAAAACTAGAAGCCAGCGTGGGTAGGGTGTCGGACGAGGTGGAGGCGTGGTGGTGGGGCCAGGTAGGGGGTCAAGGTGGGTCCCAGGTCGAAAATTGTCGAGTGGAGGTCTCTAAAACTAGAAGCCAGCGCGGGTAGGGTGTTGGATGAGGTGGAGGCGTGGTGGTGGGGCCAGGTAGGGGGTCAGGGTGGGTCCCGGGTGGAAAATTGTCGAGTGGAGGTCTCTGAAACTAGAAGCCAGCGTGGGTAGGGTGTCGGACGAGGTGGAGGCGTGGTGGTGGGGCCAGGTAGGGGTCAGGGTGGGTCCCGGGTTCGACAATTGTCGAGTGGAGGTCTCTAAACTAGAAGCCAGCGTGGGTAGTGTCGGACGAGGTGGAGGCGTGGTGTAGGTGGTGGGTCCCGGACGTCAAGAGGTGGAAGTGCTGATGGTCTAAAATTGAAGCTCAGCGAAGCCAGCGTGGGTAGGGTGTCGGACGAGGTGGAGGCGTGGTGGTGGGGCCAGGTAGGGGGTCAAGGTGGGTCCCGGGTCGAAAATTATCGAGTGGAGGTCTCTGAAACTAGAAGCCAGCGTGGGTAGGGTGTCGGACGAGGTGGAGGCGTGGTGGTGGGGTCAGGTAGGGGGTCAGGGTGGGTCCCGGGTCGAAAACTGCCGAGTGGAGGTCTGAAAACTAGAAGCCAGCGTGGGTAGGGTGTCGGACGAGGTGGAGGTGTGGTGGTGGGGCCAGGTAGGGGGTCAGGGTGGGTCCCGGGTGGAAAATTGTCGAGTGGAGGTCTGTCAAACTAGAAGCCGGCGTGGGTAGGGTGTCGGACGAGGTGAAGGCGTGGTGGTGGGGCCAGGTGGATGGTCAGGGTGGGTCCCAGGGCGAAAACATGTCGAGTGGAGGTCTCTAAAACTAGAAGCCAGAGTGGATAGTAGGTCGGACGAGGCGTGGTGGTGGGGCCAGGGGGGGGGTCAGGGTGGGCGCCGAGCCGAAAATGGACGAGTGGAGGTCTGTAAAACTAGAAGCCGGAGTGGGTAGGGTGTCGGACGAGGTGGAGGCGTGGTGGCGGGGCCAGGTTGGGGGTCAGGGTGGGCCCTGGGCCTTATGCTCATGACAAGGGTTGTTCCCGCACGCCTCCGGGGTCGGCGGATTTGTGTGTCCCAGGGCCCGGGCCCGAAAGGGGGCCCAGCAGGGCCCGGGGCGGCCAGGCCAGGCTTCTGGACGGCCCAAGCGACAGCGCGTCCGTGTTGGGCCGGAAACCAGTCCGAATGCCATGGAAAACCGGGCTGGCTCGGGGCCGGTTTGGGTTTCGTTTTGGGGCTCAAGTTGGGCTCAGAATCGCCCAGAATCGATCCGGAGCGCGTCCAAAAACGACGTCGACAATTGCGTGTCGAAAAATACCCCGGGCGAGCCCGAAAGTGAGCTACAAGAGGCGTCCAGGGGACCCGGCGGGGCGAAAATCATCAAACAGTATGAGTTTTGCTATATTTGAAATATCTAGTTTGTAGTCGAAGTGAGGTCCAAGAGGCGCTCTTGAGGGCTCCGGCAGCGGATTTGGGAGGCCAAAGAGGGCCCCGAAGGGCCCCAAATGCAGCCAAAGTGCGTCCCGCGAGCGTCTCCAGAACGATGTGGGAATCGACCTCGTCTTGGAAGCCGTCTTGGAGCGCTCTTGGGGACCGAAAAAAACATTGGCGCAGCCGTGCGGCGGAATGGCGGAGGTTTCTGGTGGGGGAGGGGGGGCGCACATAGTTTGTGAAAGCGCCACAACTTTTGTGGGCAGTCTCGTTTTACCAATGCTGCAGAAGTTAGAACCCGTGCGGAAAAACCCCCGGCGATCAGGCGCGCGATCGCCCCCCCCCCCCCCCGTGTAGTCACGGCACGGCGATCGTCTGGTGGCGACCGCGGACGTCCTGTGGCGCTCGCAGGCTACAGTGGTGTTCAGAGCCCGCTGGCACCCTCAGCATTGGCGTCTTGCCGACGCCTGCCCCAGGGGCCAGGGGATGTTGCCAAGAGATGGATCGCCTCCTCCGTCTCCCTCCTTCCTGGAGTCCTCCTCTGGGTCCTCCCTCCTCCTCTGGGTCCTCCCTCCTCCTTCTCCTCCTCTGGGTCTCCTCTGGGTCCTCCTGCCTCCTCCCTTCCTCCGTTGAAGAGTTGCCCATTCTTAGCGACTTTCGCCTGCAAGCCTCGTTCAAAAAGCGTCAACTTGGGCTTCGAAGGCCCTTGTATGGTTACCTCGCATCCTTATTGTACGGGCCGACTGTAACCCCATTGTGGCCCACAAGGAACAATATAGCTAGTGAGCATGAACCAGAGAAACAGCTGCAGCAACAGTTCCGAAACAAGCGCCAGGACACGACTTCCCGCTTTAGCTGAGCCACTTTCGAACACCATCCAACAGCGACGAGGACCCACAAGCTGTGTGATTTCAGACTGGTGTCGAGGATACAAGATTCGGCGTCACCCCAACACGCTAATGCTAGGTGTGCGTCTTCCCCCAGGGGCGACGCGCGCACCGAGAAATCTGATAATCTATGCGTCGTGGCGGGTGCTTCCTGGCCACACCGCTCGGGAAACGTCTACTACAATATTTGCATACCAGAGGTTCGGGTTGGGTGCGCGCTTCCGAGGAGGACGCATAGTACTAGTACATGTCTGTGTGCGGCCCGAGCATGTCTGAAATTGTATCCTGCTGGGCCTCGCTTCCTCGGGCCGCAGTTCAGTTCAAAGTCCGGGCAGCCGGCAGCCCCCTCGACCGGCCCAGCCGGATGTCGCTGGGCCCATGAGAGGGGCGCGATGTCCGAGGTCGACGGCGCCCTCGACGGCACTCTCGGAGGGGCGGGCTTCTCACTGTCGTTGCAGCGGCGCTCCCGGAGATCTGGCGGCTCGTCAAAAATAGGGACGTTCCGTTTTTCAGATTTTTTGGGCTTTCTGGAGGCTGTTCCGGGCCCCAGGACCGTCAAACGTTGACTGAAGATGAAAGCTGGCCCGAGGGAGGGGACGGATGTCCAGGGGCGGATGTTTCGAAGAGTTCTCGCCGCCGAATCTCTAGGCTGCATCGGGTTTGGTGGTTGCACCATTCTCCTCCTTCAGGGTGGAAGGACCGATCCGCAGTGTAAGTTGTACATATATACACGAACACCTCAATGTAGCTAGATATTTATAAGTATGTGTACAAGGTGTATCATATGTGTGTATAGGTTTCGAATTTCATGATTATGAGTACAGAGGTTGCCAACGCGGACTCCAAGCATTGAGTTGTCGCACTCTGGTTGTGGAGGTTATGTGGTGGAAGCCATGTGGCGGAGGCGATGTGATGGAAGCTGTGTGGTGGAAGCTGCGTGGTGGGAGTTATGTGGTGGAAGATCATTCCCGGAAGCTATGTGGTGGAAGCTGTGCGGCAACGGTTCAGAGTTCGATGGAACTGCTGACAGAAAGCTGTGTCCCACGAAATGGTGTTCGTTTCTTATCAATTGTTTTGCCGATCGGCGCGGGGCCCCAACCCCCCCTTCCCCCCTCCCTGGAGTAGATCTTGGCTGTTTTTGGCGCCTGTTTCGAGCAGGTGGAGCCTCCCCCAAAAGGAAGCACCTCTGCAAACCGTCGCACTAGGCAGAGGTGCAGAGCCCTCCCCCCCCTCCCCCCCTTCTTCCCGATGCCGAAACGCCGAATAAAAAAAAAAACGCTCACATGCGATCCGCTTCTGACGCCTCGCGGCTCCCCGCTGGATGCGGGAGCGCCACCGGGCGGCAACGGGGCCACCACGGGCCGAGTCCTCGACGCGCCAACCCGAGCGGCAGCGGGCGGCAGCGTTGCGCGTCCTCGACGCTCGCCCATAGGAGCGGCCACGGCCAGCGACGGACGGGAACGCGGCGCACCCTCTGCGCACCCACGCCGGCGGCAGCGGGCGGCAACGGGCGCGGGAACGTTGCAAATTCTCGACGCACAAATCCGAGCTTCCAGTGATGCGAGTCAGCTCCCCTGAATTCAACGGCTCTTCGGGGAATCTCTATGTCTGGTTAGCTGCAACTGCATTTGTACACAGAGTGGCTTTTGGCCGATCCCGCCACCGTGCCAGGCTTGCGGGACAGAGGTGTCTTGGATGCTTGTCGGGGTTTCCTGGGATCCCCTCGGAAACTTCTTCGGATGCTTCCTTCGTGAATGCAAGCTATTTGACTCAAGTGGCACCCAAGTGGTTCCACTTGGGTCATATTGGTTCCATCGGGCGTCGATCCTTCGTGCCTAGGTTGTGGTCAGAGGCTTCTCTGGGACCTCCTGGGGTCTCCTCCTTGGATGACTCTTAGTAGCCTCTTGGGGACTCTTCGGGACCTCGGGAGCTTTTGGAGGCCAATAAGGGGCGCTTTTGGGTCTCTCTGGTTTTCTTGGGGGCTTCTTGGGAGCTTCTTTGGGACCTCATGGTGGGTCCTCTGGGCGTTTTTTTGGCTTCATGACGGTTTCTGGGGCGATCTTGCCCCTAGGGCACCACGGCCCTCTAGGGGGCCTCCTTCTTTGGGCGATCCTGAGGGCCTTGGGCCGTCTTGAATTGTCGGCAGTCTGAAAAAGCGAGAATGCTTAAGTGGAATTATCGGATTTTGGCTTCTCGGGGCCTTTTGGGAAGGCTCTTGGAGCCTTCGTTGATCGTTTTGGGAGCCTCCTCGGCTGTCTGGAGGCCATCTTCGGCGTCTCGGAGGGGTCATTTGGCGGCTCGGGGCCCTCTTCGGCCGTCTTCGGGGCCTCTTCGTGCCCCATTGTTTAGCCTGGGGGCCCCCTCGACCCCAAAGAAGTCACGGGAGACCACGCGCCGAACCCCAGGAGTCACATGGCACGCCCCAGGAAGTCAGGGAATGTGGGGTCTGGCCCCTCAACAGTAAACAAATCTTTCAGGAGTGAGGACTGGAGAGCTTTTAGGGACCTGAGGGTACGCCAATAGGTGCACCCGAGGCACGGTGGAGTCTGTTGATGTCTTTCTCTTTTTTAAAGTGTATGTATATATATATATATACACATGTGTTTATATGTTTTTTTGTGTGTTCTCTCTCGTCTATATATAATAGTATATATGCATACAGACGTGCTAGCCAACGTGGACCCCAAAGAGTGTATTTTTAGCATAATCTGTTGTGCAATCTATTTGGAACCATGTAGGCGGTCAAGTCTACGTGGTGAAATGATGTGTTCTGCAACCTATTTTTTGAAATAGGTGTTGTGCAATCTATGCTGTGCAATCTGTGTTCAGCAATCTTTGTGGTACAGCCAACGTGATGCACCTGACCAAGCTGCGCCGCGCGTGACCACCTCCCATGCTCGCGTAAACATCCCGCCGTCCCACGCGCATCTTGGTCGGCAAACCGCGTGAGGTCGCGACTGCAGTTGCCGCGTGGAGCTCGTCCGCAAATCTCATCGAACTCACTGGCGCGCGGACCCTCGCGGCGCGGGCAAAATCCATCTTGCGGGAGACAGCGCGGGCGACAGCGTCGATCAACAATGGTGAGGTGATTGGCAGAACTCATAAGATCGCGAGTGCAGTTGCAGCGTGGAGCTCCTCCAATATTTTCATCGTGTTCATTGGCGCACGGATGCTCGTCTCGCGGGCAAAGTCCATCTTGCGGGAGACCGCGGGCGACGGCGAGAGCGCGAGGGATGAAATGTTGCAACTTTTTGTTGGAAGCCCGCTGGGGTTTAATATGTTTTTACGCTGAAATCGCAGCGGCAACAAAGGTTTTGGAAGGTTTTGGTCTTGCGCTCGCGCATGTGGCCCGCGTGGTATTTTTTCTTAGGAGTCGTGCGTTTAGCTCAGCTTGGTGCGCTGCGTGGTATTATTTGACAGATGAGGGGGGCTCCAATGCCTGCGCTGGCTGGGATGGCATGAACTCATATGTCATGTGGAAAATGAGCAAGCCGGCGAAATCACATGTACATTGCACTACCCAGGGGGGGAGTGGTAATCCTGGGGGTGGTGGTGGGGGTAGAATGAGTTTTTTGGAAACAGAAGAGAATCCGCCGACGCTCATCTTGAAGTCGCCCGCTCCGCGGCTCGCGCAAACGTCCCGCCCGCCCGCCCGCAACTTGTTATGCAAACCCCGTGCGGCGGCGATTGCGATGCATGCCTGGCGCGGGCTGGTGCATTACTGCGGCCGCGACAGCCCGCGCGCGCGCAGCTGCCAGCTAGTCCGGCGCGACCGGCGCTGATCGCTTGGCGCGCCCCGGCGGGCATTCTCCTGCGAGTCGACGACTTGGGCCGGCGTGGTATCGCGGCAACGTCGACAACGATAGACATGATGATAGTAAGGATGCTGGTGGCGATGTTCGCGCCGACGAAGGTGCGGCCAGTGCGGGCGCCGATGCTGATCGCGCCGACGACGATGACGGCGTGCTCGCGTCGGTGATGAAGGTTTGGGAACGAGCTCGACACGCGCGCGCGGCCGACGCGTGAGAGTGGGCTGCGTGGTATTGTTTGACGCGGATCGTGCCTCCCCAGCGCGCTCGCGAATGCGCGCGAATGATGTCGGCGTGCGGCGCGAGAGGCCCCTTTGGCTGAAATCCATGAACGTGGTAGAAGAATGCATTGTTTTCTAGAGAATTCGCAAGAGCGCGATCGCGCGCTGTTCGGAACAAAACGGATTTTGCGAAGTCATGTGTTTTTTTTTGCATGTTTTCTGGGCGTTCCTTTTTGCATTCGTTGCGCAATTTTTCTCTGACGGTTTTCGGCGTGCTCGCGCGACGGCGCGCGCGCGTGCAGGCGGTGGCGCGATCCGTGTCAAATAAGACCATGCGGGCCAATTCGCGCGTCGGCCGCGCGCGCGTGTCGAATTATTTCCAACCTCCATTGCCGACGCGAGGGCGCCGTCATCGTCATCGGCGTGATCAGCATCGGCGCCCGCGCTGGCCGCGCCGTTGTCGTTGTCAACGTCGTCACCAGCATCGCAAGTATCATCGTCGTTTTTTTTTACCGCTGTCGACGTTGCCATGATACCGCGCCCGCCCAACTCGCCGACCTGCAGTGAAGTGCCCGCTGGGATGTGCTCAGCTGTCAGCGCCGCCGCGGCCGCGTCGGTCGCGTCAGACTAGCTCTCCGCTGCGCGCGCGCTTGAGTTGGCGCGGTCAGCATCGCCGCCGGCATCGCTGCTATCATCATCGAGTCTACCGTTGTCGACGTTGCCATGATATCGCGCCCGCCCACGTCGCCCACTCGCAGTGAAGTTCCCGCTGGAATGTGCGCAGCGGTCAGCGCCGACGCGGCCGCGTCGGTCGCGCCGAGCTAGCTGGCTGCTGCGCGCGCGCATGCGCCGGCTGGCGCGGCCGCGGGCATGCGCCGGCCAACGCCGAGCACTCGTTGCAATCCCCGCCGCGTGGGTTTTGCGAACCAAGTTGCGGGTTGTTGGGTGGGGCGATTGCGCGAGCAGTGGAGGTGGCTAAGCGCGGCGCAGGGTTGCCAAAAAGATATCAGGCCCCCCCCCACCCCCCCCAGAATTATCGACCCCCCACTTCGCATTGTCCATCCTGAATCGTCCATCGTGCCCCATCGTCCATCCTGAATGTGAACTCGTACCATCCCAGCCTAGCCGGTATCGCCCCGCCCGCCATCCATTGCAACAAGTATTATGCGCGCGCTCTCGTTGAACAACAATCATCAGTTGTCAAGGATCCATTGCGACAGATCAAACGAAGGGCACGCGCGCGTCGTCGCGCGCTGACCAAAACCCTTCAACAACGTTCGGTGTCAGACGGATTTTCGAAATTGAGCGTCAGAACACATGCAACAACATATGGTTTCGCAGCGCGGATTTCCCCAGAAAGGGTTGCGCGCGCGTGTTGCTAATTCTTAAGCCAACCATAGTTTTTTTTTTTTTTTTTTTTTTTTTTTTTTTTTGTTTTTTTCCTCAACATTTTCATGACAAGCTACCAATCGGGCTTCGCGCGCGCATGTCGAAATCGTTCGAGCGCCCCTGCGCGCGTGCAGGGGGTGGCGCGATCCGTGTCAAATAATACCATGCGGGCCAATCTCGCGCGTCGGCCGCGCGCGCATTTGGAACTCCTTCCAAACCTTCATCGCCGACGCGAAGACGCCGTCATCGTCGTCGGCGTGATCGGCATCGGCGCCGTCGCTGGCTGCCCCGTTGTCGTTGTCGGCATCGTCGCCAGCATCGCTAATGTAATCGTCGTGTCTACCGCTGTCGATGTTGTCGTGATGCCGCGCCCGCCCAAGCCGCCGACTCGCAGTGAAGTGCCCGCTGGGGCGTGCCGAGCTGTCAGCGCCACCGCGTTCGCGTCGGTCGCGCCGCTGTAGCTGGCCGCTGTGCCTGCGAGCAAGCGCAGGCTAGCGCGGCCGCAGAGATGCGCCTGCCACCGCCCAGCACTCATCGCAATCGCGTCCGCGCGGGTTTTTGCGAGCCAAGTTGCGGGTGGGTGGTGATTGCGCGAGCAGTGGAGTTGACAACTTCAACGTGGGCAAGTGATTGTTTTTTTAACAAACAAGAATTATGTAGGATCCCCCCTGGCTTTATCGGTCCATCTTTTAGTATTGCAATTTTTCACATGATCGTGCTCCGTTGTCCCTCCGAGATATGAACTCGTACCATCCCAGCCGAGCCGGTGCCCGCTGCGCGCACACTCGTTGATGAGATATCATCAGTTTCCAAGAGACCCTTGCAAAACAATGGGGCGAAGTGCACGCGCGCGCGTCGCCCGAAATCCTTCAAGTGTTCGGTATGGGGGGGATTTCAACATCGAGTGTTCAAACCACATATATGTATATAGAACACGTGGCTTTGCAACGCGGACTTTCAAAAAAAGCGCGCGCGCGTATTGCGAGCGAACTCAGAAAACCATCGGTTTTTCATTTTCAGATAATACCACCAAACGGGCGTCGCGCGCGAGCATGTCGAAATCGTTCGAACGCCTGGGCGCGCGTGCCGTCACCAGATTCCTTAACAAACGTTGCGACGAAGTGCTCGCGCGTGTCGTCGCGCGCGCGTGCCGAAATCCTTCAGACACTTTCGGTTCCGTAACGTTAAAAAACGCAATGTTTCGCAGCGTCTGTTTTTGAGAAAGTGCATGCGGGCGCTCTCTTGCGAATTCTTCAATAATCATTGTTTCTTTTCGACATCTTCATAGAATTCTGCCATGCGGGCCTCCGGCGCCGCGTGCCGACATAATTCGCGCGCCCTTGCGCGCGGGCTTGGGGGGGGGGGGGGGGGGCGCGATCCGTGTCAAATAATATCATGCGGGCCACTCCTGGGCGTCGGCCGCGCGGGCATGTCGAACTCGTTTCAAAACCTTCATCGCCGACGCGAGGACGCCGTCATCGTGGTCGGCGTGGCGTGATCAGCATCGGCGCCCGCGCTGGCCGCGCTTTCGTCGGTGCGAACATCGTCACCAGCATCGCTGGTATCATCGTCGCGCCCGCCCAAGTCGCCGACTCGCAGTGAAGTGCCAGCAGGGATGCGTCCAGCGGCCGGCGCCGCCGCTGCCGCGTCGGTGGCGCCAAACAAGCTGGCAGCTCCGCGCGCGCTCGAGTTGGCGCGGCCGCAGAGACGCGCCAGCCAACGCCAAGCATGCATCGCAATCGCCACCGCGTGGGTTTTGCAAACCAAGTTGCGGGTTGGTGGGTGGGATGTTTGCAAGCGCATGGGTAGAAATCAATTGCACCACATAGATCGCACCACAGTTGTGCTTTTCGTAGGTTGCACCTCATAGACCACGCATAGATATGTGTATGTATATAGATATGTGTGTATATATGTGTATATTTATATATGTGTATATCGATTGCTTCACATACGTGGCAACGCGTATATTTGCTTTCTAAGACGAGAATAGATCCTACCATCCCCCGGGCTTGTCGGGCCCATTCTCCGTGTTCCAATTTGCATATGATTTCGCCCCATCGTCTATCTTAACTATGAATTCACACTGGTTCCAGCCAGGCCGGCATCGACCCCCCCTTCATCCTCAGCGACACATGCCATGCGCGCGCGCTCGTTTATCACAAATCATCAGTTGCCAAGAACCCTTTGCAACAAATGAGACGAAGTGCGCGCGCGCGCGTCGTCGCGTGCGCATGCCGGAATCCTTCAAAACCGTCGGCATCGTAAGGCTTTCAAAACATAGTGTCGAACAAATATTAAACACATGGTTTCGCAGCGCGGATTTTCAACAAAGAGCTTGCGCGCGCGCTCTTGCGAATTCTCAAGAAAACCGTTTTGATTTTTCATGATTTTCAGAACGTGCAACCAAAGGGGCGTCGCGCGCGCATGTCGAAGTCGCTCGGGCGCCCTTGCGCGGACGTCGTCGCGAGAATCTCTCTGCACAGCGTGCGGGGCCAAGTGCGCGCGCGCGTCGTCGCGCGCGCGCCGAAGTCGGTCAAACACCTTTATTTCCGCAGCGGTTTCAAAACCGAGTGTCCAAACACACATAAAGTACATGGTTTCGCAACATCAGATTGCACAATGCTTGCGCTCGCGCTCTTGCGAGTGTGCAAGGCAACAATAGGGTTTCCAAGATTTTTCGGGGAGTCCTGCCAAGCGGGTCTCTGGCGTGGGGGCGCGATCCGTATGAAATGCCATTGCGCGGGCCACTCTCGCGCGTCGGCCGCGCGCGCGTGTCGAACTCTTTCCAAAACCTTTGTCGCCGACGCGAGGGCGCCGTCGTCGTCGTCGTCGTCGGCGCGATTAGCATCTGCGCCGTCGCTGGCCGTGCCGTCGTCGCTGTAGCCATCGTCGCCAGCGTCGCGACTGTCATCGCCGTGTCTACCGTTGTCGACGTTGCCATGATACCGCGCCCGTTCAAGTCGCCGACTCGCAGTGAAGTGCCCGCTGGGATGTGCCCAGCGGTCAGCGCCGCCGCGGCTGGGTCGGTCGCGCCGCAGTAGCTGGCCGCTGTCATGAGCCTGGGTGGGCTGTCGCGGCCGCGGAGATGCACTGGCCAGTGCGCCAGCCAGCGCCGAGCTCTCGTTGCAATCGCCGCCGCGTGGGGTTCGCAAGCCAAGTTGCGGGTGGGCCCGTGGGATGCTCGCGCGAGCAGTGGAGTTGACAATTTCAAGTTGAGCATTGGTGGACTACACCGCGTAGATTGCACGCATTAGCCTCGCCATATATATAATATATATATAATATATATATATATATATATATATAGATTGCGCAACATATATCGCACCACGTGGGTTCTCCTGTCCAGAAGGAGAACCGACTCCGCCACCCCCTCGAGGCCAGGCTTATTGGCACCCTTGGGGATGTGCAGTTTACGCATGATTCTGACCTTTGCCCATCTTAAGGTTCAACTCGTACCATCGCAGACGAGCCTGCATCCCCCCCGCATCTTCTGCGCAAATTATTATGCGCGCGCACTCGTTTATCAAGCAACGTAAAGTGACAAGAATCCCTTTGCACCAAACTAAGACGAACTGCGCGCGCGTCGTCGAGTGCGCATGCCGTGTTATTTTTCTCTTTTCAAGAACCAGCATAATACCAACAAGCTTTTGGTATCGTAGCTGTCAAAATCGAGTGTCCAACACACGCACAATATATATATATATATATATATATATATATGAAGAACACATGGTTTCGCAACGCGGGGATCTAACAGGCAGCTTCCGCGCGCGCTCGTGCGAACTGTTAGAAAACGATGTGTTTTTAACATTCTCATCATGCTATGCTATCAAGGGGGGTTTGCGCGCGCATGCCGAAATTGTTCGAAAGCCCCCGCGTGTGCTGTCGCGAGAATCCTTGGCACAAGAAGGGAAGGAGTGCACGCGCGCGCGTCGTCGCGCGCGCAAGCCGGATTCCGTCAAAAACCTTCGGCGGTGACGTAGCGATTTCAAAACCGAATGTTCAAACAACATATAACACACATGGTCTCGCAACACCAGTTAGAAACAACACCTGGGCTCGCGCTCTGTCGAATTCATGAGAAAAGCATAACATGGAATTCTGTCAGACTGGCCTCTCGCGCCGCATGCCGAAATCATTCGCGCGCCCTTGCGCGCATGCTCGGGGGGCACGATCCGTATCATATAATACGATGCGGGTTACTCCTGCGCGTCCGCCGCGCGTGCATGTCGAACTTGTTCCAAAACTTTCATCACCGACGTGAGGACGCCGTCATCGTCGTCGGCGTGATCAGCATTAGCGCCGTCATTTGCCGCGCCGTCGTTGTCGACATCGTCGCCAACATGGCGACTATCATCACCGTGTCTACTGTTGTCGACGTTGCCATGATACCGCGCCTGCCCAAGTTGCCGACCCGCAGTGAAATCCTCGCTGGGATGTGCCCGGCGGTCAGCGCCACCGCGGCCGCGTCGGTCGTGCCAAACTAGCTGGCCGCTGCGCGCGTGTGCTTGGGATGGTGCGGCCGCGGATATGCACCAGCCAACGACAAGCAGCAATCGCCCGCCGCATGGGTTTTGCAAACCAAGCTGCGGGTGGGTTGGTGGGATGTTTACAAACGCATGGGATGTGTCAACTCGTTTGTAAAAAATTGCACCACATATTGCACCACATAGAGGGTACGCATAATGTGCAGCACATGTATATTGTATTATCAACAAAAATGTGTATCACACGTAGCTTGCAGTACGTAGTAATGTTCATCACGAATGATGTGCATCACAGATAGAGGGTTCGCATAATATGCATCACGTCCCTCCCAGATTCACCGGTTCTTTCAGGGATATCGAGCAATTTGCATCTGATTTGGCCCCATCGTTCATCTTAGATTTGAAAGTGTATCATCATGTACATGCTGCCGAAGAGCAAAGAGGTGTGGAGTGGATTTTGTGGGAGCGGAGAGCAGTGTGGACGAGTGTGGAGGATTGGCGAGGAGTATATTGCAGAGGAGGGATTTTTGGGGAATCGTGCGGAGTGGGGAGGAGTGCGGAGGAGGTCGGAGGAGGGGACAGGAAAGGAACGGTGCATAGTAGACTTGGCTGCGGAAGACCAGTGATGGGTTTGGAGGGCGTTTGGTTCCCGACGGGGCAATTCAGATGAGGATGAACTGTACTGCGGCCGAAATAGAGGATGATGAGGATGGGAGGCGACGTCGGGAGACCTTCATGCGATTGTCAGCAGGATCAACAAGATGAGGATTAGGAGGAGGATGAGGAGGAGGGCAAAAGAAATGATCGGAGGGCTGATGATAGAGCTCAGCAAGACGAGAAGCGGGGGAGAGGACAAGCAGGAAAATGGCGCAACATGTAGAGATGGTGTGTGCGAGAGCATCAGGCGAGAGAGGAAAGCAGTTCTCCTGCTGTATAATAAT
Organism: Prorocentrum cordatum; assembly: GCA_963575745.1. Classification (NCBI taxonomy): domain Eukaryota; class Dinophyceae; order Prorocentrales; family Prorocentraceae; genus Prorocentrum; species Prorocentrum cordatum. The sequence goes on from CAUYUJ010016645.1 coordinate 212,851, forward strand.
AGTTGGAATGGCTGCCCGAATCAACAGTGTGAGGGGGGGGGGGGGGCGCTCCGAGGGCACGGCCGGACTGTGCTGGGCGGGACGGCAGTATGCAGAAGAGGCGGAGAACGAGCGTCGGAGGGGGCGGCGGGGTAACAACGTGGCGCACACGAGAGGGGTCCCGGAGGGCGCGGGCGGAGGAGGAGGAGGAGGGGGTGGTGGAGGAGGAGAGGAGGGGGAGGATGGCGAGGAGGACGAGGGGGATAAGATGGCAGGATTGAGAATCGGCGAGGGATGAACCCCGGAAGAAGCGACGGGGTAACCGAGGCTCGCCAGGAAAGGGCGGGGCCCCCGAGGGAAATGGGATCCCGCATTCGTTCGGATGCATCTCCTTGGAGGTCAAATTCTGACTTTGCCCTAGTCCGAAATCCTGTTTAATCTGGCTTAATCTAGTTTGATTCCGCTGAATCCGGTTTAATTCCGCCTAATTCGCGGCCTAGTGCGGCGTAGCAGCCCCCAAATGGGGCTTCATCCTCCTAAATTCACCAAGCGCGTTCCGCCACTCGCACAGTGCCTACTCGCAAGCGTCCGAAAAACAAATGCTTTCCGCCATGCAAGGTATCGTAAAGCCCCCAGGCCATTTGCGAGTAGCAGCTTTGCGAGGAGTGGAACGCGCTTGTCCAGTGATCCTTCCGACGAAGAGCGCCCAGCAGTTGCCTCCTAGCATTAAGTTGGGCATGTCCCTCTACGGGAGGAATTGTCGAACATAGTGTAAAACAATATGGGGACGATTTTTTTCATTTTTTGATAAGTATTGTAAATGTTTTTACCATCTTTCAACATTCTTTCAAGATAGGCCTGTAGGGGGACATGACATGCCCGACCTAATCCTAGCCTCCGCTTTTTTCCCCACAAGTTTCGTGGGGTTCTGTTTTTTTTCCCCTGCCGCGGCGCACCCGCGTCTCCTCCTCACACCTCCCCTCCTCTCTCTTCCTTCCTCCCCTTACCCGCGCTCAACACATGCACGGCCAGTACATGAGACACGCGTCTACATACAGCCGCACGCATGCACACACTCGCACACACAAGACGCATGTTCACTGCATCATACACCCAATACGTGTGCACAACATACTGGGCACCCACGTGAGACACACGTTCCGATACGGCCGCACACGCATCATACACATACACAGGACATGCCATATACAAGACGTGCGTGTAGGATTCGCAGTGGATGGCAGGAGGCTCTATGCAGGCCATGGCGCAGGGCACGGCAGTCGTAGCACTTTGTCTTCACCAGAGGGGGTGCGCAGCACATGCGCGACAACAAGAGGCGTTGCACTTTCTCGAAACCACATGGGGGTGCGCAGGGGGTGGTCTCCCTATCCGTTTCGGGCTCGCACAGCGTGGCAGGCGTGGCACTTCCTCGACACCACAGGGGGTGCCCTGGGGGTGGTCTCCCTATCCGTGTCGGGCTCGCAAAGCGTGGCGGGCGTGGCACTTCCTCGGTACCACAGGGGGTGCGCTGGGGGTGGTCTCCCTATCCGTTTCGGGCTCGCAAAGCGTGGCAGGCGTGGCACTTCCTCGACACCACAGGGGGTGCGCTGGGGGTGGTCTCCCTATCCGTTTCGGGTTCTGAAAAGCGTGGCAGGCGTGGCACTTCCTCGACACCACAGGGGGTGCGCTGGGGGTGGTCTCCCTATCCGTTTCGGGCTCGCAAAGCGTGGCAGGCGTGCCACTTCCTCGACGCCATAGGGGGTGCGCTGGGGGTGGTCTCCCTATCGTTTCGGGCTCGCAAAGCGTGGCAGGCGTGGCACTTCCTCGACGCCACAGGGGGTGCGCTGGGGGTGGTCTCCCTATCCGTTTCGGGCTCACAAAGCGTGGCAGGCGTGGCAGTTCTTCGACACCACAGGGGCTGCGCTGGGGGTGGTCTCCCTATCCGTTTCGGGCTCGCAAAGCGTGGCAGGCGTGGCACTTCCTCGACACCACAGGGGGTGCGCCGGGGGTGGTCTCCCTATCCTTTTCGGGCTCGCAAAGCGTGGCAGGCGTGGCAGTTCCTCGACACCACAGGGGCTGGGGGTGTGGTCTCCCTATCCTTTTCGGGCTCGCAAAGCGCGGCAGGCGTGGCACTTCCTCGACACCATAGGGGCTGCGCAGCAGGTGGTCCCTGAGCGCGGCCGCTATGCACGACGGTCGTCCAGGGCATATCAGGCGTGGCACTTTCTCGACGCCAGACGGGGTGCGCAGGGGGTGGTCCCTCACCGCGGCCGCTATGCGCGCCGGTCGTCCAGGGCATAGCAGGCGTGGCACTTTCTCGACCCCATAGAGGGTGCGCAGGGGTTGGTCCCTTACCGCGGCCACTATGCACGACGGTCGTCCAGGGCATAGCAAGCGTGGCGCTTCTCGATGCCAGACGGGGTGCGCAGGGGGTGGTCCGTCACCGCGGCCGCTATGCGCGCCGGTCGTCCAGGTCACCAGGCTCGCAAAGTGTGCCTGGCGCAGCGCTTCTCCGCTTCGACCTCTCCTCTTGAGTGGCGTCACCAACGGTACCGGCGGGGCAATGGCCACCAACATCATTCTCACATGCTTCACTTCAGCTATCTTCGCTCCAGCCATAATATATCATATACCGGGGTACCGGGGGCCAGGGCCCCGGGCCGGGACACCCTCCCGAATTTCCCCCCCCCCCCCCCCCGTAACCCACTTTGCCCCCGGGCGTCCGGAGGCTCTTTTGCGCCCCCGGAGGCGTCCACCACGGCTTCCGGGGACGGCAAGAAGCCGCCAAGACGGCCCAAGAGCGCTCCAAGACTCTCAAGATAGCCCCATCAAGGCCAAAGGGGCCCCCAAGAAGCCCCAGGGGCGCTCCGAGAGGCTTTCCAAGAGAGCCCCAAGAGGATAAAATCACAGATTTTCATTGTGTTTTTCAATGTTTTTGGCTTGCCCGCGTTTTCGGGCTTCTGACCTTCCAAGATTGCCGAGGAAGCCTCGAACATCGCCCCAAGACGGCCCAAAAGGCCCCCGAGAGGCCCCCAAGACAGCCCAAGAGGGCGCCCAAACGGTCCAAAAGGCGCCCAAGACGGCCCAAGAGGGCTTCAAGGCGGCCCAAAGAGGTGCCAAAGAGGGGGAATACGAACCGACAATGGAGATTTCCGCCCCAATAGGCCCCCAAGAGGCCCCCAAGAGGCCCCAAGAGGTCTCTTGGGGCCCCCCTTGGGAGGCTTCGAGCATGTGAGAACCCATCTTGAGAGCGATCTTAGAGTATCTCGGGGTATTTTGAATGTAATCTTGGGCTTTCGCAGGCCCTCTTGGCGCCATCTTGGACGCCCCAATGACCCGCGACCCTCCCCCGCAGGTCCAGGGGGAGAGGGTAGGGGGAGGAGTCAGCCCATCCCCGAAGGGAAAGAAAAGGGTTGGAAGAAGAAACGCGCTAAACCACCTCCGCTCTAATGACCCGTTGGATTATGTTGCGTTTTCCGCAGAACTTCAGGTGGAGCCTGTGTTGCACTGTTCGGGACACTGTTGGAACCCTGTTGGGGTGGCTCTGGCCCTCGAGAGCCGTCAAGAGAAGGCCAGGTGTCCGGAGGAAGGCCCCAAGGGGGTCCACAAGCAAGACACGCTTGGAGGTTCTCGCGCGACTTCAGGTCGCGCCCTGCTGTAGTCGTTCAAGGCCTTCTTGGCACCCTCCCAGGGCCTCTCCTGGAACCGCCCTCCTTCTCCTCTCCCCTTCCCTCCGAAAAGTCTCCCAGTGGGTCATGCCATCCGGCGCATTCGTTCCTGGCACAAGCGGACGCTGGGGCATCGGTTCCATTCTTTATCTTCCCTCCTCTCTCTCGCCCCCCTCCCCTCAGTCCCTCCTTGCCCGCTCCCCCATAAATATGGCCTCGCTTGATCGAGTAATCACCTTGTACAGCGTGAGCTCCACAGTGTGATGGGCCGCGAACACCCAGCGAGACCCTGGACTAACCCCTGGCGGCGCCCAAGAGACCCTTCTCTGCTGGGGCCAGGCTCATGTTGATTTTTCAAACCATGCTGAAGCCATTCGTCGGTACGTGCATTCGTGCAGCCGTGACTCTGTCAATGCGCGCAGCCGTGGTATTGTCAAGCGCCTGCGCTTGCTAGAACCTAAGCGCGCGAAGCGCGCGCGTGGTTCTAGTATAAGTATGTGGGGTTCCTCGGTAGCGTAATGATCTTTGAGGTCCTGGGTGGCCCCCCGTGGGCCACGCGGCCGTGCAGGCCCTGCTCGCGGGGCCGGGTGGGCTTCATGGGGAGAGCCCCACCCCCTGGGGATCGAGGGCCCCCGGTGCCCCCGGGCCCTCGCACCGTGGACCGGGTGGGGGGGAGGAGCGACGGGGCGAAGGGCGGTGATCCAGAGATGGGAGAGAACGCGTTTCGCGGGCGCTCGCCTTGGGAACAGTCGGCGGCGCGTTTCGAATCGGGGGGTGGGCCCTCCCCAACACCCGGCGCCGTCGATTAAAACCAGGGGGATTCCCCTCCCCCCGAACCCCTTCCCTCCCAAACCCCCCCCCCTCCCAAGGGGGGGGCGGTTTGAACCCCCCCCCTTAGCGCCGGCGCCGGCGCTGGCGGTCGCCAGCGGCGCCGACGGCGGGGATGCATCGACGATGACCAAAGGCAGCCCAAAAAGGGGGAGATAAGGTCCCCCCCCCACCCTGGCGCCAGCGCCGGCACTGGCGGCGGCCAGCAGCGCCAGCGCTGGCGCCGGCGACGGCGGGGACGCAGCGACGATTACCACACCTACCACCATCACCAGCGCCACCACTACTACCCACCACCACCACCACCGCCTCAACCCACCACCACCACCAGCAACAACCCACCGCACAACAACCACGACCACCACGACAGCCACCACCACCACAACCACCACCACCACAACTCATCATCACCAACCCCGCCACCACCACAAAAACCCACCACTACCACCATCACCACAATCTACCACACCACCACCACCGCCACAATCACCACCACTATCAGCAGCATAACCCACCGCGACCACCACAAACCACCATTACACCACCACCACCACCACCATGCCACCACCACCACCAGCACCACCTTCACAAACCACCGCCACCACCACAACCCACCACCACCACAAACCACCACCACACCACCACCACACCACCACAACCACCACCACCACAGCTCACCATCACCACCACCACTACAAAAACAAACCACCACTACCAACACTACCACCACCACAATCTACCACACCACCACCGCCACAACCACCACCACTACCAGCAACACAACCCACCACCACCACGAACCACCACACCACCGCCACCGCCACCAGCACCAGCACCAGCACCACCTCCACAAACCACCGTCACCTCCACAAACTACCGCCACCACCACCACCACCTCAAACCACCACCACACCACCGCCAAACCACCACAACCACCACAAATCACCACCACCACAAACCACCACACTACCACTCAACCACCACCACCACCACGACCACCACCCACCACAACCACCACCACCGCCACCACAACAAACCACCACACCCCCACCACAACAACCGCCACCACCGCCACCACCGCCACCACCTCCATCATAACCCACCACAACCCATCACCACTCTACCGTCGTCCTCGTCGACGGTCCCCGCCGCCGCCGCCCGCAGGCGCTGGCGCCGGCCCAGAAGGAATCGTCGTCCCCGCCGCCGCCGCCAGCCGCCGCCGACGCAAGCGCCGGCCCGAGGAGAGGGGAAGCAGGGGAGGAAAAGGGGGGGGCAGGCACGTGGGATATGCTAAGCTGAGCCCAAGGTTACCCTGGCATCCTTACCCTTTCAGCTTCTCCTTGCCCACTTGCGCTGGCCACCTCTTTCGAAAAACGTCGAAATGGCCTTCCAAGGCCCTTGTATCCTTATCGTGCATCTTTACTATGCGGCTTGACAGTGAACAAAGAAGAGGTACAGCAAGAAGGGCGGGTGGCAGGCGGGGCAGCAGCACTGCCTGTGCTGCAGCAGCTGCACTCCGCTGCGGGTGATGCGCAGCAGATCACCAGGCGATGATCCCGCTCCTTTCTCCATCGTGTTTTCTTTCATATCTTGTTCCGCCTCTCCCGCCCTTTGCCACCTCCCTCGCGTTCCACGTCCATCCTTCTCGTCCCTGCTCCAGGTCTCCCTCCTCTCTCTTTCATCCGCTTTTCGGTTCCTGGCTCGGTGCCCCAAAAATCGAGTCCCTGAACGATATGCCCGGCCGAGATCGCAGGGTAACTTTCGTCCCAGTGCGCTATCCCAACACGGGAAAAACAACCCAGGCACATGCGTTTGCTCAGCAACCTTCCTCGTGTATCGACGCCCCGCGTAGCGAAGGGCAGTTAGCGATCGTTGCAGGTGAGGGTCTAGCGCTCCCAACCGCTGCTTCCACCGGTCAGCCACAGCAGTCAGAAGCAGTAGAGCGTTGCGCCGCGTGCAGGAAAGTAAAGTTGCGATGTTGTAGTGTGGCGTGACCGCAGTGTCGCCCGGCATGTGCGATGCCTCCAGGGCACTCCGTGGAGGCCCCTTGGGGGTGTCTGACGCCTTCGTGGGGTCGTTCAGAGGCCTCTGAGGTCCATCTGTGACCGAAGGAGCGGAAACATGGAACATGTAACATGGTGCATGACGCTCCACATATCATCACCGCTCTATCCAGAAAGGATCGCCTGGCGGGTTGCCCCGAACAGGGAAGTGTAGGAGGTGGCAGTGGCCCAACGATGTACAGTTTTTCTGGGTGCCATTCTTTCGTCCGAGTTTTTCGAAGACGAAAGCGCTGCATGCACAAACTCTTGACGATCTGTCTGCGCTGAAGGAATTTCGTCCTCGAGTTATCTCTCCAGAAAACATCGGCGGCGAGCGAGGGGGGGAAGTGAGAAGGGGCGGGTCATCTCAGAAGGCTCGGAAGTCCCCCCAGCCTTCTGAGAAGTTTCCTCAGCCTACCCCGAAGACACAGACACTTTTTCAGAAGTCCAGAGGGCTTCTGAGAAGCCCCGCCGCCTTCTGGGAAGGCCCTCTCCTGCTCACTTCCCCCCCTCGATCGCCGCTGATTCCCGTCCCTCCTCTCGGTTGCAAGTCGTGGGATTTTGGCATGTCCTCGAAATTCTGTCTTTTGAGCGCACTGGCGTGCGGCAGCCTGTGATATTTGATGGGGACTCGCTGATGCAGCGTCGATCAGCGTCGATTTGGCGTCGCGCTCGCCGCCGAAACAAGTCCCCTTCTTCCGTCCCGCCCTCTCCCCGCCGCCTCTCCCTCTCGGGCCCCGCCTGTTTCCGCTCTCGCCCCTCCCTCTCGGGATCGCTGTCCTCATGCTCTCTCTCTCTCTCGCGCTTTCTGTCTCTCTCTCTCTCTCTTCCTCCTCCTGCTCCTCCTCCTGATCCTCCTCCTCCTCCTTCTCCACTCTCTCTCTCTCTCTCTTTATGTTTCTCCCTCCGTCCTCCTCTTCCTCTTCCTCCTCTTCCTCCTCCTCCTCCGCCTCCTCCTCCTCCTCCTCCTCCTCTCCCTCTCGCACACCCGCCGTCGCTCATGCATGACAGTGTCCATCCATCTTCCTCATCCTCTCGTTTGCTCTTCCATCACATCTGGCACGAGCGTTTGGAGTGCGTCGGGCCCCCAAGTTGCGCCCACAGGGTTGCACGTGACCGCCGCCCTCGACGAGGGCGCTCCGATTCGCTGGCGAGACATCTGGAATTATGACACCCGGAATCTCGGAAACAGTTACTCTCTCATATCTTGCCTTGACTCGCCCCCTGCGGGTGGCGACGGGACGGGAGCTCAAGGATCCGGTCCCTGCCCATTTCGGGCAGGTGCGCCCTCACATCGTGCCCTGGTGCGTCCTCTCCTGCGGCGCAGAGACCGTTGACGGGACCCGCGGCAGTGGAGGACCTTTCTCCCATCTCGACGTCCGCTCTCGGGTGGCAGCGCTTGTCGGGCCACGGCCAGGCTGGGCACTCCGATTCACGCGAACCTGCCAGATTCCCCACGACCACCTTTCACCCATGGAGCAGCAAGTTGCACCAGAGTTATCTCCGAGCGTGGCGGAGGAGGGCATCCGCCACCCGTAGACGTGGGCCGCCTACTTGCAGAGGACATCGAGTAACAGTTCGAGTTCGTGGTCCAGCCGTCGCTGGTCTGTGGACCCGCAGCATCCGGGCAGGCGGTGGAGAGGCCCACGGCCCGATGGCCTCTCGATCAGCTCCGCCCCCAAGACCACAACTTGGTGCACGACCTGATGGATGTCACTCTGTCTGGAGATAAACAGATCTCACGCTGTGATGCAGTGAGCCGTCTGTGTGCGTGGATGTCTGCACCGCCTGTATCCGAGGCTATGCCTCCTCTCGGCCTCGCTCTGAGGCTCCGCCGCTTCCTCCCTCCTCTTCTCTGCCTAATTCAAGCTTCGCGCGGCCCGCTTAGCTTCGACCGGAAGAGGTGCGCTCTCGACCGGCGGATCAAAAAAACAACTGTGTGCGTGGATGTGGGATCAGCGGAACCACGGGCATGCGACAGCACGACTCACCAACGTCATGGCGTTCCAGCACACGACCGACCTTTCCGAAGCGTGTGCCCTTGGAGTTCCACTGCGCTGGCGTTGGAGCGTGTTTCTTTATCGCTTTGGGCATCGTGGGCATTGTAGCGCCCCCGGCCCCCCCCGTATAACGAAACGCCCCTCCCCCCCCAGTGCGCTCCAGCCGGGCATTGCCGCCGTGTGCATCGGGGGATCGTCGTCGGCGTCCGCATAGGAATCCGCGTAGGAGCCTGGTCCGCCTTGGAAATCTCATGGGGGTCTGCATAGGCATGCGCATGCGTATCTGCATAGGGATCCGCACGCCGCGTAAGGCGTAAGGAGCCGCATATGTATTCGCATAGAGATTCGCATGGCACAGTGCATGGGCATCCGCATAGGCATCCGCATCTGGATCCGCATCGGGATCCGCATAAGCATCCGCATAGGGATCCGCGCATGGATACGCATAGGGATCCGCCTTGGGATCCGCATTCGGATTCGCATAGGGATTCGCACTGGGATACGCATAGGGATCCGAAATTGTGGCTTTGTGTTCCCGGTAACAACTTTTTCTCTTCCTTCTGCTCCTCCCTCTCCTCTTCCTCTTTCTCCTCCTTGTCCTCCTCCTCCTTCTCCTTCTCCTTCTCCTCCCCTTCGGTGGAGGGGGAGGAGGAGGAGGTTGATGTGGCGGAGGAGGGAGGACAGAAGAACGTCGCATTCTATTATCAGCGCTTCCCGGGCGTGGCGTTTTAGTTGTCCGCAGCAGATCCTCACTTGGATGCTCGTTCTACCTTTCCTGTGCACGCAGGCGCTGTGGTGTGCACCAGCGCTGCGTGCATGCGGATGCTGTGGTGTAGGCAGACGCTGTGGTGTGCACAGGCGCTGCGGTGCACGCAAGCATTGTAGTGTACACAGGCGCTGTGTTGCTCATGGTTGCTGCGAATCATTCGCTGTGCTGTACACTGGCGCTGTGGTGCACGCAAGCACTGTGGTGTACACAGGCGATTCGTCGCACACGGCTGTTTCGGTGTACGCAGGCGCTGTGGGTTACGCGCGCGCTGTGGTGCACGCGAGCATTGTGGTGTACACAGGCGCTGTTGGGCAGGTCGCCACCTACATGCTGCTCTCGTCGTCGTCGTCGTCGTCGTCGTCGTCGTCGTCGTCGTCGTCGTCGTCGTCGCTCGTCGCTCGTCGCTCGTCGCTCATCGTCGTCGTGCGCGCGGGCGCGGGTGTGGTGCCGGAGCCGCGCGGCGGGGGAGGGCGTTACATTATACCCCCCCCTCGCCCCCCCCATAATGCTTAATTTAGCCCGAATAAAGAAACGCGCTCTTGTTCCTTGCAGGTATCTTGCGACTACGACGGGCCCTCCAGCAGAATAATGTCCCACGACGAGCAACAAAACTTGATAATCTCACTCATTGCTGCAGATGTCCGAGCGGCGCTTCAATCATGGAAAGTCCCTCCCATCGTGTCTCTCGTGTCCTCCTTTTTGCCCACCAGAGGGCCCAATGCAAGCCGTTGTTGATGCGATGGGGAGTCAGTCACTTAGGCCCCTACCTTTGGGAAGGCTGTGCTTCATGACGGCAGAGGCTTGTCAGCGTGCGTTGCCGAGCGCGTCCGTGCCGTCCGCCATCCACGCCAAGGGGCCCGACGTCGCCTCATACAGTCGGGTCGCTGAAAAAGGAACCCTTTTCGTTGGGGAGGGGCTCCGTGTTTCTTAAGCGTGTCACAGTTTGCCTCAGGTTGTTCTTATGTTTTCGATGGGACATCGAAGCTTAACTTATGAAGAAAAAAGGAGCCTCGTTCCTTATTTAGGGTTCCTTAGGTCAACGCCCCGACTGTGCACGCCTTGTTATGAAAGAGCGGCAGATCTCTGTATTTCTTCGAAGTGGCACTGCTCGGGATGGAGAAGTCGGGTTTTCACCTTGAAACGCTAGCAGTTCGACGACATTCGGCCTCATGCAGTGCGGCACATTCGATCGAATCCGAAACAGCCAGCCGACGTCGAGGCAACGGAGTTTTCCATGCAATGCAGCGTTCCCGACGATCAGCCCGCAGACGACCCCGATCCTGGCGACGAGGCCCGAGATCTCGATCAACAGCTCCAGTGTTGACATATACCTTTTCTGACGCGGACTGCCCTGGACCAGAGGTTGCGCTGCCCCGACGTTCGACGCAATGTGCCTTGGGGCTCTGTCAGAGGCCGTTGCCTATGTCACCCTCTATCGGTTTTAACAGACGGAATGTTACGTTTGGATAATTGAAGCCATTGTGGTTATTTTAAGACAAGCGGGCGGGACTGTTGCTTGCCCTTCTCGCCGCGAAGTGGAGTGATGTACACCTTGTTCCGATGCAAGACCAGAGGCGAAGTTGGAGCCCATCTATACCGCGTGACATCGATGGTCTATAGGTTCCTCGGTTTTTTTTTCGCCGCCGACGTACGGCGTCATACCATGTGGATTTGCACCTCCGACGATTGCAACTGCCGCGAGCTCGGCCCCCGCTTCTCCGACTACCAGCAGAGTTTCAAGACCAACGGTATAGACAGTGGGTTTCGGATTCGCTCCAGTACATGGGGCGACCCACGCGGTATGCACCGACCCGCGCTGCGTGCGCCAGCCCACCCATGGCGATGCATCAGAAGCAAACGTGTCGGACATAATACGTATCGTCCAGCGGGTTTTGTGCGACCTATTAGACTACAGCCCTGCCGCATGTTCCAGAGGTGTCACCCTCATCCCCGTGGAGGCTCAAACGTTCGCGCTCTTCGGGAAGCCGCCGCAACGGCGCGGGAGTCGGCGCAGCGGTCACGTCTACTTCATCTTGCCCTACCACGTGGACTTCGGCGTTTTCGCCGCTGGGTCGCCCAGGAGTGGGCGACCCCACCAGCTGCCCCGCCAGAGTGGGATCAGTTCGAAGGCCTCATGCAAGGTTCTTTGGGCAACAACAGCGAGCGTGTCATCATTCCAGATGATAGGGAGTGTGACAAGGCATGGGCATGTGACGGTGGCGACGTGATTTTGTAGATTCACCAGTTGGCTTGGACATATCGGAAGTTAAGGCTTAAAGTTGGACATCTCTCCACGGGATGCGGCCGCGTTGACGCGGGGTCGCGCGGTGGCAGCCTTGCCGCCGTGGCTTTGCGCGCCGCGGTCCCTACCGCCGACCGCGGCGGAGAAGAGGCTGCCGTTTGTTTCCCCCACGGTGAACAGAAAATGCTTCTCGCCCACAGGCCAGAAGATCTGTCAGTCACCAAACCACAGCTGCATGCGACGTGCGACGAGCTGTCCGGGGGCTCCTGTGCCCCGAGGCTCTCCGATTAAGGGCGAGCGGTGCGTGATTTGTTTTGCAGCGGTCAGGTCTCAGCTGATAGGTGTTCAACTTGAATGATTCAGCATCTGGGGGCCGAGCCCTTGGGGCTTCCGCCCCATCCGAAATTGAACATCATTGTGTACATTGTGGACAGATCGTGCACAACTTGCTCCTATCAGTTGCCGTTGCGGACCAAGCGTTTCAGCTGTGTGACTCAGGCGCAATGTGCGCGGCATTGTCAGAAGTTGCGTGTGAGATCGTGAAGGTCCTAGGAGTTAGCGCCACTCCAGTGAAAGAGTCTTGTGCGCTCCAGACCCGGCCGTGGACGGGGTCACCCCCCCATGGTGGTTCAATGTAACCGTCGAGGATGCGCGCCGTGCACTGCGTGTGCTTGCTTGGATATCCCTGGTACCTCTAGGCGGCATCATGCGTGATTTTGCAGGGCTTCCCGTCGGCGGGGTCCTCTCTGGCGTGGCACTTTCTATTCTCATGTATGGGTGCGAGTGCAAGGCCAAAAAGGATCTCCCACGCCTGGGCTCTGCAGGCCCCCCGCTGCCTCGTGGACCCCCAGACCTCCTCGGTGGGCCAGCGGAGTTACGTGGGCGACATCTTGGCGATTAGTACTCGCTACTGTAGAATGTGTACTTGCCGATGCTTGTGCCAGGTCTGCCCCATCAGGCCCAGTCCAGCGTCGGTCTTTGAAGGCCTGGGGGGGCCCTGCGTCTGGGCCGATTGAGAGCTCCATGTGGCCGCGAACCAGGTGTTCGTTTTTCCCGAGCACTTCAGTCGGTCGTGTTTGCACGGTCTCAGCGAGTCGCGGGTCAAGTCCAACATCGTCCAGTGGCAAGGGGTCCCACCGCGAAAGTTCGGCGTCATGGTTTCGTTTGCTCTTCGAGGTGCGCTAGGGTCGAGTTCCTGTTGTCGTCGATCGGTGCAACCGCGGCCTGGGCTCCCGAGTTCGTGATGGGGCGCGTCCTCCTGGGGTATCCCACGAGGCGCATCGCTGCTGCTGCCCATGCTGCCGCGTGGAGTGTTTCTGCTCAGCGGGTTCGAGCGGTCCTGCGAGTCTCGAGCCACTACTCTCGCTTACTAACGACAGCCGCTGTGGGCTCCCGCGGCCATCGCCGCGGCTGGCAAGGGGGCGATAAGTGCGATTGCGAGCAGTGCGACAAGTAAGACCGTGGTCGCGACCGCGATCGCGACCGCGGTCGCGCCCGCGATCGCGACCACCGCCGCCGCTCGGACCCGCGAGGCAGGAGGGATTGCGGGCGGGGCGACGCCCCGGACCGATGCCGTTCTCGAGATCGTGATTCCAGCAGCCGCATGCGCCGTGATGAAAATCGCTCCCCGAGGAGCTGAGACAGCGAAGCGCCCCCCAAGGAGATCGCCGACATGAAGAAGGCCATCGCGATGCATGACCCGGAGTTCGCATCTTGACAGCGCGACCTCCAGCAACGTCAGAAGGAGATGGAGTGGTGCATCGCGACCGCCTTGCAGAGCGCGCTCACAAAGCAAACCGACGCGCTCAAGGAGCAGTTGGCCACGTGCCGCGCAAGCAGGTCCCCGCCAGCCACGAGGAGAACTTTCAGTCTTCTCATGCATGTAGTCCTTGGCGAGCTAGGCCGATTGCAGAACCCTCCCAGCCGCGACCGACAGGTGCAGTGGGGCTCATGGGAAGACTGGCCACCTAAGGGAGATGGATATCGGATATCCACGCATGCGTTCTACAGGTACGTGGTGAAGTTTTTCATCAGCGGGCTGGCACGTGGCACTCGTATCCACGCATGGCTTCCGCCTGCGAGCTACCGCGACCTAGAAGTCCTGGAGGCCTATTGGCTGTTGAACTGTAGCCGCGTCCAGGAAACGCGGGGCATCAGCGAATCATCATCATCAATGCTCTGGAGTTACCATTCTCGGTCTTCTTAAGCAGGCAGGCGGCGGTAGTGCAGTCGTGCGTGCCAGGGGCAGCAGGTGTTGCTGTTTCGTCGCTCTGTGCACGCGCAGCGGGGGTGCCCCTGCCCATCCCGCTCCCGAGGGCGCGTGGGCCCTGCGGGCGTGAAGCGCTCCTTGTGGAGTCCCACGAGGAGCCGTCTGTGGGCTCGTCCAGGGGCAGTGGTGATTTTCAATCCTGCCTATTCTCGGTTTCCCCCCTCGTCCCTTCCGCCGTCCTTCCATCAATGTTTGCCCCTGCTCTGCCTCGTCCTCCGTCCCGTCAGGGCTTGCGACCGAGTGCCGCGGTTGAGTGCGAGGCCCGGCACTGCAATAGCGGTATTGTGTCGAGTTTGCCTGGTGCCAGCTTCGCGTGGAGACGCGTGCCGATCAGAACTTCGACGCCTGGGCCTGCATCGACCAGGGGCAGGCCCGAGGCTGGTGGACCTGCCGGCCTGACCTGACTGGTTCCCATATGTCTCCGTGTCTTTCTCTCTCTCACACCCTTCCTCGCTCATCCATGACAATGTCCATCCATCCTCCTTATCCTGTCGGTGGCTCTTCCATAACGTGTAACCCGAGCGCTTGGAGTGCGTCCGACCCCCAAGCGGCGTTCATGTGGTCGCACGAAAGCGCCGCCCTCGACGAGGGCGCCCCGCTTCGCTGGCGGGACATCTGGAGTTCCGACATCACGAATCTCGGAAGCAGTTACTCTCTCTCCCTCCTCCTCCTCCTCCTCTTTTTTTGTCTCTCTCTCTCTCTCTCTTTCTCTCTCTTTCTCTCCCAGGGACGGCGGGAGCGGCGGCGGCGGCGCCGCCGCCGACGACGATGCATTCGCTCCACCTCCCCCTTCACCTCTCCCTCCCCCTCCCAAGGCCCCTTGCCCTATCCCCGCGTTCGTCTCTTCCTTTCT
>CAUYUJ010016645.1:229710-252210 GCA_963575745.1 Prorocentrum cordatum
GGAGGAGGGGGAGGGGGAGGAGAAGAAGGAGGAGGAGGATGGGGAGGAGGAGGAGGAATTCGACGAGGAGGAGGGGGAAGATGAGGGGGAGGGGGACGAGGCGGAGGAAGAGGGGAAGGATGAGGATGAGGAGGACGTGGAGGATACGGAGGAGGATGAGGAGGAGGAGGACACGTACATCACATACGAATAATAACACTTGCAATACTTTTAGTACTACTAGGGATTCAACGAATACTCATAATACTACCATTATGAGTGATACGAATAGAATCAATACTGAACAAACAATAATCATAGTGCGATTGCGAATTCTAGCACTAAGATGAATCACGCTGGGAATACTAATATTTTGAATACGAGTAAGAGGAATACGACGAGGCATACTACTAATACCGCAAGCAACGAAGAAACATATTAATGATCCAATAGCTATGGTAGTACTGATAGGATGAAGAATGAGACGACTAAGACACTCACCCATACGGTTACTACTATCAATAATAACACTACTCATGCTACTGATAATACTACTAATATTGAGACGCAGAAGAATAAGACAACTTAGACAACTACGACACACACACACACTCTCACGGACGCTACTATCACTACCACTACTTCTATTAATGTCAAAACTAGTAGTACTATCAGTAGTGGTACTACCAATGATACTACTACCAACAAATACTACGACCACGCGGACTAACATTGAACATAAGAAGAGAATTGCTATTACGAATCAGACTATTGAGAGGAGGGGGGGGGGAAGAGGAGGAGGAGGAGTTGGAGGAGGAGGAGGATGACAATGAGGAGGAGGTGGAGGGGGAGGAGGAGGAGGAGGAGAAGAGGACGAGGAGGAGGAGGAGGAGGAGGAGAAAAAAGGAGGAGGAAAGGGAGGAGGAGGAGGGGAGGAGGAGGAGGAGGAGAGGGGTTGGATAAAGGGGAGGGGGTTGGGGGGGGGGGGGGGGGGGGGGGGGCGGGTGGGGGAGAAGGAGGAAGAGGAGCAGGAGGAGGAAGAGGAGGAGGATACGGATAATGAGGAGGAGGACGAGGCAGAGGAGGATGGGAAAGAGGAGGATTAACATCAATAGTACTGATATTCATTTAAGCGTTCATCATAGCAGTAAGTATGACCATATTTCTTTTAGGAAGAATCGCGCTACTAGGAATACTTGTAGTAAGAAGAAGCAGGCAACTAGTAGTACAAATCATATTAATACTCAAACGAATGCGAATGCTATGAAGACGTGATGATACGATTCAGAAGAAGACTTTCCATACTACTACTAGCAGACCAGTAATTCTCCTGTTCGTAAAGATAGACGAATTTGAGAGTACAACTACGCTACTACCAATACTCTTGCGAAGTATTAATCGTAGGAAGAATACGAAGTCTAACAACAAAAGAAAGCACATACTACGAAGAGTAGTGAACATGTGAAGACAACCAGTTCTAAAACAATTACTTGTAGTACTACTGCGAATACGCAGCATGGTATCAATCACAATCATATGAATACGAAGAAAAGGAGGAGGAGGAGGGTTAGGAGGAAAAGGAAAATGAGGACGAGGAGGAGGAAGAGGAGAACTGAAGAGGAGGAGGAGGAGGCGGAGGAGGAGGATGATGAAGAGGATTGGTGGAGGAAGGGGAGCGTGCGTCATAACATCAGTCCCTTCCTCGAGTGGTGCTCCGAGGCTGGTGCGGGAGGCCGAGCGCTCCCTCCACGAGAGCCTGCACGCCCTGGCCGAGGTGGCCGAACCGGCCGATTCGCAGCCGCCGCCGCGTCACAACAGCGACGCTGCGGTCGTGACCGCTGCCAGCTCCGGGGCTTCTGCGACGACCTTCGAATCAGCATCGTCTATTCCTCGCTGTCGCTTTTTTGGCCTCCTGGGAGGCGCTCCTCGCCACGGCTGGATTCGCTTTGTAATTCTGGCCAGAACGCACCCTGGGAGAAGTCCGTGGAGTGAAAGTAGCGGTGTCTTTTGGTTCATCCAGTCCCAGCGATCCTCATCCCCACTGGGCCACGTGTCTCAGCCCTGCCAGCCGCCCCACCCCATGTGGGGAGAGGGCCCTCGAGACCCGAAGGGAACACCCATCCCCACCCATGGGGTGAAAGTCGGCAGGTGTGGCCGAGACCATGCCGAGTGGGATAGGGGATCGGTGAAACGATGCGGGTCTATTCTAGCGCTTCGCGTAACCCCACCAGCCCATCCAGAAATGAGGCCTAGGCGAGTTGCCCTGATCAGGGGTGTGGAGGAGCATGCAGAGGAATGAAGGGCTGGAGAAGCCGTCATACCCCAAGAGCGGAAGAGGAGTGGAAAGGGGGAGGAGGAATAGGCGGATGAGGAATCGGATTATGATGGTGATGATGAGGATGATGATTATGGTGATGCTGCTGCTGCTGCTGCTGCTGCTGCTGCTGATGATGATGATGATGATGATGATGATGATGATGATGATGATGATGATGATGATAATGATGATGGTGCTGCTGCTGATGATGATGATATTTATGATGATGATGATGATGATGATGATGATGATGATGATGATGATGATGATGATGATGATGATGATGATGCTGATGCTGCTGCTGATGATTCTGATGCTGTTGATGATGATGATGCTGATACTGCCGATGCTGATGCTGCCGATGCTGCTGCTGCTGATGATGATGATGCTGATGCTGCTGATGATGATGATGATGATGATGATGGTGGTGTTGCTGCTGCTGCTGCTGCTGCTGATGATGATGCTGATGCTGCTGCTGCTGATGATGATGATGCTGATAATTATGATGCTGAGGTTGATGCTGCTGCTGCTGATGATGATGATGATTATGATGATGCTGATGCGGATGCTGATGCTGCTGATGATGATGATGATTATGATGATACTGCTGCTGCTGATGATGGTGATGATGGTGGTGGTGGTGATGATGATGATGATGACGCTGATGATGATGATGATGCTGATGCTGCTGCTGCTGATGATGCTGATGATGCTGATGCTGATGATGATGATGATGCTGCTGATGATGATGATGCTGATGATGGTGATGCTGATGATGGTGATGGTGATGATGATGATGATGGTGATGGTGACGGTGATGGTGATGATGATGATGATGATGATGATGATGATGATGATGATGATGATGATGATGATGATGATGATGATGGTGCTGGTGCTGGTGCTGCTGCTGATGATGATGATGAGGAGGAGGAGGAGGAGGAGGAGTCGGATGAGGAGGAGGAGGAGGAGGAGGATAAGAAGGGCGAGCACAATGGCCAGGGGCCTCTTGGATGCCCCTCGGAGTGTGTTCGGATGTCTTTTGAAAGTTTCTTTGGGGCGTCTTGGGGGTTTGATGTTTCTGGGGCGTCTTGGGGGTTCTTGGTGGTCCTGGGGGTCTCTTGTCTTGGAACGTCTTGGCTGTTTCGGGGGAGCCTCTTGGGGTCTTTTCGGGGTCTCCTGGGAGCCTCTTGAGGGGCCTCTTGGGGGCCTCTTAGGACTCCTGGCCGCCTTTCGGGGCCTTGTTGGGGCCCTCTTGGGAGCCTTCGAGGCCATCTTGGGGCCGTCTTGTCGGAGTTCGATCAAAGAAGGGGGGGTCCTTAATTTTGCCCCCCCCCCCCCCCTGGGAGTGGCCAAAATGGGTTCAACACCCAGTTCAAACCAGCGATTTTTGCTTCATCGCCGAGGCCGTTTTGGCCGCTCCAATGGGTCGTGACGTCGGGGGAGGGGGTTAGGTGGAGGGGTCAAGCTACCCACCCGCCCGCATCGTTCAGCTCACTCACTCCCATCCGCCCTCCCAAAACATAAGTAACACTCGAGTCTGAGCATGTTCAGCGGTCTTTTTTGGAAGGGCAGCTACTGGGAATCTAAGCTGACCCCAGGTGCGCGACGCTTGGGAGAGGTGCTCCACGCGTGCCAGGCAACGCGCGCCAGGCGCCCGTGGGGCCAGAGCGTGCCAGGCACGCCTGGTGCGCCAGATGCGCCACGTGCTCTGAGTGCGCCAGGTGTGCCGCACACCCCAGCCGCGCCAGGTGCGCCACGTTCGGGGCACGTGCAGAGTGCGTCAGGTGCGCCTGCGCACGTGTCAGCACACATCGGGACACATGTCGGCCCCAATCACCCTTGTCGAAAACCAATGCCCATCGTTGTGTCTGGTGGGCTTGTGTACAGCAGGCCACGCGCCACCACCCCCGCCGTCCCTGTCAAAATACACTTGACAGGGATCGCGGGGTGGCCGCGCATGATCCAGATTTAGCCGAGAGGTGTATTTGGTGTGTATATATATATATATATAGATATATGCATACATGTGTGTATATGTATGTCAGGGATGGTAACCCTGCGCGCAGAAGGGAATATGCTGACACCTCCACCGTCCTTGCCAAAAACAATACGAAGTGCCCGCGGGCCTCACGAACATGACTCAAGACTTTGCCCCAAAGTGTACTTTGCGTTGTTCTTGGACAGGGATGGTGGGGGGGCCGCATCGGGTTGGCCGCGCATGCTCCAAATGCGGAGGCAGAGTGCGTATTGTATTGTTTTTGACAGGCATGGTGGGGGGGTGGTCCTCATGGGGTTGGCATCGTTCTGGGTTGGCCGCCGGCCGGGTGGGGGAGGGGGTGTATATTAATAGGGAACAGTGACCAAGACACCCTCCTAGGCAGCATGCCGTCTAGCTCACTCCCACCCGCCCTCCCAACACAGAAGTAACACCTGAGCCTCAGCATGTTCAGCGGTCGTCTTTGGATGGGCAGCTATTGGAACTAAAACCGGCCCCATGTGCGCGACTCTTGGGCGAGGTGCGCCACGCGTGCCAGGCGCGCCACGCGCGCTAGGCACCCCTGGGACCCGAACGTGCCAGGCACGCCTGGTGCGCCAGATGCGCTACGTGGTCCAGGTGCGCCACGTTCGGGGCACGTGCAGAGTTCGTCAGGTGCGCCTGCGCACGTGACAGCACACATCGGGAAACATATGGGCCCCCACCGTCTTTGTCGAAATCAATGCCCGTCATGATGTCTGGTGGGCTTGCGCACAGCAGGTCATACGCCACCACCCCCGCCGTCTCGGTCAAAAACCATTTACTTGACTGATCGCGGGGTGGTCGCGCATGATCCAGATTTAGCCGCGAGGCGCATTCGGTGTATGTTTTTGAACAGGGATGGTGGCCCTGCGCACAGCAGGCAATATCCTGACACCCCCGCCGTCCCCGTCAAAAAGTTAGCCGAACGAAAGACCCAGCCATATGCAGCTGCGAGTACCGCATTGTGGGTACCGCTTTCGATGGAGCTCTTTATGGGGCCACGATCCGCGTGAGTGGCGCGCCGAATGCGGCGCGGTGGTGCCATGCGAACCCTCCCACGGGGGCCTTTGGTGGAGCATCCTCTGGGGCCGCGAGACGTGTGAGGGAGTGTACCGAATTAGGTGCGGTGGTGCCATACGAGCCCTCCCACTGGGGCCTTCGGTGGAGCTCTCTGTGGGGCCACGAACAGTGTGAGGGGCGTGCCGGATTGGGCGCGGTGGCGTCACGCGGACCCTCCCATTGGAGTCTTCGGTGGAGCTCCCCACGGGGCCAGGAACCGTGTGAGGATTGTGCGGGATTGGGTGCGGTGGTGCCATGCGAACCCTTCAACTGGAGCCTTCAGTGGGTCCCTTTGGGGCCACGAACCGCGTGAGGAGTGTGCCGAAATGGGCATGCGGTGGGCGGGGGGGCGCGATCGGACGCGGCCGCTGGGGCCTTCGGTGGGGCTCTCTATGGGGCTGCGAACCGTGTGAAAAGTGTGCCGAAATGGGCATACTGTGGGCGGGGAGGGCGCGTGTGGACGCGGCCGCTGGGGCCTTCGGTGGAGTTTCCTATGGTGCCGCGAACTGTGTGAGGGGTGTGCCGACATGGGCATGTGGCCTTCGGTGGAGCTCCCCATGGGCCACGAGCCGTGTGAAACGTGTGCCGAAATGGGCATGCGGTGGGCAGGGGCGGCGCATGCCGACGCGGCCACTGGGGCCTTCGGTGGAGCTCCCTATGGGGCCACGAACCGTGCGAGGGGTGTGCCGACGTGGGCATGCGGTGGGCGGGGGGGGCGCATGCCGACGCGGCCGCTGCGGCTTGATGTGGGGATCCCTATTGGGGCCGCGAATCGTGCGAGGGGCGTGCCGAAATGGGCATGCGGTGGGCGGGGAGGGCGCGTGCGGACGCGGCCACTGGGGCCTTCGGTGGCCGCGAACCGTGTGATGGGTGTGCCGAAATTGGCATGCGGTGGGCGGGGGGGGGCGCATGCGGACGCGGCCACTGGGGCCTTCGGTGGGGCTCCCTATGGGGCCGCGAGACGTGTTAGGGCTGTGCCACAGTGGACATGCGCTGTGCGGTGGGCGGGGGGCGCATGCAGACGCGACCACTGGGGCCTTCGGTGGAGCTCCCTGTGGGGCCGCGAGTCGTGTGAGGGGTGCGCCGAAATGGGCATGTGGTGAGCGGGGAGGGCGGTTGCTGACGGGGCCATAGGGGCCTTCGGTGGGGCTCCTCATGGGGCCACGAACCGTGTGATGGGTGCGCCGAAATGGGCACGCGGTGGGCAGGGGGGCGCATGTGGACGCGGCCACTGGGTCCTTCGGTGGAGCTCCCCATGGGCCACGAGCCGTGTGAGGGGTGTGCCGAAATTGGCTTGCGGTGGGCGGGGAGGGCGCATGTGGACGCGACCATTGGGGCCTTCGGTGGAGCTCCCTATGGGGCCACGAACCGTGCGAGGGGTGTGCCGACATGGGCATGCGGACGCAGCCGCTGCGGCTTGGTGTTGGGCTCCCTATGGGGCCGCGAATCGTGCGAGGGGTGTGCCGACATGGGCATGCGGTGGGCGGGGAGGGCGCATGCGGGCGCGGCCGCTGCGGCCTGGGGGCGGCTCCCTGTGGGGCCGCGAATCGCGTGGGGGGTTTGCCGAAATGGGCATGGTGGAGCTCCCTATGGGGTCGCGGACCGCTTGAGGGGTGTACCGAAATAGGCATGCAGTGGGCGGGGGGGAGCGCGTGCGGACGCGGTCATTGGGGCCTTCGCTGGAGATCCCTATGGGGTCACGAACCGCGTGGTGTGTGTGTGTGTGTGTGTGTGTGTGCCGAAATGGTGATGCTATGGGCGGGGGGGGGGCGCGTGCTGACGCGGCCATTGGGTCCTTCGGTTGAGCTCCCTATGTGGCCGTGAACCGTGTGAGGGGCGCGCCGGCATTCGGTTGAGCTCCCGGTTGAGCTCCCTATGGGGCCACGAACTGTGTGATGGGTGTGCCGAAGGGGGCATGCTGTGGGCGGGGGGGGGGCGCATGCAGACGCGGCCGCTGGGGCCTTCGGTGCGGCTCCCTATGCGGCCGCGAACCGTGCGAGGGGTGCGCCGAAATGGACATACGGTGGGCGGGGAGGGCGCGTGCCGACGCGGCCGCTGTGGCCGCGAATTGTGTGCGGGGTGTGCTGAAGTGAGCATGCTCTGGGAGTGGGAGGAGGAGGAGGAGGAGGAGGAGGAGGAGGAGGAGGAGGAGGAGGAGGAGGAGGAGGAGGAGGAGGAGGAGGAGGAGGAGGAGGAGGAGGAGCCTGCCCGTGGCCCCCTCCGAAGCCACGTGCCAGAGGCCACCCTTGGCGTGGGCCCCTCCTGCGTGTAGCCGATCCACCCGCGACCGGGGTCGGCTCGGGGGCGATCGGAGGGAAGGATCACAGGGCGGGGGTGGTCCACGCGCAGAGGGGGTATGGGAGAGGGGGAAGGCTTCTTAGCAGCACCCTGCCTCTTAGAAGGCGCGGGCCTCATCTGCAGATGCAGGGCCGGCGCCTCCCGAGAAACAGCCTCCCTCCAAGAAGCCTTCCCCCCTCCCCCTGCCCCCTTCGTGCGCGCCGCCAAGGCGGGGGGGGGGCGAGACCACGCCGACGCCCCTGCTTGCCGGTCGGACGGGCCTTTGGTCCGATTCGCAAGCCCCCTGCCCGCTCGTTTTCACCCGGCTGCGTCAGAGGAGGAGGAGGAGGAGGAGGAGGAGGAGGAGGAGGAGGAGGAGGAGGCTGCGTCACAGGAGCAAGAGGTCATGACAATGATTTGGTCACGGCTGTCCAAAGCTTTCAGGACTTTCTCGATATTTTCTTTCAAGCTCCGCACGGGCTGTGCAGAAACGTGGGCCGCCCGATGCTCCGGAGCTCCTGGAACGCATCTTGAGCCAAACGTCGCACGTCAGCATCCTCTTTCTAGAATGGGCGCAGACTCGGCCACGCACAAGGGGGCGTGTGGGGAGGGGGGAGAGGGGCTTCTTAGAAGCACCCCTGCTTCTAAGAAGCCCTCCCCCTCCCTCCACCCCCTTGTGCGCACCGCCAACCGACATCTGGCGCTCCAATTTTTTCGATGCGTGGACCCCCGGAGGTCTGGACCACCTCCCTAAGCCCGTTTTTTGGTCTTGGAGTCGTTTTTTGACGGTCCTGGTGCCCGTTGAGGGCTACTGCAGGGCGACAATGGACCGCGCCACGTTTCTGGGAGCCTTGGATCTCTGGGTCGTTCTCGTCCCAGAATGAGGCTGGGCACGCGTGGCCGAAGCGCCTTCGAAGGAGCGATGCCCGCTCTCGTGTGTTGCCGCACGCCTCCTCTCCGCCCCGTGCAAGTGGCTCTCCGCACACGGGCGAGCTATGAGCCGTTGTGGGGAGGAGGTGGGGCGGAGGGGCGATCGAACAGGCCCAGAGGAGGCGGGATGTCGAGGGGGAGGATCGAAGAGCAGACAACGGTATACGCATAATTTCTTGGCGCTCCGCGCTGATTTTTTGGATCGGCGTTGGGCTTCCCTGGCGGCGCCTCCTGCGCCGCCTATTGCGCGCGGAGCGCGGTAGTGAGCGGGGTCGAAATCCGCGCGGAGCTCCGACAGTTCATGCTGATGCAGTTGTTTCTTGCTCTGGGAGAGGGTTTTCTGTACTCCTGTTGTGATGGCCCGTGGTGGGCCCTCGGCGTGCTTTTTGCCGCCTCCGTGTGGAGCAGTGGAGGAGGAGGATGAGGAGGATGATGATGATGATGACGAGGAGGAGGAGGAGGAGGAGGAGGAGGAGGAGCAGGAGCAGGAGGAGGAGGAGGAGGAGGAGGAGGAGGAGGAGGAGGAGGAGGAGGAAGAGGACGAACTCCACCCTATCATCCCCTCTCTCCCCCTTGCTTTTGGAAACCGCTGCGGTCATCACTTAGCATCTTGGCTCCCAGGCGTCGGCGGGTTGAGCCTGAGAGCTATCCCGAGACCTGCGTTGCGGAAGGATCGCAACACTGCTGCGACAAATCACGACCGGAGCCCCAGATCGGCATCACCCCAACATACTTCTACTATGTGTGCGTCGCCCCGCCAGGGGCGACGCGCGCACCGAGAAATCTTATAGTATATGCGTCGTTGCGGGCGCTTCCTGGCCACACCGCTCGGGAAACGATATACTACAAGATGAGTATACTGTATGTTTGGGTCGGACGCGCGTCTCCAAGGAGAACATATAGTGCGACGGAAATCACAACGCCCGGATCTCAGGGCATTGCGGCAGGTGGGCGGCGCCGCCCCTCGCGGGGGGGGCGAAGAGTAGGAAAGGGAAGTGGAAGGGGAGCAGGAGGAGGAGGAGGAGGAGGAGGAGGAGGAGGAGGAGGAGGAGGAGGATAATTCATGCAGGAGGAGGGATCTCGGGCGGCGCCCCAGGTGTACGGCGTCGCGGTGGACGTCTACGGGCACGCGCAGAGCGCGCAGGACTACGACTTCCGGGACCTCTGCGTGAAGCAGATGCGGGCGCTCTGCCGCCTGAACCCGACGGAGGCCTCCAGTCCAGACGAGGAGGACGAGGACGAGGACGAGGACAAGGAGGAGGAGGAGGAGGAGGAGGAGGAGGAGGAGGATGAAGAGGATGAGGATGAGGAGGAGGAGGAGGAGGAGGAGGACGAGGACGAGGACGAGGACGAGGACGAGGACAAGGAGGAGGAGGAGGCGGAGGAGGAGGAGGAGGAGGCGGATGAGGACGAGGATGATGATGATGATGATGAGGAGGATGAGGAGGATGAGGAGGAGGACCCTTAGATCTTTGCGCTGCATGTTTTTTGCACAGCGGGCGTTTTCGCCCTGCTTCGGGCCCTGGGTCCATCACGGATCGATCCAGCTCGAGACACGTCGCAGAGAGATGCGGTCTGGTGCTTCGTTCGTTTTTTTTTTTGTTTGTTTTGTTTTTTTGTTTTCTCGATGCTTTTCCCCATCCGCAGTGCTGTCCTTGCTTCTTCTGCATACTCCTTGCGCATGATCTCATCTCCTCCCCCTTTTCTTCCGCGCTCACACACTCACGCACTCATGCATTCACGCACACACACACACACTCATCGTCATCATCATCAGCATCATCATCACCAGCAGCAGCAGCAACACCACCACCACTACTACCACCATCATCATCATCATCATCATCATCATCATCATCATCATCATCATCATCATCATCATCATCATCATCATCATCATCATCATCATCATCATCAACATCAACATCAACATCAACATCAACATCAACATCAACATCAACATCAACAACAACAACAACAACAACATCATCATCAGCAGCAGCAGCAGCAGCACCACCACCATCATCATCATCATCATCCCCATCCACGCTCGCTCACCCAGTCACTCATCCCCTTATTTGCACGCCATGATTATCACCATCGTCTTGATCATTATCGCCAACATCGTCATCATCAACATCAGCACCGCTACCGCACAAGCGCACTCACCCACATACACACACACACGCACTACTCATCATCGCTATCATCATCCCATCATGATCGTCGGTCGTCATAATTTTTATTATTCGGAAGTCTCGAGTGGGAGCCTTGTCTGTCAGTGAATTGCTAGGGGGTCTCATGCGGGAGCCTTCTCCCTCTGGGGCCCGCAAGCTTGTGTTACTAACTAATCCGAGCGGGTCATCGGGATCCCGTGACTGTCGTCGGAGGAAGTCTTGGGCGGGAGCCTCGCCGCTGAGTGACATTGCGAGGAAGTCTCCGGCGGGAGCCCCCTCCCCATGGGGCCCGCCGCTCGTGTTCATTATCCAAGCAGGTCATCCGGATCCCGTATCTGCCGTCACCTTTCGCTTCTTCGAGCTTGAGAATGGAGGAAGTCTCGAGCGGGAGTCGCGTCTGCGAGTGCATTGCGAGGAATTCTCAGGCGGGAGCCCCCTCCCGATAGGGCCCGCAGCTCATGTTATGAATCCGAACGGGCCATCGGGATCCTGTAACTGTCGTCACGTTTGGCTTTTTCAAGCTTGATTGAGTATGGAGGAAGTCTCAGGCGGGAGCCTCGTCTGCGAGTGAATTGCGAGGAAGTCTCAGGCGGGAGCCCTCTCCATAGGGGGCCCGCAGTTAATATTATGGCTCAAGCCTCAAGGTCTCAACGTCTCCCATTTCTCTGTACACCCAAGACTTCACATCTATTCCCTTCTACCTACTTCCCTGCACATCCATGGCGCAGCTCAGCGACATCCAGACTCTTCTGAATACCCAATTCGGGAAGTTGCGCAAGGATCTGAAGGAAGACCTCATCACGGAGATGGGGCAGCTCATCAACACCAATTTCGAAGCTCGCCTCAAACAACAACAGGACAAGCTCATGGGCGAGATCCGGAAGCTCCCGGAAAGGACTGCTGCCTTGGAGTCCCGAGCCGACGACGGCGGTGTTGGCACCAAGCGTGCACGCAGCGAGGGTCCTGGTTACCGGGCGGCGCGCACCGAGGACCCCGACAACAAGGTCCTCGTGCTCAAAGGTTTCCCATTCCCCATGTGGTCCAAGGCGCTGGTCAAGCATACGGAGACGGTCTTCCAGTCGCTCTCCCCCAACACTCCACTCGCCCAGATCCGCGCGGCCAGCAACACCACCCACGCTCGCCTCATCTTCAACGACTCCGCTGCGGCGAAGGCCGTCCTCGAGGAGTCCATCCGAGCTGGCCCACGGATTACTCTTGGCTCGGAGTCTGTTCCGCTTTCCCTTCAATGGGACCGGTCTCCCGACGAGCGTGTCTGGGGATGGGTGATCTCACAGTTGTGGAAGAAGCTGGAGCAGCACATGGCGTCCAAAGGCATTCAAGGCCAAGTCGGGTGTCGTCGTGGCAAGGGTGAAGTATTCATCGACATCGGCGGCATGGGGCAGCTGATCACGATCTACGCGGTTCTGGAGGACGGCGCCTCCACCCGCGTGCACACCAACGGGCTGGACAAGGTGGACCTTTCCCCAGAGACGGCGGCCTCGATGGCCTCCGAAGTGGACTCGCAGCGGCGTTCGCGCTGATGGCGTCCACAGCGGCGTGACGATGTAGAAGAGTATAGCGACTTGCATCGTCTGGCATGGCCAGAGAATTCGATTAATTTACCGGGATATGTGCACGCATCTACCTCTTCTCCCTCGCGTCCTTCTGCGCCGGGGGCCTCGTGTTCATCGACGCGGGCACGCAGAGGGAGCGACGCGACTCCTCAGGCATGCTCTCCGGGACGAGCTCAGACAGCCACGTGTTCTTCAACGCGTCCGCTCAGAGAGCAGGGAGCTTTGCTTGATAATCTTCTTCCTTCTACTCCTCGTTCTGCGCCGGGGGCCACGTGTTCATCAACGCGGGCGCGCAGGAGGAGCGAGACGGATTCAGCACCATCGGAGCACCCACCCTTTTACTCCCGGTACTACACGGGCAACTTGTCTGGATGCGTCTGGAACGCTCGTGGATTATGCTGCGTCGACCATGCCCGCCGCAAGCGGAAATTTAAGTATGCTGTCGAGCTCTGCCACCGCCACGACTTCATTTTCTTCCTTGAAGCGCACTCGGCCCAATCGAGAAGCAGGACTCTGACGAGGAAGCTTTGCCGAGAATATCGCATCGATAGGTCCGATTCCGATGCTGCCCCCAACTCTGGTGGGATAGGTGTCGCCCTCAAGCGTAGCTTCCTCACCAACATTGCGTCCATCGACTTCTCTAGCATTATTTCGGGGCGTCTCTGTACATTCACACTTCTTGGGCCGCAGGGCAATTTGGTCATCTGTTGCGTACGTGTCGAGGGCGACGTGCCGAGGGTGCTCGAGAGTCTCTCTAGGGTCATGTCCTCTAGCTCTGGAGCCACGCTTGTCCTCTTAGGGGATTTCAACTCGATCGCTTCCAAGACCGACCGTTTCGACGCCACCCTGGGTCGCTTCACCGGCGCTCCCTCCCGGCATGCCTTCGACGGCCACGCCTGCATTGAGGACCTCGCCGAGCTGGAGCAACCCGACTTCGCCAGGAAAGGCACCGACTCCGCCGGGCATCTCCAATTCTGCCCTATCGACCGCATCTTCACCTCGTTACCAAGCTCTTTATTGAGCGGCCTGGAGGTTAGAGTAGCTTCGCCAGGGTTTGCTGCACTCCCCAATTTCGATCTCAGCGACCGCGCGCCTGTCTTCTTCAGCTGGAGGTCGAATGTCTCGTGTGCTCGTGCCCCTACGATTCCGAAGTGGGTTCTTCGGCATCTGTCTGGGAGGCGGTGCTTGAGGATTTGAGGCCCCCGCTGATTGGATCATCCTGGAGTGCCGAAGTGCATTTTAAGGAACTCTTCCATAGGGCAGCCCAGGAGATTCAGCGACGCGTCCAGCATCATGGCGCCCACGCATCGGAAGAGAAACTATGGTGGTGCCTGAAATTCTTACGGGCCGCCCACAGCGGCAGCGTCAAGCAGGCGCTGATTGCTGCTTCTGTCTGTTCTGAGGTTCAGGACATCCTGGGCAGCTGTTGCCCGCAGGATTGGACCCCCGAAAAGTTCACCAGCGTCGAGGTTCTCGTCCGGAGCTTCAGCCAGAAGACCGCCGAGGACCGACTGCGCGAGCTAGAAGAGTGCAGTGTTCTGCCTGACTACCACAAGAGCCGGAAGCGTGCAGGCATACTCTCGTGGGTCGCGCAATTCTCCCCGAGACGGTGCCGAACTGGCTTGCAGGGCCTTCTTGATTCTGACGGCCGCCCTATCGCGGACGCCGCCCGCGCGCGTGCAGCTGTATCGAGTCTTTGGGCTCCCGCGTTTACCGCGCGGCCTGTCGATGAGATCGCCGCCCGCGGGTTCCTCGAAGAAAGCGCCGTCGCCTTCCCGACCATCCAGTGGGACGTCAGTTTTGTTTCATAGTTTTCGCGCGTGCTCCGTCGTGGACTGGTGGACTCTGCTCCCAGCCCAGACGGCATTCACTACTGCGCGTGGAGGTGCGCTCCGGAGTGGTGCCAACGAGTTCTCCTCAATGCCGTGGGCGACTGGCTCGCCGGGTCGCCCCCTCCCAGAGGAAGCTAACCATTCGTGGTTGGCACTTCTAGCGAAGGGGTTCGATTCTGCCACGGGTCTCCCTGGTTCCAGGCCTCTCCAGGACACGCGCCCTCTCTCCTTGGGCAACGCAGACGTCAAGATTATCGCCTCAGCCGTGAACCACTTGCTTGAGCCTGCAGTCAGCCAGTGGGCGGCGAGCGCTCAGCGTGGATGTATCCAGGGGTGGCAGATGTTGGATAACGTGCTGGAGGTCGAAACGCACATGGCCACAGCCGCTTTCTCCTGTGACAATGCCGACGCCGCCGATCCACCAATATGGCCGGCTACAAATACCCCGGCGTGCTTATTGAACGACTTCGGGGCCGCCTTCCCGAGCTTGTCTTTATGTGATCTTTGGGTGGTGTTGGAGATCCTCGGAGTGCCCGCCAAATCGTACAGGCAATCCAGCAGCTGTGCGTTCGTAACCGCCATTTCTGGAGATTCGGCGGCACGGTATCCCTCGCGTTCGAAATAACTTCAGGAGTGAAGCAGGGTTGCCCTCTCAGCCCCACTCAATTTATCATCGCCCTCGACCCGTTCCTGCGAAATATCGAAGCGAGGATATCGAACCTCCGAAGCATGGCGCAAAAATGCGTAATCATCCCTCTGTGGGGCATCTTGTTGCGCCGCTTTGCCCGGCTGATCCAGGAACAAATTCCGGGCTGGAGCCAATTCGAGAAAACGTTGTCTGGCCAATATTTGGGCTTCGTTTTAGGGCCCGGCGCCGGTGCTTCTTCATTGTCTGCCCCGGTACGCAAGTATATCGCGAGAGTTATGACCTCTGTCTTGGACTTCCTGCCTCAGCATTGCTGTGCAATTCCTTGGCAGTCAGTGTGCTCAGCTTCGTATTGCAGCTGGTCGCTCTAACTAGCGATCTGCTCGCCACAGAGCGTGACTTGCTGCGCAAACTGGCCCGTGGACCCGGGAACTGGTTGCCCAGGCGTGGCGAGCACAACCTTGGCGCCTTCGGACTCCGGGCCCCCTTCCGTTCTATCAGCGCCTTGCACTTCGCAGCCGCAGCGAGGGCGATGACCGATGCGTGTCCTCGACGGCGGGAGCTCCGCATGAAGTTGCAGGAGACAGTCCAATACAACGAGGCCCCTCTTCAGTGGCGATGGCATTCGTGGCTGAGCTCCTTGTCTGTGGTCACGTTGAGTTCCGCCCGGGGCGCACTGAGAGACAGGCGCATTACTGTGCAGGGGGGCCAGGCCGCTGCGTATTCCCAGGTGCATGCCAGCCTTCGTGCCATGGTGCCTGAAGATGTTATCCGTCGGCGCCTCGGCCGTCGCCGCGCTTGGCGCGACCTCGTAGGGCTAACGCGTGTAGGTGCTACTGCTGAACATATAACTCGCACTTTGTCCCACCTCAGGGGCAGCGTGCCACCGGCCGTGGCTTCTGCCTGCCTTCATTGTTCTCAATGGGTGGACTTGCGCCCGGCGCTTCCAGCAACAAACGCCGTGTCTGTGCTGCAAGGCAAACTCTGCGTCCGATTCGATGGAGCACTACTGGCGCTGCCCAGTCCTAATAAAGGCAGCCCGCCGGCGCGCGCGCATAGATTTTAGCGAATGGACTTTCCGCGATTTTCTCCTCGGGGGGGCCTGGAGGGATTCGTGCAAATATGTAGTTATACCTGTGTACTGTTGTTACACCGCCGCAGCCCACCTTCGGCGCCAGAGTGGCGCAGTGGACCCTTGCTGGTTGTACAGATCCCAGTTCCGAGGCATCATGGAACGCATGTAAAGCACCGCGCGCCTTCGGTGTACAGGCTGCAGGGTAATCCGCAGCATCCGCCGCAAGTAGCTTTGCCTGTCCTTCTCTCCTCCTCCTCCTTCCCTCCTGGTCGCCTCTCCTTCCTCCTCTTCCCCCCCCTGGCTATCCCATAATATTGTGTTGGATTTACTGCAGAGGCCGTTTGGGCCATGCGGTAGGGGCTGTGACACAATGTGCGCAAGTCTAGCCCGATGCGTTTTGAGGGCAATTTGTATCAGTCGCGCCTCCGAAGCACTGGCGAAAAGCCGGTCTTAAGTAACTTTTCTTTGCGTGTTTCTGTCAGAAGCTCATCATCCCACTAAGTGGGATAGATGTTGCCGTACGTTCTTGTGTAGGTTTGCTCTGTGCTCATCAGTAGCCTGTTATCCCACTAAGTGGGATAGAAGATGCCGTGCACTCTTGTGTTTGTTAGCTCTGTGCTCAGAAGCCTGTTATCCCACTAAGTGGGATGGAAGATGCAGTGCGCTAGTCTTATGGAGAAACAGTATCATGAATCCGAGCGAACCATCGGGATCTGGGAACTGTTGTTATTTCTGGCCTTTTCAAGCTTGTGTATGGAGGAAGTCTCAGGCGGGAGCCTCGTGTGTGAGTGAATTGCGAGGACATCTTAGTTGGTGGCCCCCTCCCTGTAGGGCCCGCAGCTCATGTTACGAATCCGAGCGGGCCATCGGGATCCTGTAGCTGTCGTCACTTTTGGGGTCCTGAGGCTGGAACATGAGGGACGTCTCGAGCGGAAACCTCGTCTGTGAGTGAATTGCGAAGAAAGTTTCGAGCGGGTGCCGAAAAGCTCGCATGTGAAAACATCGGGAGGAAGTTTTGAGCGGGAACTCCTCCCTGTGGGGCTTTGACGGACACGGCTTTGAAGAACATGTCGCAGCATTGAAGTGACTGGCTACTTGCTACAGGTTGCCGAAGGCGTAGACGAAACGACGGCGAATCCATGGCGCGGGCTAGGAGTTCGCTCGTGTTCAGGCCCGCAGGAAAGCAGGAGTCACGTGGCAGAGCTCGGGGCCGCGCGTCGTGCGCCGTTCGGGGTTCATTCTGACACACGTTCTACCAAAATCGCACGCTGTCGCAGGTTCAGACGCTGCGCACGGGCGTCACCGTTGACTGAGCAAGGGATGAAAACGCTGGTCGCACGGGCATGTCGGACGTGCAATGGTGGTTGCACCTCTATGTCATTCTCCCGCCCCGCGTGCATGCGGAACATGCCGATCCGGCGGCCGCCCACGCAAGAGTTCCTGGAGCGCGGGCGCCGGCTTCCCTGCGGAAGGCGTTCAGGGAGTTCAAAAAGAGAGCGGACAGCTCCAGGGTTGAGGCGGGCAGCTCGCGGAGGAGCTGGGCTTCGTGTTGCCTCCCGCCTGAGCGCGGCCGCGACTGGCACGAGACCTGCGGGGTTGTCCCAGCGGCTTGCTCCCGCACCCCGGCGGTTTGCGGTGTTGTCCCAAAGGCCCAGCCCGCCCGGTTGTCACAGCGCCTTCGCGATTTGGCCGTCGGAGAACGCGTCCATGCATGCCGTGGCGGCAACGTCGCCAAGGAACATCGACTTGGGTGGTTCTTGCTAGAGGGGCGGAGTGTGATATGGACGGGGGAAAAGAGGCTAGAGGACGGAAAGGACGAGGCCGAGCAGGGGGTTGGGAAAAAGGCCCCGGCTGGGGCGAGAAGGACAAGGGCGATGGGAAAACGGGAAGATAGGTTTTGTCCGTACAAAAAACGACGATCAGGTTTCATCATGTAGTACCATGGGATATTGTCATGCGGAGCCTTACCGTCGGAGTAGTCTTTGTCGACCCATCGGGACGATCGAAGTTGGCTTGGATAAGATGAGTATGATGCCCAACAACAGTTCATTTCGAAAAGGGCTCGTTGTTCGCGCCGCCGCGGACGTAACCTTGTGAAAACACGTCGCCTCCTGCTTAACAGCGGCCGCAGTCGGTTTTGGACAACATGTGATGTTGTACGTTGCGCCCATGTTTTCCGTGCCCTTTCGGGCGTCCAAAAGCAAGGTCGGATCTCAGGGAATTCGCAAAACCAGATCGGCGCAGCGGTGCGCGCTGACCTCTCCCCGTCGGGTCGGGCCGCGCAACGCTCGTTGTCCCTGTTTTGTGTCCGGTTTGATTTTGCAACATCCACGGCTGTCGCGTGGGGGTCCTTCGCGTGTTGACCGACGACGAGATTTTTGCCAGCATGGTTTTTTCTGGGAATGGCCAGTCGATGCCAAGTCGGCCTTCTCTTGCGTTTTTCGTCGGCTTCTCGCCGGCACGGCCGGATCCGCTTCGAGCGACGGGCCAGGATGTACCCCAGAAGGGAGCCTGGCAACGATTTTGAGTGGATTCGGGACATGCGTGAGAGCCGCCGTTGTTTCGACGGGCCCTCCGAGTTTCGGGGCGGTCGCAAGAGCACCACCCAGGGCTTGCTGCTGGCTGCTTCTGGCTGGCGTTTCGAGCTAAGGCCGGCCCCGCAAATCCCAACAAGAGCTCTGCACTTCCGACCCCCCGCGCAAGATGGATTGCTCAGATGAACGTGCAAACCCAGCCGCGCAAATGATGTATTCTTCCAGTACTTTGCTCCCTCCTACCTTTTTTCCCCTTCGCCTCCCTCCTTATAGTACCCTGACCTCGCGAAACACGGCGCGGGCATTTGCCCTAGTGAAAGAAGGGGGATACTATAAACATGGGGGCAGAGGGGATCGATGTGAAGAAGTTCTCCGCCGAGCAGTGCGGACATAAGGGGTGCTGTAATGGTTTTGGCAACTTTCTGCGCCTTGTCGCTCCACGAGCAGCTGCTGGACGAGGCTCGAGCAGAGAATAGCGACCGGTCCAAGCATGATCAGTGGTGTAGTGTCCGAGGCCAGTACACGCAACGCAAGTTCCACGGCGAGAGACGGAAAAACACACGTAGGGGGCAATTTTCCAAGAAGGTTGCGAATGAGAACTTCGCCCAGTGGGGTGTTCGCTGCATGCGCGACCTTTCCTGGGTCTCAGCATGTCCTCGAGAACAAGGCTCCCCGTAGCTGAGACCCGGCGCCCCGCAGTGCCATCATCAGTGACGCCAGCACCTGCGCCGCTTCCGCGCCTTGGACCCGTCACTTTCCGGCGCGCACCCGCAAACTGCAAGCCCCGCGCAGTTTCCCTGCTGCCTCCTTACAAACAACAGGCAGTCATCTGCGCGCCTCGTGCGGCGCCAGCCGGGAGCCCCCAGCCAGCGCGGTGACCACACCGTCCAGTGACGGGTGGTGACAGGTCAGCAGGCCGTTGTGGCACCCGGGTCACTCGCCGGGGGCGTTTCGGGCGCCTGGAGCCCCCGAAGTCCCCAAACCGTGCGGTCATCGGCGTCGCGGTCATGGTCTTTGGGGATTTCGAAGTCGCCGCACGGTCTGTCGCCGCGCCGTTCCCCTGAGACGCGACGTCGCGAAAAAGTGTAGCATCGCAGAAGTCGCGACCAGAGCCCTAGACTCCATCTTCGATGGTCCTGGAACCCGAAGCTGGGCGGAAACTCCCGGTGTGAAAAAAGTGCAACGCCCTGATCGCAATGATTGTCTGTCACCGCGCCGTATTGGCAACCACAAGCCAGCTCCGCCCAAAACAGTGTATGCGGATCTCCCACTCCGTAGCCATTTTGGCACAAGCAGCCTGCTCGCCCAGCCCCTGGTTCGAGCTGGCTACGGTCATGGCCGACGCGATTCGCAGGCTCTTTTGTTGCTGTTGTGCGCGCTGGCGGCACTCGCCGGGTGGTGGGGGCCACAGTGGTGAGGGCCACAGCGGTGGTGGAGCGGGCTCTGGCGAGCGGCCCAGGCTGGCGGCGGCAATTTGCAGGTCGAGGACAAGGAGGTGGATCACGAGATCCGGGCGCGGGTCGGGCTCATCAAGCCCGTCCTGCGAGCGAAGGTTGAGGTGGCGGTCAGTGACGGGCCGCTAGAAATCGACGGCGGGGCGACGGCGCTCCGGAACGTTGCGGAGCATGGCCTCTGTGGGGAGGGCGCAGAGGCGCTGCCCCAGTGCGGGAAGGAGGCCAAGCGGCAGCAGGGGGCGGCGGCGTCGCGCCCGCGGCGCGCGGGACACCGCCATCGTCGGCATCAACGGCCACTTCGATAACAATACCGAGATGTTCCACTTCGAGTTCGTCGACAAGGGCGTAGTTTTCCTGGAGAAGACGCGGTTCGCGAGGGGGTCGCAAGAACGGCTCCAGGTCCGAGCTGGTGGAGGAATTTATCGAAAATGGCCAGAA
Source organism: Prorocentrum cordatum (assembly GCA_963575745.1). Taxonomy (NCBI): domain Eukaryota; class Dinophyceae; order Prorocentrales; family Prorocentraceae; genus Prorocentrum; species Prorocentrum cordatum. The sequence continues at coordinate 250,023 of CAUYUJ010016645.1, forward strand.
GGCGGAGTTGGAACCGCCCTCGAAGTTGATGATGGTGGTGCAGGTCGACGAGGCTAAGAAGGTCGTGGTCTTGGCGTGCGCGGCGGGCTCTTCCTGCGCGCGCAAGTCTACCGATTGCGACTGGTCCGTCAGCGCAGCGCGCCTCGCGAAGGCGCAGGCCCCGACGGATGCCGAGACTTACCGAGCCGTGTCGAAAATCAAGGGCGTGGGCGAGAGTAAGGCTTGCGACGCCTGCGAAGAGTCCGACTCGCGCGTCGTCGGCGAGGGCAGGGGCACCCTCGGCTCCAGAGGCTGAGGGCGTCGCGCCCGCGGGGCTCAGAACCGAGCCTTTCTCCTCGCGGGTGCCGGCCTAGTGCCTCCAGCTCCAGAGGCTGAAGGCCTCGGGGCCGTCGACGTGGTGGGGCGCTCTTCCTGCCCGTGTGCGTTGGAGGAGGTGTTGGCTACCTCTCCCCGCGCTCTGTCGGCGGTGCCGGAGTTGCCCCGGGCCCGCCTGCTTGCCCCGTGCCCGCCTGCTTCTCCGTCTTGCTCGTTTCGTTGGACTGGCAAACCCGCTCGCGATCTGCATTTAGGTTGCGCGGCGCTACTTGGCATCCATCTGCGCGTCGCGCGCCGACGCTGCAGCGCGGCAGCGTTGCGTTATTTTTCTTGTCCCGCGCCCGCGCGGGCGAGCGTGGGTGGCGAGTGGCAGGATGCCCTTCGGGAGGCTGAAAGTGCACTGGCGCCGCCCAGTGGGTGCAATCGGGGTGGCGGGGGGCCTTTCGGGGCGGAGAAGTAATACGGGCCCCCAGCGATTCGGCCGCGCCCATAGGGGAGTATGGGGTGGTGGTGGAAGGGTGCTTAGAAACACCCCTGCTTCTAGGAAGCCTTCCCCGTTCCCCCACCCCCCCTGTCTGCGCCGCGAGCAGTTGGGAGGTCGGAGTGGATGGGGTTGGGAGATCGTGCCGCGTCGCCGATGCATCGGCGATGGGGCGCCGCCAAATGGCCATGTTGGGATCGAGTGGCTGCGCTCCGGGGCCCGCCGAGGCCCGCCGGGGCCCGCCGGGGCCTGCGTCTCCCCAGTCGAGCGCCCCTTCGCCGGGCTCTTGGAGTATGGGCGCGGGCGCGCGGGCGGCGATTCCGCGAGGGAGGAGTGGGGGGTGAGGAATGGGGGGGGGGAGGAGGACGAGGAGGATGACAATGATGATAATCCTGATGGTGATGATGCTGATGATGAGGACGGTGATGGTTATGGGGCTGATGCGGCTGATGCTGATGATGATGGTGGGTGCAACGTGATGATGATTGTGATAAGTTCGATGAGTCGGGTGATGGTGAGTCTCTTGAGGATACTGATCACGATGACGACGGCGATTCGGATGATTGTGATGGTTATGGTGGTGATTGCTGGTGATGATGCAGGTGACGAAACTGATGGTGATGAGGATGATGATGGCGGTGATGATGATGTTGCTGATGCTGCTGCTGATGATGATTCTACAGACTTCCGCCACATCCACCGACCCCCATACAACAACTATAATGCGTCCAGGAGTACATGTCACGAGGCTTGCCCGAATCATGACACGGCGCTCGACATCCTTCCTGTTGCTTCGTTGCTGTTATCGTACGTTTTGGTGCTCTTTTGTTGCCTTTTGGTGGCATCGTGGCTTGTCTGCAGGCCATATCTGGCCGCCTCGAGGCATGTTGAGCCAAGTTTTGAGGCCTCCTGGGGGCTTCCTAGGGGCTTCTTGGCGGCGTTTGAGGTTCTCTTGCGGGTCCCTCAGGGCCCCTGGGGGTGTTTTTCGGGCAGGCTGGGGGCGTCTTGGGGCCGAAAGCTCGAACATGTGCCCTCTGGACTCCGTCTTGGAGCCGTCTGGGCGCCCTCTTGGGCTGTCTTGGGGGCTTCGTGGGCTGTTGTTGTCTTGGGGGCCCCTTTGGCCGTTTGGGAGCGATATTGAAGGTTTTCTGCCCGTCTGGGACGTTGTGAAAACCGAATAGGCGAGAAAGCGACAAATGTTTGTTTATTTTGAGGGAGTGCGGCGATCTTTGTTTCTTGGGACCCTTTTAGGGCGCATCTTGGGGGCCTTTCGGGGCGTTTTGGCAGCTTCGGAGGCCGCCTGGGGGCCATCGTGGGCGTGCAGCGGCGATCTTTCGGCGAGTCGTTGCCTCCCTGGGACCGTCTGGGGAGCGTTTTGGTGCTTTCTTGGCC